>CM053790.1:307012757-307612757 GCA_028749045.1 Cupressus sempervirens | reverse complement strand
TGTGTGTGTGTGTGTGTGTGTGTGTGTGTATTAAACCAGTTCTAGCCTTAATCAGATAGGGAAAATATGCTCGACTGGTTGAATTCTCTTCCTTATTAAATTCCAAAACCCTCCCCAGTGTAATACCTAATTTGCAAATTACTAAATAGAAAATTTAAATATTTTAATCTATGCATATGTAGAAGAAATCTACATGCATACCAAAAATTTCAAATCCAAATACTCATCACAAAGAGTTATCCAGATAACCATATCACAGTCATGATGAAGATATGAAAAGAAAGAGCGTAATAAACTATGTGAATAATCACAAGAATCTACCTGGACTCTGATGCTAATCGCTATGTCCAAAAAGATTGTGAGAGAAATTTCTCCTCTAAAAACCTTCTCTTTTCCCAAATTTTCTTTTACCAAAATTCCCCAGCCCTTCAAAAATGATCCCTCAAATTGTGATATAGAATTCTCTCCTAAATTCAAAGCACTAATTGTGCGATCCCTTGAGAGGACTCCTTGCTTAATAGTCTATAACTCTTCATTAACTTTTCTTTATCTTTTTCATGCATGTTTATTGAAATATATAATATCTTAATTAACTTCGCTTGACTTCTCTTTTTAATTAATTTATTAAATTATAATCTCATGCACACTTTATGCAATCTTTAAACTTTTAATAAATTCATATCTTTTCCATGCTTTAATTTATTTTCAAAATGTTAATTAATAAAATATTTATTAACTTAAAATACAATAATATTTATCATTTATTTAAAAATAAACTCTAAATATATTATTATTAAATTAAATAACAATTATCACGTTATAAAATTAAACTTATAACTTTTATCTTTAAATTTAATTCTTTTTATTTAATTAATTCTCCAAATTAATTAAATATAATTAAATATTAAAAAAAAATCAATTTTCCATTAAATTAAATCATTAGTTTAATCATTTAATTTGACTTAATTAATAGAAAAATCACCAAAGACTTATAGGACAAATTACGAAAACCCATCATAGAAAAATATATACAAGATCAAACTAAAGGGTTATAATCATGAATTAACATCATACAACACATTCAAAAGGTAATCAACTCATATACTTGTCCTAATTTTTTCTAGGGCAAATGGGTTCAAAGTTTAGGATTTGGACTTAAGAATTTATCTCCCCTCTCTTACCATTGAGATAATGTGATAGGGTATGCTCATTCTGGCAATTCAGGGAAGTTGATACATGGTACCTACAATCTACATAAAATTCATGCATGTACAAATGCATATATACTAAGCTAAATAGGCAATGGCCAGAAGTGGTGCATCGTGTAGATCCTGACTAGTAGGTGACTACGACTCCCTTTCTTAACCACATCAGAAATGTCATACATAAAGAAAATACACACACACACACTATACACATGTAGTATGGGGTAAGTATCCATATGAAAACACATATAATAATCCATCTAACAAATCATCATTAAATAACTGGAATCACTGTAATAATCATCATCATACATATATGAAGTAGATAGTGCCGAGTATTCTCATCATAAAATCAACTAAATATAAAATAATATATGATAATCTCAAAAATAATGCTACTAGTCACCAAGCATAAAACTAGTCTAAAAGAGTTTGGAAATGATAATAGAAATGTAAAATAGGGGCAGGAACTACACAATCATTGTCCCACGTTGTACTTCTCCCAAACTATTCTCTTCTCCCTTCAATGTACTCAAATTATTTTTCATGCAATACTTCTCCCCCATTGACATCAATGTTAGAGGTTTTAGCAACCATCAAACTCTACAACAACTAATTCTTACTTAGCTCAAGTATCCAAATACATTGTTCAAAAAAAACATCCAACAAGAGTCCTAGATGACTCTGTCCATCACAAACACACCCCCATATAGGAAGCATTAGCATTTAGACTAGACAAAAAATGGTTCTCTATTACATTGAATTGATACATTTTGCATCTTCTACTTTGATGTAGGAAGGGGCATAACTGCTAGCATACCTTGCAAATGCTCAAAAGTCTCTTTGGGAAGAGGCTTAGTGAAAATATCTATAATATGCTCTTTAGTGTTCACATACTCCAATGTAATTTCCTTTTCTACAACTTTCTCTCTCAACATGTGATACTTGATAGAAATGTGTTTGGTCTTAAAATGCAACACAAGATTCTTAGACATATTACTGTGCTTGTGTTGTCACAATGTAAAGCAAGGAAGAATAGGAAAAACAAGGGCCAATGGCACACCTAGCTCTCTGAACCACCCTACAAGAGTTAACACAATGAAAGAAAACATAAAGAACAAAAACCAAAGGAGGAAGAAGAGTAAAATACTTCCATTGGTTCATCAAAATATCTTCATACATGCCCAATTATAAGGCCTTCTAGGTTACAGCTAAATACAAATACATTCACATACAAAGATCCAACAACAAACTTGCACTTTCCAGTTCTACTTTGTAATCCTCTTCAAAATTGCTTAAAAACCACTTATCTCTAAGCCTAAACACTCTATTTATACTAGTCAAAATGGCTTTTAGATCATTATAGAACTTGGAGAAGCCACAAGTTGACTCTCAACAAATATTAAATGAAAACAAACCAAAATTAAATACATAAGTCAGCTTGCATCAACAATTAATTGCACTGGAATCAATGTCCAAGAAAAATTGTAATATCTCCTAGCTTTGATTGAGTTAGAACTTATGCTTAAAAATATGGGTAGATATCTAGGTCCTCTACAATCCCTTAGGTGCACAAATTCTGATTCATCAAGGAAAAGTGTGCATCCAATCTGAAAGTTGAGCACATAAAACTATTATGCAGAACTACTAGAAATTGATGTTCCAAGAGAATTGCTATATCTCCCAAACTATAAGGAGTTAGGACTTTCAATTTGGAACATATATAGTACTCTAGGCCCTATTTAATTTTTGAAGTTTTAAGAACTTCATTTATTTTTTAACATTATTTAAATGGTTTGCAACTAGCACCCAAAAAATAGAAAATGCAATTTCTATAGAACCTAGTTTGAATAGCAAAATAAAAATTGAAAACATGCAGGATAGTAGTGTAACCCAGGATGCTCCTACATCAGACAACCAAGGTTGGAAGAAATGATTCTCCTAAATTATTGAGATTTAACAACTTGAGCTAAATCCAACTCAAATTGAGAAATCCATGAAGCATCTTCCATAGGTCTGTTCTTCCACTTCACCAGATATTCATAGTAATCTTTTCCTCTTGTGCTCTTAACAATTCTATGATACAATATCTATTCAACTTCTTCACTCTACTTCTTAGGATAGTCCTTTGATACAAAAAACTCATCATATAACTCATGATACTTGTATAGGTTAGCAACATTGAATATATGAGATATATCCACATCATTAGGTAACTCAACTTCATAAGCATTTCCATTGTCAAATTTCTTCAAGATCTTACAAGGTCCAAACTTGTTCATCTTTAGCTTACTATATATTCAAACTAGAAATTTCCATTTCTTCAAATGAAACATTACCTCATCACCAACTTGAAAATCATGATGTCTTCTAGACTGATTAGCATTCTCCTTATACTTCTAATTACCTTGTTCTATCCTGAACTTCACTTCCTTATGCAAAGACTCTATATAATCAGCAGATTCTTCTGCTGCATCACTCCTCTTTTTTTACCAGCAATATCCCTCAAATTTGACACTCCTCTAGGCTTCATTCTAGTAATAATCTCAAAAGGTGTCTTTCTTGTACTCCTATTGACAGAATTATTGTATGCAAATTCAGCTTGTGCCAATGCCATCTACCAATTACTTGGCTTATTCTCAACTAAAAATCTTAGAAAATTGCCCAAGCTTCTATTTATAACCTCTATTTTTTCATATATTTGTGGATGGAATGTAGAACTAAACTTTAACCCAATACCCATCTTCTTCCACAAAGTCTTCCAAAAATAACCAACAAACTTACTGTCTCTTTCAGAAATAATACTTGGTAATCTGTGCAATCTCACAATCTCTTTGAAGAAATGTTTAGCAACATGTTTAGCATCTCATGTCTTCTTACATGGTATAAAATGAGCCATCTTAGAAATTTTTTTCACTAAAATAAATATGGAATCATACACCTTCACTATCTTAGGCAATCCAAGAACAAAATCCATACTGATGTCACTCCAAGGTTGCTTAGGAATAGTAATAGGTGTATACAAACAAGTATTTTGACTCACTCCTTTTGTAACTTGAAAAAATCCATGACTCTTTACAAATTTTTGAACATCCTTATACATTTGTGGCCAATAATACTTCTCTTTTAGAAAACTCAATGTCTTATAAATTCCAAAATGTCTAGATAATCAACCACTATGATTTTCCTTAATCAGATTCAGCCTCATCAAACTTCTACGAATACACAATTGAATACCTCTAAACAAGATACCTTCTTGAATAAAATACTCATCATACTTGCTTATGTGATTGGTCAAATTTTGTGCTCTGCACTCTCTCCATGCCTCAAAAAAATCTAGATCAGCAACATACAATTCTTTCATTTCATCAAAACCAAGAACTTCAACCTTCATTTCATTCAACAAATAACATCTTCTACTTAATGCATCAACAACTCTATTAGTAATTCCACTTTTGTGCTTGATAAAAAATGTAAAATTCTGCAAATACTCAAGCCACTTCATATGTCTTTGATTCAATTTATGTCGACTTCCCAAGTATTGTAAAGCTTTATGATCAGTGTATAGCACAAACTCTTTAGGAATCCAATAATGTCTCCATTTCTTCAATGCTTGAAAAATGGCATAAAATTCTTAATCATACATAGAATACTTCTTTTTAGCATCATTCAAATTCTTACTAAAGAAAGTAACAAGGTTACCTTCTTGACTTAATATAGCTCCTATTGCATTACCACTTGCATTTCATTCAACTTGAAATACTTTTTTGAAATTAGGCAAAGAAAATATAGGTAATTCAGCAACCTTTTTTTTCAAAGTCTTAAAACTCTTATGAGTTCCATGTGTCCACTTGAATTCTTTTTTATCTCCCCTCATTTTCTTAGTCATAGCATTACAAAAAAAATTGAAATTCTTTATAAAATTTCTGTAGAAACTAGCTAAACTATGAAATAATCTTACCTCACCCACATTTTTAGGTGTAGGTCACTCCAAAATTTCTTTAACCTTTTCTGGATCCATCTTCAAACCATAAGCTGAAATCAAAAATTCCAAATACACAATCTCCTGTTGCATAAAAGAACACTTTTTTAAGATTAATCAGTAACATTTCCTCTTTCAACCTCTGCAATACTTGTTTGATATGCTTAAGATGTTCTTCCTTAGTCTTACTAAATATCATAGTATCATCCAAATAAACAATCACAAACTTACCCAAAAATGTTTTCAAAACTTCATTCATAAACCTCAGGAAAGTACTAGGTGCATTAGTCAAATCAAAAGGCATAACCAACCATTCATACAAAGTAGTCTTCCATTCATCACCTTCTCTAATTCTAATCTGATGATAGCCACTCTTCAAATCAATCTTGGTAAAATACTTTGCTCCACTCAAACAATCCATTATGTTATCCATTCTTAGTACACATTCTCCATTCTAAATTCTTTTTAGGTGCTGATACAGTAGGTACAACACATGAACTCAAGCTTTCTTTGATCAAACTTTTCTCCAACAACTCATACACTTGTCTATTAAGTTCTTCATTCTCTTTAGGTGTCAATCTATATGGTGCTTTGTTTGGAAAACTAGCTCCAGGAATCAGATCCGTATAATGACATATGATTTTTACTAGAGGTAAAGCATCAAGAATATCATCAACAACAACATCTTTATATTCATTTAGCAATTCTACAATGTCTATTATCACTTTGTCATTACCAACTTTTGTTGCTTGGTTATTACTCCCAACACTTGGTCTTCAAGGAACTATAGCAAAAAAAACTTGATTCTTCTTTACTTTCTTTTCAAATTTCTTTCCATTAACCATGCAAACTTTTATTGTAGTAAAAGTAACCTCATATAGACATTCAATCAAAGGAAGCAATGTTTGTATCTTCCCATTTACCCATAGAGTATATTTATTCAATCATCCATCATGCACAACATACCTATTATATTTCCTGTTAGCATTATATTGTATTTGTCATTAGTGACAAAATTTATTTGACTCTAAATGATTACTGAGCTCATCACCTAGTCTACAGTGTATACTAAGCATTCAGTGGTTATCTTTTAGGTTCATCACTTAAGTAGTTCACACCAAGCATTCTTGAAGCTACTGAGTGAGTGTGTAGTCTAGCAGTATCTACCGATCCTAAAATGTTCACCAAGCTTCACAATGTCTACTGAGTCATCAGTTTGAGTGACAGAAGCCACTGTTTACCAAGTGATAGAAGTGTAGTGTTTATCGAGTGAAAGCAAGGTAAACAAAGGATTCAATTTTTACTGAGTGACACTATATCTACCGAGTCTCCAATGGTTACCAAGTTCCAAGCTACATTGTGTGATTAGTATGGATAAAGCTTCTACTTCTACCAAGTGTATGATGATGCCAAGTAATGTAGTGGATGTCGAGTATCAAAAGGTCACCCAGTCAGCTTGAAGAACCTGAGTTCTCTACTATTTGGCTGACTCAGTAATATTTTGTTTTCTTGTTTTTTGTCCGACCATGCAATTGTAATTATTGGAATGATATATATGTAGTGTATTATATCATTTGCAATAGGAGTGTATGTGTGTATCAAGGAATGGACATGTAATGCTTTGAGAAGAATAAATGTGAATCAACAGCAGAGTAGAGTATTCAATAAGGTCGACAAGAAGCAATAAAGATTCATCAGTCACAAGAGATGATCTTTACTTCAAGGATCTAATTAGCAATCAAGTTGTAAGTAAATCCACTATTTCATCCTAATAGGTAAATCAATTTTGTAAATCCTTTAACAGGGTAGACTTAATAGTCTCTGTATAAATATCTTAATAGAGTGCATACTTCATTGTATGTTTGAAAATCCTTTAACAAGGTGGATCTAGTAGTCAAAATTGCTCTTAACTAGGAAAATCATCAGAAGTGATCAATGTAAGCCCTAACAAGCTAACTTCATATTGCAGTAGCAAAGTTTTGTAGGTATCATCCCCACCCCAGTTTTACTTTCTATTTGGAAGGTTTCTAGGTCACCAAAATTTTGTGTTTATGTGTTATAAATGTTAATCTTTCTCATGCATATAGTAGATTAGATGAATGAATGATGAATGGATTAAGTACTGAATTGATTTAAAGTTTTTGAGGTTACTGATTCACCCCTCCCCTCTTAGTAACCTAGCTAGTCTTGATTATTTCCAACAATTGGTACGAAAGCATTGTGGTTCTCAGGATAAAGTTTGATAGCTTGAGCAAAGATTTAAGGGACAAATGGAGATATTCAGACTAGACAAAGCAATTGAAAATGAAAAGCTAGATCTTGAAATGGCCATAGTTCAAATCAAGGAAGCAAAGGAACACCTTTCACAATCCCTAAAAAGAAGAAAGGAACTTTCAAATTAGATGAATGATCTTGAGTATGTTGAAGAAAAGATAAAAGACCTTTTTCCCTCAAGAAATTCAGATGAAGCAAAAAATGTAATCAAAGAACTCCTAGAAAAGAATAGATCTCTACAAAATGAAGTAAGAATGCTAAGAAGAGAACAATAAATTCAGTCAGCAAGGCTATGTGAAATCTTGGAACAAAGAAACAAATTGGAAAATGAGACAAATGAAAGGATCAATGCAAATCAAAGTCTTATCAATCAACTATCCAATGCAAATGAAAAAATCATGAATCTGAGATCTAAAAATGAAAGCCTAAGGATTGATTTAATCACTGAAAGACAAATAAGTGAAAACATTTGGAAAATGAATTAAATGCTGAAAAGAAAATCAATGAGAGAATGATGAAGTCTCAAGAAGATATGAATCAATTAAATCAACAAAATGAGCAGAATCTTCATAGACAAAAAGGTAAAGCAGGACTTAGATATAATGAAGAAGGTGAATCTTCCAAACAAGGTTCTCAAAGTTATAAAAAATCTACTTGCAATCACTATGGTAAGTTAGGTCATACATCAAACAAATGTTGGAGTAATGGAAAAGAAAAATTCAATGGAAAATGCTACAACTACAATTAGCATGGTCACAAAGCTAATGAATGTAAGGAAAAACCAAAATTGGAAGGAAAATGTCACAAATGAAAGAAGTATGGTCACAAGGTAGTCCAATGCAGATCAAAATCATTCAATCTAGCTGAACAACTTGTTAAGGAAATATTTGGATGGGATTACAATACTTGGTGCAGATGTCATTATTGTGGAGAATATGGACACATTGGCAAACATTTCTCAAGGCATCACTTGAGAAAAAGAGATATGATAGTAAGATGTTATACATGCATTGAACTTGGTCATATAGCCAAGAATTGCATGAATATAGGAAGAATTGAAGATGAAAAGAAAGCTAAACCTAATAAAATTTGGAAACAGATGAGACAATAGTGGATTCCTAAATCTATTGAGTAGAATAGTTCAAATGATGGCCATGTCACTAAAGAAGTGGGTGACTCCACCATTTCCAATTAGATTCATGAAGGAGGATCTTGAATTCTATCATCAAGCTATATCTATAGCAGTTCCAAATGAAAGAAAGAAAAAGATCCAATCACTATTTTAGATACAAAGGGTCACAAGAAATTAGGTCATACCAAGCAAGGTTAGTCATAGACTCAACCGAGCTAGATTGGGAGTAACAAAAGTTGTATTCGATCACCGAGTCTCAAGTTTCTACCGAGCAAGTGAGTGGATGATAGCTTTTCAAGCACTATGTCATCACAAAAACTTTCTTACCGAGCATTAATGGAAAAATCTTCATCAAAAAGGAAGAATTTGATTTCATTTCTTATCGCATTTTCAAAATTCTCAGAGCTAAGCAATTTCAGGTGCAGCTAGGCTATTTCAAGCAATTTTAGAGCGAAGGATTTGTTCAAAAAATTTCTATCTTTTACCAAGCATTAATGGCATCTAAGAGTAGTAGTAGTATCAAGGAAAAAAGAGGTTCAGAAATGCTAGTTAAGGGTGTGGAGTGGAAAGCACCAAATTTCAAGCTAGTTTCAGCAATTGTAGAGTCACTCGACCCCAATGGAGCTCAATCACAAATTCCAACAAAGGTACTCTTTATCAATGCTATTTGTACACATTTCAAATGTTCTATTCAAGAGATTGGAAACCTAGAGATGGACAATGCCCTAGGAGAAATGTGTGTTGATGGCTCTTTGAAACCCAAGCATAAGCATCTAGAGACCAAAGGATTAACCCATATCTCACATATGCCGAGGCATTTCTATATTAAGTGGATTAGGTACATCCTTAGTCATGTGTACAATGGTCAACTATGGTTAGAGCAGCCAATATTAATCACCAAGAAGATGATTCATAAGATTACTAGTCTCCCCATGCTAAGTAAAGCAAAAACTACCAAAACCCTAGGTCAGGATGAACTTCAAAAGAAAACCCTAGCTGAATGGGATGATAGAGGTTTGAAGGTTAGCACTATTTTTTACATTGAATTAAGGTTTTGCATTCATGTCATTGCTCACAAGATTTATAGCTCTAGTAATTTGAATAGTGTGCCCTATGAGGCCATGGATTTGGCATTCAAGGTTGTGAAGAAAAATTTGGAATTTGATCTATTAGAATTATTGTTAATACAACTGAATAAGAATATGGACAGCATTAGGACTTCAAAGAACAACCCTTGCAAATTTGGTTCTTTATTGACATGTCTTTTCTTCTATATACAAAAATTCTTTCCATCCAAAGGATCTATTGTGTGGAGAAAAGATATTCCTATTCTATATCAGATAAATGAGTTTGTAGCAGAAATGGGTTTAAAATTTGATAGCATCATGGATAATTATTTTGAATATTTCAAGGAAAGGATGAATTATAGGTTTTGAATTCCACCAAAATTGGTTGAAGACTGCAAAGATGATGTATGCTTTATGGTTGATTGTGATAGAGTATACATTCAGGCAGTCAGACCCCGAGTTGCATGGGTGAAACCTCTTCCTTATGAGGTCAATATTGATGAAACCAGGGATATTATTGAAGCACTAGTGAATGAGCCAGTAGATCCAAAGCAACCAATTTTTGGAACTTATGATGAGGCAAAGGCCATAATTGAGCTTGAAATCAAGCTTCCTCAAGCAATTAATAAAGGCAAGAGAAAGGTTGCCAAGTTAAAAACTGTTATCGAGCCCCTAATGATTACCAAGGGACAAGGTGAAGATGAAGAAGAGGAGCAAGAATCAGAAGAGGATGAATCTAAGAAAGAGGTAGAGCTAGTTAGAAAGAAGGGCAAGGTAATCATTACCAAGCCACCCAAAGCCTCCACAACTATGTTTACCAGAAGATCAAAGAAGAAAGGAGGCAGTGGAGTTGTATTCAATAAGTCTCCTCTCACCTTCCAAGAAAGATTGAAACAAATGGAAGAAGGTGCAAGCATCTCAAACTTCAAGGCTTTAAAATATGATACCAGAACAGATGTTGAGAAAATGAAAATTGAGGAGCTAGTACTCTCCAAGATGGGAAAATGGAAATATTCCCCTGATCAAATTACCTCTCAAATTTCTAATGAGTTACTAGCAAGATTACAACCTAGATGGGAATCAACTATGCAAACTGCAGAAGATATATATGAACAATCTTGAGACAATTGCTACTGAGCCTTACCAAGGAAAAAGTAAAGGAAGTAATGAAGAAGAATGAAGACAAGATGACAATAAAGTTTCATACTTGTTTAATTTTGATAAAATATATTGGGCATGTAGTTAAGGATGCTACAAAAATGTGGAAGAACATCTATCATCTACATAAGCCAAGTAATGATCCTATATAAATCAAAGATGATGATGATGACAGTGACAATGATGAAGAAGATAATGCTCCATTTGTCACTTTTGATGTTAAGGACTATTAGGCACTAAAGGATGATGATGAAGCTGAAGAAGAAGAAAATGATGAATGCCTCAATGCCAAGGAATGACATATAGGAGATATGATGGTCAAGGAAGGGTTGCTCATGTGGATGATGATGCCAAGTCATCACATTTAGAGAATGTGAAAAGAGGAGAGGTTTAGGTTTATAAAGGGATCTTGCTAAGTGGTGAGACTAAATGAAGACAAAGGAGGAGTCTATTTCATACTAGCTACAAGTATGAGGGTAAATGCTGTGATGTGATTATTGATGATGGGAGCACTTACAACTTGGTTTCAGAGGAGATGGTCACAAAACTATAGTTCAAGAGGGAGAAATAAATCCATCCATATTAGATTTCCTTAGTGTAGGATGATCATAAGGCCTTGGTTAGTGAACAATGTTTGCTAAAGATCAAGATTAGGAGTTACCATGATGAGGTTCTCTATGACATCATACTAATGGGTGTATGTCATTTGACGTTGGGAAGGTTGTAGCAGTATGATGGGTATGTCATAATTGATGGTCCTACAAATACCTATTCCTCACAAAGGATGGAGTTCATCACAATTTGCAACCCTTGATAAAGGAAGATGAAAATGTATGTAATAGTGCTAGGGTATATCTTTTTGATGGAATAAATTTTTTGGATGACATGAAACAACAACATATGCATTATTCTTTAATTCCTAGAAAGTATAAGGAAGGTAGTAGTAAAGTTCTAGTAGAATTATTGGGTCTATTAAGTGAGTACGAAGATATCATATTTGATCATGTCCCAGAAGGGTTGCCACTAGTAAGGAAAATTAGTTATCAAATAGATTTAGTCCCTAGATCTAACTTTCCTAACAAGGCTTCACATAGGATGACTTCTATTGAGACCAAGGAATTGAATAGAAAAGTTTAGGAGATGTTGAGGGAAGGTCTGACTTGACAGAGCCTGAGTGCTTGTGCATTACCTATAGTGCTAGAACCTAAGAAGAATGGAGAGTAGATGATGTGTATAGAATCTAGGGATATAACCAAAATAAATATCAAGTACTAGTTTCCTTTACCAAGGATGGATGATTTTATGGACTTCTTGAGTGGAGCTCAATACTTCACACAGATAGACCTCAAGAGTGGCTATAACCAAATAAGGATAAGAAGGGGAGATAAGTAGAAGACTGCATTCAAGATAAAGGATGGTCTATATGAGTGGTTAGTCATGCTGATGCAAGGGTAGAAGGACTCACAAATCACATTATCATAACTCCATAAATTATCAAATCAATATTGTACATTTTGCAATCTTATAACTAAACCAATAAACTAGGACAAAAATTTTCACTTGAGAACAGATTATCATAACTTTCACAAATGAAGAGATAAAACTAATTACTTCTAGGAGAGAGTATACATATCAGTTATACACATTTTTTCAAAGCTTTAGCACAAAATAATAACTAGAATAAAAGTTATTACTCTTCTCTCAAAACTACTCACATAAGAATCAGGTTCAGACTAGTCTGCACTCAAATGCTCATAATTTCTTCAAATCAAAATGAAATTCAACCAAGAAAACCAAAATAAAGATAATTCAAATAATTTTTTTGATAATATAAGTTTTAGGTTTGTATCTTTTTCTATTAATTTATACCAATAGAAACAATAGCTAGGTTTTTGAAAAATTACAAAGAAAAATAACATAAAACTTATAAAACAAAAACTCTTTCAATTTCTATTCTCCTCAAAAAATATTTCCAACCATTCTCCTCTATAAATCACAACCATTAAATGAAATTTTAATGTCTTTTCAATTCCTCTAATTAGTGGATACCTCCTATGACTCTTGACCTTCTCTTTTACATCAACTTTACATATTGTCAAATTTTTGTGACAATATTTTATTAAATATTTGAAAACTTTTGCATTTTCTCATAAATGCCCTCCAAGAATCCTAAAAATATAAAAATATGGTAAAAAAAACATAAACACATTATTTATATCATACTCTATGACATTTACTTACTTTTATCAAACTTGACCATATGAACTTAAATGGACAATATTGACAACATTTTACTAATTAATTCCAAGGCTTAACTTAGCCTTACATGTTGAAATAGACATAATATAAATTGAAAAAAATTAATTTGACATTTTAGAACAAACATTAATGAGATATGTATTCTTAATGTCCATTTTTCTATGTGCTCCTACACCACATGTCCTTTGGATTGACCAATGTGTTGAGCACCTTCATGCGACTTATGAATGAGGTAGTGAAGAAATTTTTGGGAATTTTTTTATTGTCTTTTTGGATGATATTTTGATTTCTTTTAATTCTTTGGATGAAAATTTCTTGCATATTCATAGTGTCTTTGAGAGGTTGAGGTAAGAGAAATTTCAATTAATTTTAATAACCATAGCTTTTTCAAAAAGGAGTTAGTCTATTTAGGGTTTGTTGTATTAACTAAAGGTCTCAAAATGGACCCAAAAAAGGTGAAGGTCATCTTGGAATAGTCTAATCTAAGGTATTCCACTGACATGAGGTTGTTCTAGGATTTTAATAGTTTCTAAAGGAATTTTGTTACAAATTTTGGTAGTATCTTTGCACCCCTCACTAAAACAAGGAGAGGGGATAGGAAAGAGTTTAGGTGGACTATAGGAGCTACAATAATTTTTGAGTTGTTGTAAAATAAGGTGATAGAGAAACTTGTGTTGGCACTCCCTAATTTTAACAAGGTATTCTAGGTAGATTTTGATGCTTTTGGTAGTACCATTGGAGTTGTATTGAGCCAAGTAGGTAAGCCTATTACATATTTTAGTGAGAAATTGATTGATTCCAAGAAGAAGTATTATGTTTATGATCAAGAGTTATATGAAATAGTTCAGGATTTAAATTAATGGAGGCATTATTTATTTCTAAAATAACTTTTTTGTATAATGATCATCAATAATTGTAGCACCTAAATAGACAAGGTAAATTAAATCAGGGACATTTCAAATGGGTAGAGTTCTTGCAAAGCTATACATTTATATTGAAGCACAGAAATGGGAGGTCCTATAGGATTATAGATGCATTAGGTAGGAGACAATTTTTGCTGACAAAAATTTAGGTTTAAGTAGTTTAGTTTAACAAATTCAAGAATTTGTGCCCTAAGGATCTTAATTTTGTAGATGCTTGGAAGGCTAGTAACGAACTTGTTATTGTGGATAGGACTAGGTGGTTGGATTATATGATTGAAGATGGTAGTTTTTTTTGTATTGCAATGAGTTCCATGAGGGAGAACTTGATCAAGTTAAAACATAATGGAGGGATGATAGGATACTTTTATCTAGACAAGACCAATGCCATTGTAAGTGAACATTATTTCTAGCCTTGATTGTTGTAGGATGTGAAGAATTTTATGAAGAGTTGTTGAGTGTGTTAGTGTTGGTTACCAATTTTTCCTCCTATTATATTTTATAATCTTGACTCTTTGATACCCAATGCTTGGAAAGAGAAAAGGATGTTTACCAACAACTGGGTAAATGTATGTATTCTATCACTGCCCTCTGAATTGATTAGGTATAGCTCCCTATGATTCTTGTAATAACATTCAATGAATATGTCTTTATGTGATCAAAAATTCCTAATATTATAAGCTCTTAGCCTAAGAGCAGAAAAGGATAACCAAATTATTTGTAGGAACAAACAATTCAAGCAAGATGTATATGAATAACCTATCACACTCAATGGAATGACTGTAGTAGATTATCTTTATATTTTCTAACTTCTAATTCTATTCTAAATTCAAATTACTCATCTAAAGAAAAAGTAGGAAAAAAAGTATTATACATATGAGGGCAAATGGAATGTCTTTGGCTATTAGACTTGACTGAAATGGAATTCAACAAGTATCCAATAGGTTCATATATATTATCCTTTAATTCCCAATGAATTATCTTACATGTATGAAACTATGAAGAGAAGAAACAAAACCATATATGAAGTAGCAAATGGAATTATTGTATTGTAAATATCAAAATGAAGTAGAATCCATTTGATTATTTATAGGATCATACACAATTGTCTTTCAACTCTCAGTGCAAATCTATGTAATGCATGAACCAAAAAACATGAAAAGTAAATATTGTAAATGGAATTATAGAACCATTCAACCTCCAATTTTTCAACCTATATTATTTCAAATAAAGTTACATTTATAGTTCTTCATCATCTCTTAATTCTAGTGGAGTAACAATCACAGAATAAAAAGGAAAACAAATATGAAATTGTCTAGTCATACAAACATGTGGCATCTTCTCCATTGTTGTTTCTGAATATGTGGTGCTTCTAGAACACATGATGACCATTCAGCTTCCTACAATCTTTAGAAAACTCTGTGGAAAATCACTATTTCTTTTATTTTCCATTGTTTCATGCCAAACTACTTATTTCATATACCAATAGTCACTATATTTTAAAATTTTGACCATTGATATTAAATCAACAATCATGATTTAAATGTTGAGACTTTCCTTTATAGTTTCCACTATGGGTCCCTCCTTGTACACATGTTGAACTATCACTTTGTCACATAGAATAATGGATGAGCAATTTTTTATAGTGAGATAGTGACAATGGTGGATCCATCTCAATCTGATGAAGGTGATAAAATGATGTTACATCTTTTTGTTTCATAGTGTGGCTCCACCTTTCCAACTAGGTACATCGTGCCATAAACATGATAATACTTTATTGGCTAGAAGATCTAACATTGGTTTTTATGGCACCTTGTGACTAAATTCTAACTGCACTTTATGAAAAGTGATGGCCCACTAGATATGTGTCTTTCTCTTGTTATTTTTCTATGACTAATTTTTGTGCATCTCTCCATAATGACATAGCAAGAAGCATTGATCTATATCAATTAGATGGTTTAGAACATAAATGATCTACAACCTTCTTTTAAACTATTTGACTTGTTAACTAGCAAATGACATGAATTCTTTTGTCCATTTAACTTTTCTCTTCTATGTAGCTCATTATGATCAAATATGATCCATCGATCTTATTTTCAAAAGATTCATACTACCTTTGACTTGATTCCTTTTCCATTTCTACATTTTCAAGCATTCATTCTATATTGAATTTAATTGAACTTGATTTTGAACTCTTCTCACGATATGTATATCAATCTTCAACTTTAGTCTTCAATGTTCTCTTTTGGATTTGCTATATATATATATATGTTTGTGAAAATGTATCCTTCTTTAGATATAGATCTTTTGACCATGGAGTTAGAAACTTTTAGAGATGAACTACTTCTTAACATAAATATTTATCTTAGACATGATTAGGAGCAAGGAATTATGAATCATTAGAAACATTCAAACCTTCTTCTCATTAGGAAAATGTATAAAAAACCCTTCCAAAACCTAATCACCTAGCTAAGAATTACTGTACAACTCATATGATTCCTGTACTAGGTTATCTCAAAGGAAGGATGAGAAGTAAGGCCATCCTAAGGGAAATATTAACTCAAACTCAAGACTTTAACTTTTGAATTGACTTTAAACCCCAAAGTAGAAATATATGGATTGAAACTTAGGCAACAACTAGCTCTAGTTGGGGATTTAAGCATGATAATACTTGAAAGAATCCAAGCAATCTCTAGTTCTACACAAAGGGTGACAACTTGGAAACAAAAAGCACAAGCTAAACTAAGAAAGTAGCAAGAACTACCTAGGAAAGAAAGAAACTAAAATAAAGAAAATGCATGAAAAGGAAAACTACCTAGCTATCTACTACATAGGGCTTACCTATTTTCAATTTCACATTTGATACAACTTCAGATCCTACCGATTATAAAAATATGGCATGGTTTATCTTGTGGGATATGCTAATTTGAAGGAATTATTTTGATTCACTTGAATAATCTAAAATGGTCCTTTCCACAAATAGTAGAACTTCAAATGCATACCCCTTGGCTCATGTCTCTTATCCCATAGCAATACCATATCACCTTCCATAAATTTTCTTGGCCTTGCTCTTCTATCAAACAATTTCTTTTCTTCTTCTTTGATGTTTAGTTACCTTATCCACCATCTCACTCTTTCTTCTTGCAATTTAGTGATATATAAGATCCTCTTCTCTAACCCATCTTTGAAAACATCATCTTCAATTACACTTTTCAATTCATAGGTAACAAGTTCTAATGGAAATGGAAAATTAGCTTCTACTCCATATACCAATTCAAAAGGTGAGATCCCAATAGACCTTTTAGGTGTGGTCCTATCCACCCAAAAAGCATCATGAATTTTCATATGCCAGCCTTTTTGATTGTCTGAGACCAATTTCTTCAAAATACTAATTAGATTTTTATTATTGGAACTGACCTTCCCATTTCCTTGAGGGAAATAATCAAAAGAATGTCCAACTTGAATACCATGATCGTAAAAAAAAATCAATGATCTTAGATGAGGAAAAGTAAGATGCATTATCCATTACTAACTTCACAAGGACTCCAAACCTAACCAAAATATGTTCTTCGACAAATTCACATACCAATTGTGAGGAAGTCTTCTTCAATTGCTTTGCCTCTACCTAATTTTGTGAAATAATTTGTTGTAGTGAGTATGTATGAATGTCCTTGACTAGAGGGAGGATTAATTGGACCTGTAAAATATAGACCCGATTGATGGAAGAGAGCTTCAATTATTACTTGCCTAAGAGGTAAGGCAAAAATATGATGTTTTCCCATAAAAATATTACACTTCTCACAATTAGCAACCCATTTATATGCATCTTTAAACATGCCAGGCCAATAATAAGATAGTCTCAAAATTTGAAAGTAGTAACAATAGAAGAAAAGTGTCCTCCACATGTTTCATTAAGAAATGATATCAACAACTTTACCTGTTTCTCTTTATCTACACATCTCAAAAATGTTCCATAAATAGCTCTTTTGTACAAGACATCATCATGGATCATATATTTCAAGGACTTCTCTTTTGAGATCCCTTCTTTGTTTAGCATTCAGTCTCTTAACACATTCACCATATGTTAGAAAATAGGTAATATTTGAGAACTAGGGATCTTGAAGATTTACCATAAGAACTTTTGGAGTATCCTCTTCTTTGAAATGTTGATCCTCTACCAAGGGTTTACAAAGTGCATTCCCTTTTATAAGTTTGGTTTGCTTAATCTCTATATCATATTCTTGATCTTTTTTTGTCCACAATCCTCTATTATTGTAACCAACATCTTGTTGTGTCAAAATACTTTTCACTACAGGATTTGACACATATATTATTGAATGAGAATGTAATACATAAAATCTAAAGTTCTTAAGGGCTCTCACCACTGCATATACTATTTTTCCATTTGTAAATAACTCAATTCTTGATTCTTCAATGGTATACTTATGAAAGCACTTGGGGCTTGTATTCTTTCTTTATTTTCTTGCATCATTATAGCTAACATAATATGTTCTAAGGCATACTAGTAAATGATGAATTCTTTAGTATAGTCAGGATGGAAAAGCACAAGGGCTTTGGAAATGGCATCCTTGATATCTTCAAAAGCCTTATTCCCAAAATCAATCCATTTGAAAGTTTTATTGCATATATTTAACTATCTTAGAGAAATTAGGTACAAATCTTCTCAAGAAGTTTACCTAGCCAAAGAAATATTTGAATATATTTTTTCTCAATGGTAGGCTTAATTTTTGAATAGCTTTAACCCTATCTTGATCAATCTTTACTCCTTGAGATACAATATGACTAAGAAACTTGCCTTTTGTAACATAATATATTGTTCTTTGGGTTCAGAGAGATACCATGCTCTTTGCATCTTTGCAACACCTTTTCTAGATCTCTAATATGATCTTTTCTCCTTTTGGAAAAGATTATCAAATCATTAGGATATATGACAATAATTCTATCTTTCAAACCTTCAAAAGCCAAATTTATTCCACACTAAAAGGTTGCTCCTACATTGATTAGGCCAAAAGGCATTCTATTGTATGCAAATGTACCCCATGGTTTGGTAAATGTAGTTTTGAACTGATCTGCTTTATTTACCTCAATTTGATTGTATCCTAAAAATCCATCAAACATGGACATTATATCTGATCCTGCAATAGTCTGTAAAAGATAATCCATATTAGGGAGAGAAAAAATATCCTTTAGTGAGGCTTGATTTAAGTTTTTGAAATCTACACAAATTCTTATTTCTCCATTATTTTCCTCACTAGTACAATATTAGCCACCCAAGTGGAAAGATGAATAGGATATATAATCTTGGCTTGCAACATTTTGTCAATCTCCTTGAATATTATTCCTTCAACTATAGGGTTATAGTTTATTTTTTTTTGCCTAATTGGTGTTGCTTCTAGTTTTGGATGGATTTCATGTTTGAAATTTCCACCTATGAAATTATTTGGGTCTTCATAACTCCAAGAAAATACATCTTGAAATTCAAGGAGTAATTTCTTGACCTCTACCCTTTGCTCTGATGTGTAACAATTTCCTATGTTTATCATCTTTGGGCTAACTTCTGTCCCTATATTAATTCTATCATATTCACCACAAGTTTTTTCTTTCTTATCTCTTCATCTCTTTATATATGCATCATGCCTAACAAAAAATTTCTCTAAAGAGATTAAATGAGGTATAATCTTATTACCTTTCAATTGAATCACATCGGACCCTATCTTCTTTTCATCTCTTGCCACTAAATCATCACCTTTTGCATTAGTGCTTCCTTTAAAATACAAACATTCAAAATGATCTTCCCCTTCAATTAATTTGAGTATTTTTTCATCATCTTCAAATACCTACCATGAATCCTCATTATTAGTGACATTAGGCCTAAATAGAACTTCTACTTTATAGGTTTGATCTTTGAAATTAGGGTGTGGTAAGAGAAATGATGCAAAGAATGCAAAAGAATCAGCTCTTGAATTGAATTCTCTTAGTACTAATGAAATTGAGAAGGCATCAAAACTTTCAACTTCATTCCATGCATTATTATGTTAGCTTATTAATCTTTAGTTCTTGACTACATATTGATTTCTAACTTGTCTTACTACAAATTCTATATCTCCTTGAGCTTTAAGCATCTTAACTCCTTTTTTGTTTTGCTTCCATTATTCCAAGGAGAAGAGCTTCATATTCTATAGTATTATTAGTATTTTTGAAATCTAATTTATATGGCGAACAAGTCATCTCCCCATTAGGTGATATCAACACCACACCTCCACTTGAACCAACATTTGCACAATTGCCATCAAATTCTAGGGTCCACAACTGATTACATTTATTTTTCTCCAATTCTTCTAAAATAGCAGGGGTACTAGAGAACAACATATAATTTCCAAATTGCATTTCATGGTACAAGATTTCAGATCTAGGATCATCTGATTTCAAAATAGTGAATTTATTTTTCTCTTCTGGTTCTAGCTTCACCTTTTTGTCTCCAACTTTTATATTGGCACTAGTCCAATCTAATTTTATTTCTCCCTCCATCTCCTTGCAAAAACTTCTACTCAATAGTATTCCATATCTTGTAGGGATATCTACTACTAGAATAGTAATTTTCAATCTCTTGAGGGGTGAGTAGCAAGGGAAACTTGAGCATCTTTAATCTTTCACAACAATGGCACTTGTTTGGAATCCATTAAGTAGTATCTACCAAAATTTTTAGTCAATGAGAGTCCTAAATACTTTGTAATAGAAGTCAGCATCACATTATCAGAGGCTCTTGAATCTATGATGTAATTACTCAATCTATTTTTATGAATGAACAAAGAAATATAAAAAGGATTTTTCTTTTGATTTGGTCAGGTGGCTAAAACAATAGATTCTTCTTCTTGAAATAGTCTAGGAATTGCAAGATCTTCATTACCAAAAGAAGCTATACTAGTGCTAGCCTTATTATGATTTTCAACATTGGCATTAATATTAGCATGATCTGTCTCTTTACTATTGCAATTCTCACGTAATCTTTTCAATTGATCATGATTAGATTTCAAATAATCCAATGGAGATATCTGAATTCTTGTTTCTTCACAATACTGTACCATGTCAAAGGATTTAGTAGACTTACCATTGTACTCATTTTGTGAAGATGAAGTTACTATGCCACTATCTTTATCAACTTTATTTGATGGTGCATTATTCTTGACAGGAACTAAGTTATTGTTCTAATTATTGTTCTTCTAACCTCTGGTCATTACTATTAACTGAGGTCCTTCTAGAGTAGCAAAAAAGTCACCTTTTGTTTCTAAATCTGATTCATACTACAAGAAATGATTCTCTGAGTCACCGTAAGGACCATGATCATCCTCACTTTCAGGATATTTAATTATTTGTTCTATGTTATCCACCATCTATCTATATCTCATCATATCAACACACATATCTCCATCATGATTTGCTTTTAAGTGAAAGGCATACATATTTTGTCTTTTTAGAGTAGTTCAATTTCTAATCTCTATTGAATAGGTGGTATTTGCAAAGCTTTACCTCCATTTTTATTTCTATAACCTTCTTTATGAGGTTGATAATTAGGTTTATTGATTTGTTTTTTTTCAATGAAATGAGCTCATTAGACAATTTTTGAAGCATAGATTCTCTAGTATTAGAAGCACTGGTTGTATTGCTCATAGTTCTAGATTGAAACTCTCTTTTTTTCATTACCAAAGGCTTTAATGACATCCTCCATCTCTACAACTAGTGTTTTAGTAGCTTGCCAATTGGCTACATTTTCTCTTCTAATCTGGTATCCTAGATCAAGTGTCATGGATCTAATATGGAAAATTTTCTTATTATCATTTGTAGGTGCACTTGTAGAAAGTATTCTTTTGATGATTTTATTGAATCTTGCATTAAAATATCTCATGGAAGCTGATGATTCTTGACCCAAGGAAGGATAGGGAAAACTAGGGCCAAGGGCACACCTAGCTCTCTGAACCACCCTGCAAGAGTTAACACAATGGAAGCAAACACAAAGAACAATAACCAAAGTAAAAAGAAGAGTGAAATAATTTTAATGATTCATAACAATAACTTCATACATGTCCAAATATAAGGCCTTTTGGGTTATGGCCAAATAAAATTACATTCACATTCAAAGATCCAACAACAAATTCACACTTTCTAGTTTTGCTCTGCAATCCCCTTCAAAATTGCCTAAAAACACTTCCCTTAAAAACTACCTAGTATTAAGCCTAAAAACTCTATTTATACTAGCAAAAATAGTTTAAATATCATTCTAAAACATGGAGAAACTACAATTTGGCTATCATAAAATATTAAATGAAAATAAACCTAATATTAAATACATAAGTTAGCCTACATCAATAATTAACTGTCTTGAAATCAATGTCCAAGAAAAATTGCAATATCTCCTAGCTCCAATTGAGTTAGAACTCATGCTTCAAACTATGGGTTTAAATCTAGGTTTTCCATAACTCTTCAAGTTTGAAACGTTTGATTCATCAAGGAAAAGTTCCCATCCATTATGAAAGTTGAGCGCAAAAAACTATCACATAGAACTACCAAAAATTGATATTATGGGAGAATTTCCATATCTCTCAAACTGTAAGGATTTAGGACTTGTGATATAGAACATAGATATCAATCTATGCCATCCCTAATCCATAATATTTTTATATCTTAATTTGATATGGAAAATTAGTTACATGGTCTACAATAGGCACCCAGAAATAAGAAAATACAGCTTCAGTTGAACCTAGTTTCAACAACAAGATAAAATTTGAAAACATGTAGGATAGCAGTGCCACCTAGGATGCTCCTACATAAAAAAAACTATCATTGGAAGAAATGATTCTCCCTAATCATTGAGATGTCATAACCTGAGCTAAATCCAACTCAGATTGAGAAAACCATTAAGCATCTTCCATAGGTCTATTCTTCCGCTTCACTAGATATTCATAATAATCTTTTCCTTTTGTGCTCTTACCAATTATTTGATCCAATATCTATTCAACTTCTTAAATTTTATTCTTAGAATAGTCCTTTGATACAATAACTTCATCATGTGATTCATGATACTTGTATAAATAAGCAACATTGAATATAGGAGATATATCCATGTCATCAGGTAACTAAACTTCATACACATTTCCACTGTCAAATTTCTTCAAGATCTTACAAGGTCCAAACTTCTTCATCTTCAACTTACTATATGTTCCAAATAGAAAGCTTCCTTTCTTCAGATGAACCTTCACCTCATCACCAACTTGAAAATCATGATGTCTCCTAGACTGATCAACATTCTCCTTATACTTCTGATTACTTTGTTCTGACCTCAACTTAACTTCCTTATGCAAGGACTCCATAGAATCAGAAAATTGTTCTCCTACAACACTTCTCTTTTCTTCACCAGAAATATCTCTCAAATATAATACTTCTCTAAGTTTCATTCTAGTAACAATTTCAAAAGGTGTCTTCCTTATACTCCTATTCATAGAATTATTATATAAAAATTCAGCGTGTGCCAATACCATCTTCCAATTACTTGGCTTATTCCCAACTAAACATCTCAACAAATTACCCAAGCTTCTATTCACAACCTTTTTCTATCCATCTATTTGTAGATGAAATGTAGAACTAAACTTCAATTCAATACCCATCTTTTTCCACAAAGTCTTCCAAAAATAACCAACAAACTTACTATATTTATCAAAAATAATACTTCTTGGTAATTCATGCAATCCCACAATCTCTTTGAAGAAAAGTTCAGCAACATGCTCAGCATTTGATGTCTTCTTACAAGGTATGAAATGAGCCATCTTAGAAAATCTATCAACAACAACAAATGTGGAATCATACCCCTTCACTGTCTCAGGCAATCCAATAACAAAATCCATACTAATATCACTCCGAGGTTTCTAAAGAACAGTAATAGGTGTATACAAACCAGTATTTTGACTCACTCCTTTTGCAACTTGAAAAACTCCATAACTCTTTACAAATTTTTGAAAATCCTTATACATTTGCAGCCAATAATACTTCTCTTTCAGCAAAATCAATGACTTATCAATCCCAAAATATCCAGCTAATCCACCACTATGTTTTTCCTTAATTATATTCAACCTCATAAAACTTCTAGGAATACACAACTAAATACCTTTGAAAAACATACCTTCTTGAATGAAATAATCATCATACTTATGTGATTTTTTAGATTTGGTGCTTTTCACTCTCTCCATACCTTAGAAAAATTAGGATCAACATCATAGAACTCTTTCATTTCATCAAAACCAAGAACTTCAATCTTCATTTCAGTCAACAAAGAACATCTTCTACTCAATGCAACAACAACTCTATTAGTAACTCCACTCTTGTGCTTAATGATGAATGTAAAACTCTACAAGTACTAAACCCACTTCATATGTCTTTGATTCAATTTATGTTGACTTCTCAACTGTACAACTTTATGATTAGTATAGAACACAAACTCCTTAGGAATCAAATAATGTCTCCACTTCTTCAATGCTTGAACAATAGCATAAAACTCTTGATCATACACATAATACTTCCTTTTAAAATCATTCAAATCACTAAAGAAAGCAACAAGCTTACCTTCTTGACTTAATACAGTGCCTATTGTAGCACCACTTGCATCACATTCAACTTGAAATACTTTGTTGAAATCAAGCAAAGCCAATATAAGTAGTTCAACAACCTTTTGTTTCAAAGTCTCAAAACTCTTATCAACTCCATGTGTCCACTTGAATTCCTTTTTATCTCCCCTCATTGTCTCAGTCATAGCATTACAAAAAGAACTAAAATTCTTGATAAACTCCCTATAGAAACTAGCCAAACTATGAAATGATCTTACCTCACCCACATTCTTAGGTGTAGGCCACTCCAAAATTTCTTTAACCTTCTCAAGATCCATCTTCAATCTATCAAGTGAAATCATAAATCCCAAATGCACAATTTCCTCTTGCATAAAAGCATACTTTTTCACATTAATTAGCAACTTTTCCTCTTTCAACCTCTACAATACTTGTCTAATATGCTCAAGATTTTCTTCCTTAGTCTTATGGAATATCAAAATATCATCCAAATAAACAATCACAAACTTACCCAAGAATCTTTTTAGAACTTCATTCATCAGCCTTATGAAAGTACTAGATGCATTAGTCAAACCAAAAGGCATAACCAACCATTCATACAAACCATCTTTTATCTTGAAAGTAATCTTCCATTCATCACCTTATTTGATTTTGATTTGATGATAGCCACTCTTCAAATCAATCTTTGTAAAATACTTTGCTCCATTCAAGAAATCCATTATGTCATCCATTCTTAGCATAGGAAACCTATTTTTCACTGTGATTTTGTTAATAGCTCTAGAATCAATACACATTCTCCATTATCCATCCTTTTTAGGTGCTAATATAGCAAGTACAACACATGGAATCAAGCTTTTTTTGATCAAACCTTTCTACAAAAACTCATGCACTTTTCTATTAAGTTCTTCATTCTCTATAGGTGTTAATCTATATGGTGCTTTGTTTGGAAAACTAGCTCTAGGAATCATATCCATACAATGACTTATACTTCTTACTAGAGGTAAACCATCAAGAATTTCATCGGCAACAATATCTTTATATTCATTTAGTAATTCTATAATTTCTACTATCATACCAAATTTTGCAGCTTGGTCATTACTACCAACACTCGGTCCTCTAAGAACTATAGCAAAACAAACTTGATTCTTCTTTACTTCCTTTTCAAATTGCTTTTCATTAACCATACAAACTTTTATTGTAGTACAAATGACCTCATTTGGACTTTCAATCAAAGGCAACAATGTCTATTTACCCAAAGAATACATTAATTCCATCTTCCATCATGTACAACATATCTATCATATTGCCAAGGTCTACCCAACAAAATATGATAACAATCCATAGGCATAATATCACACAATACTTCATCAAAGTAATGTCCAATTTTGAACTTCACAAGGTATTTCTCACTAACCAATATCTTATGCTCATCTTTGATTTGGGAAACATGATAAGGTTTGGGATGTTTCAGTCTCTATAACTACAATTTTGTAACTACCTCTTTTGATGCCAAATTTGTTGAACTTCCACTGTCAATGATTACTTGTAGCATTTTCCATTCATCTTACATTTGGTCTTGAAAAGACTTCTTCTAAGGATAGGTTCCTCATCACTTCCCTTATTACATAAGGTTCTTCTCACCATCAAAATTTCTCTAGCCTTAGGTCCACTTGGTGAACTCTCATCACCTCCTTGAATCACAACATTTCTATTATTCTACCCACTTTCAAAAGATCTACATTCAAAATATCTATGTCCTTCTTTACCACATCTAAAATAGTTACCATGAAAACACCTCTAGGATAAGAATTACCTCTTCCTCAGTAAGATCCACTACCTCTTTGATATGAGCTACCACCTTTCCACTTGATCTTGTCTTTTTCATCATTCTTCCATTCAAATTTTCCTTTATACTACACAAAAATTTTAGATCTACCACCTTCACCATAAGATCTACCTCTGCCTCTCTGGAATCTACCACCTCTACCACCTTCACACTTTTTCATTCTTGCATTCTCTCATCCTGATGATGGATCACAGAGTGTGATCCAAAACGTTGATGCTAAAAAAACGTACACAATCAAATCCAGAAGCAAAATTTGAAAGTCTAATGGATTGTGGAAACCTAATCAAATTGATTGAAACTCTTTTTTTTTGTTCATGCTTCTTTGCTAAGATCTCCTTAGTGCTTCTTCCACACTTTCCAAATTTACAAAACTTATTTCATATTGAATTCTAGATCTCAATCCATTTATGTACCTTGCAATTTTCTCAACATCATCATCCACATGTCCAGATCTGATTTTGAATCTATAGAGGTGCTCGATATACTCTTTCACAATCATGTCCTTTTGTTTCAAATTTTGCATCTTTCTCAACAAGATAACTTGGTAATTAGTAGGAAGGAATTTTTTCTTTACTTTTTTCACCATCTTTGGCCAAGTTCTAATCTTCTCATTTCCTCTCCTTTTTCTATCAGCTTGCAAATGCTCCCACCATAGTGATGCATGACCTTTCAACCTAGTGACTACAATCTTCACCTTTCTATTATCAGGAGTGTCTTCATACTCAAAGAACTTCTCCATATCTGATATACAATCTAACACAGAATTGGTATCCAATTTTCCATCATAAGGAACAACTTCTACAATAGGCTTTGAATTTTCCCTATACAACACTCGCAATAATCTTTCCTCATCTTAATCTTCCTCAAGTTCTGGATTATGGTTTGGTGCTGCTACTTTATCATCACTTACATCATCAAGATGCACTCCTCTCTTTTGGGTTGTATCCACACCATTTAATCTAGCTGCAATTTGTTGCAATTGATCCAATATAGCATTATAAACATTATTTCCTCTACCATGAACCATCTTTATAAATTAGGTTCCTGCAAAATCGTAACCCTCTACAAGTTATAGATCAAATCAGTAGATTTGTCACCTGACAACCAAAATCTAAAATAGGGTTCTACACAATCCAATCTTCATAAAGATGAACCTCAAGCTTTGATACCACCTAACACAAGGAAGGATAGGAAAAACTAGAGCCAAGGGCACACCCAGCTCTCTGAGCCACCCTGCAAGAGTTAACATAATGGAAGCAAATACAAAGAACAACAACCAAAGGAGGAAGAAGAGTGAAATAATTTTATTAATTCATCAAAATATCTTCATACATGCCTAGCTGTAAGTCCTTCTGGGTTATGGTCAAATATAATTACATTCACATTCAAAGATCTAATAGTAAAGTTGCACTTTCCAGTTCTGCTCTACAATCCTCTTCAAAACTACCTAGCCGTAAGCCTAAAAATCTATTCATACTAGAAAAAATGGATTAAATATCAATATAGAAAATGGGGAAGCCACAAGTAATCTTTCAAAAAATATTAAATGAAAATAAACCTAATATTAAATACACAAGTTAGCCTGCATCAACAATTAACTGTCCTAAAATTGATGTCTGAGAAAAATTATTATATCTCCTAGCTCTAATTGAGTTAGAACTAGTGCTTTGAATTGTGGGTAGATATTTAGGTCCTCTAAAACCCCTTAAGTGTGCAATTTATAATTCATAAAGGAAGAGTGTGCATCCATTCTAAAAGTTGAGCATAGAAAACTATTGTGCAAAACTACCAGAAATTGATGCTCTAGGAGAATTGCCATATCTATCAAACTATAAAGATTTAGGACTTGCACTATTTAACATAGATAGTAATCTAGCTCTATTAAATTCTTTAAGTGAACCATTCTTCATTAATTATGAAAAATTAGTTACACAGTCTAGAACAAGAACCTAGAAACTAGAAAATACAACTTCAGCAGAACCCAATTTTAGTAGTAAGATAAAAACTGAAAACATGCAATATAGTTGTGCAACCTAGGATGCCCTTGCATCAATTATTTATTAATATATTCCAACTTCAAAAACAATATTTGTGCATCCTTTGTGCTTTTATAACATTCCTCAAACCTTTGTTTCATAGTGTTCCAACTTGTGATGCAACCTATAGGCAGGTCTTGAAACCAATTCGCAACATTGTCCACTAGTGTATCTACAAACATCATTACAGCCACATCCTCATGTTGAGGATTTAATACACCACAAGCCTTATGGAAAGAACTTAAGTAATTTTTTGAGGAGGTGGTACCATCACCATTAAATATTAGAAATTTATTCCTTAATTCTCTTGGAAAATCATTATTAGCTGTAAGAGAAAGATGACCAATAGCATTTCCCCATGGTTGTGCCATAACTACTGGTAAATTGATTTGATTTGTTTAAAAAGTAAACAAAAAGGAAGAGTAGTACCTAAAAATAATAAAAAAAGCATCAAAGGTTTATAGTATCAAAAATGATGGTGAGCGAAAGTGGGAGTAGAGAGAGTTTAGGCGAGAACCAGATTTTGAATTCCTTTGTACCTGGCGAGCTATCTGGGGATTCCCCTATCAAATTTTGGGATGGTGTTTCTAGAGATGATGATGATGGTAGGTCCTTGGTGGATGTAGGTGGTGGACCCAAACAGATGGGCGAGGGACCCAAATAGAATAAAAAATGGTCTAGTTTGTTTGGGATTTGACCCACTAGATAGTTTGCTTTCCCGTCGGTCAAAGATATCTTTGTGAAGGATATAGGTAAGTTCTCCATTGAAATTCTTGATCAAATCATAGATAGAAATATTTCTTGTATGGATTCCACCTTGGTTGGGTGCTTCATTGGAGCATGACCAAATATTGAAGACATGCGAGCTTTTGTTCAGAGAAAATGGTGTTTAAAGGGTCAAGTGGACATCTCTGCTATGGCCAAGGACTGTCTATCTTTTTGTTTCTCTTGTGATGAGGATAAGAGAGATATCTTATGTTGTAGCCCTTAGGTTATGGGGAAGCATACGATGCTGCTAAAGAAATGGGCTCCAAATCTTTACTCTCTGGACGATTCAGCTATTCAAGCCTTGGTGTGGATTAAGCTTCAGGGTCTCCCTCTTGAGTTTTGGGTGGAAGATATTTTCAAGGGAATTGCCAATACTTTTGGAGAACTAATATCTTTAGATTTGGTGATGGTTTCAAGGAGGAGACTGAACTATGCCCGATTTTGTGTTGGGGTTTCCCGTGGGGTGGATCTTTTGAAATCCATTGCACTAAAATCAAAACTAGGTGTTTGGGACCAAAGGATAGAGTATGAATCAATCCATTTCACTTGCTTCCATTGCAAGAAAGCAAGCCATTTGGAAAAGCAATGCCCATCTCTAAAAGAAAAAGCTAAAAAGAATGCAAAGAAGAGTAAGAAAATTTGGGTTAAGAAAGACCTATCTAAAGATTTGGTAGCTACAGCCGAGGGGCCTATTCCTCCAAAGGACCAAACCCAAAAGGATAGTTGCTCTATGAATAGAATGGAAGGTGTCCCCCACTTTAATCTTTCAACATGGAAAGATGTCTCTAAGGAGGCTGGAAAGATTATTGACTTGACAAAGACTGTTGGCAGAATACTAGTCTGGTTTTCACCTCAACGAAGCTTAATAAGGACTCACCATTGATGGTGACTGAGGGGACCTCCCCTTCTTAGGTTCCCTTGGTTATCCATAAGATTGTATATTCGAAGAGGAATCAGGAAGCTTTAGATAGTCTTTCTATGGAGAATCGGATTTCTATTTCTTCTGCTCAGGTTCCTGTGCTGAAGAATAATTCCTTTGTTAGTGGAGTTGTTAAGGATATTCTCACTATGTCCCATGTTGGGGAAGCAATTTTGGAAAAGGATAATTCTGAGGCTAACTAGACAATAGTTGAAAAATTTCCTAAGGGCAGGAAGAAAAATAATAAAAAAGAAGATGAGGACATTGCCCTTGTGAAAAGCAACAAGAAGGGTTCCAAAGTTGATTTGAAACCTATTAAGGGTAAGTCTGGTTATTCTAAGAAAGGTGGACCCATTGTCAAGAATGTTATTGTTGGGTCTTCTCCTTCTCTTGTTGGTAGACATTCAAATCAGATTATAAGAACAATGGAGGCTATTAAAAACATTGTAGATGGTAGTTAGAGAACTATCCTTGACTCCAAACATTTTGTTAAATTATGAAGATCATTTCATGGAATATAAGAGGGTTAAATAATCCTCACAAACAGGATGTTTTAAGGAACATGTTTAGGGATAATAGACCTCACATTTTTGTTATCCAGGAAACTAAGATGCTAAAGGAGAAGGTGGAAGGTCTTTCTATTTTTAAGGGGGGAAAGATTGTTGGTAGTGACTTTGATGGAGCTTCTAGAGGCTTGGCTATTTTTTGGAATAATAAATGGATTTAGGGGGATCCCATCTATCATAGTAGAAATATGATGAGTGTGCATTTTGTTAATACAAAAGACAAATTTAGTTGGGTTTTGACTAATGTTTACACCCCCAATACCAAATGGGGAAGGAAGGCTTTGTGGGAAGAAATTTCTTTTCAAAGAAAGTTTTTTGCTAAGGATAAGTGGCTGGTGATTGGAGATTTTAATACCTCCTTAAATGATTCTGAAAAATGGGGAGGTAATCAAGCCAATTTTTATAATGGATTAGATCTTATGCATTTTATTGACTCTCATATGCTTTATGACATTGAGTTACATGGGATTGAGTATACTTGGATGAATAGGAGAATAGGTAAGGATTTTATTTAGGTCAGATTGGATCAGGCTCTTATTAGCAATGAGTGGATTTTAAATTATAAATGTTCCCTTAGTGCCCAGGTTAGGGTTGGGTCGGATCACTATCCTATTTTCTTCTCTCTTGATCAATGCTTCTTCAAGAAGAATTTCCCCTTCAGATTTGAAAAAATGTGGACCCTACATCCTAATTTGGAGAGTCTCATTGAAGAGTGGTGGAACATTAATGTTGAGGGTACTAATTTGTTTAGAGTGGCGACTAAATTGAAAAATGTTAAGAAAAACATCAAAATCTAGAATAAAACCACCTTTGGTAACATTTTGGAGAACAAAAACAAGATTGTGGAGGAACTCAAAGACATTGAAGACAAGATTCAAGCTGATGGTTATGAGTTGGTATCTAGGGAAGAGGAGAGTGATAAGTTGGTTTAACTTCATGATATTATTACCAAGGAGGAAATGTTCTAGAGACAATGATCCTAAAAGGTTTTTCTTGAAGAAGGTGATAGGAATACCAAACTCTTTCATATGACTACCCTCAAGCATAGGATGGCTAATAGAATTTCCATAATTAAGATGGATGATGGATTGATTGATAATGAAGATGTTATTAAAAGGGAGGCCATGTTGTTCTTTTCTAGCTTGCTACAATGTGACCATGTCCTCAATGCTGAGAAGCAGAATTTGCTCCTAGACTGTATTCCTTTGTGCATCTCTGAAGCCCATAATTATTTTCTTTCATCCATACCTTCTATGGAAGAGATCTCTAAAGATGTTTTCTCTTTTGAAAGCGATAAGGCTCCAGGTCTTGATGGGTTTCCTCTCCTATTTTTTCATAAATTCTGGCATATTATTGGATTTGATGTTTGTAATGGGGTTAAGGAATTTTTTGGCTCAAGAAACCTCCTTAGAGAGCTTAATGGTACTTTTATTTCTCTTATTCCTAAGAAGTCAGGTGCTGATTGTATGGATCAGTTTTGGCCTATTAGTTTATGCAATTCTTTTTATAAGATCGTCTCCAAAGTTTTGCCTCTTAGAATTCTCTCTATTCTTCCAGTTATTATTTCTAGATAGCAACATGGTTTTGTTCTGGGTAGATAAATTTTGGATTCCATTATATCCGTTCATGAAAACATTCATTCTCTTGTGGTTTCTAAGAAGGAAGGGTTTCTTCTTAAGCTTGACCTTTCTAAACCATATGATAGAGTTGACTAGAACTTCCTTCTGAGGGGGTTGGAAGCTTTTGGCTTTAATAAGAGATTTAGGGATCTTATTTTTATGTTAATTTCTTCGGCTTCCTTCTCTGTGCCTCTTAATGGCTCCCATTCCCCCTTTTTTAAGGCTTCTAGGAGCCTTAGAGAGGGAGATCCTATTTCTCCTATTCTTTTTATTATCTTGGCTGAGTGCTTGGGAAGATATGTTAATAATATGGTTGTCAAAGGAGACTTTGTGGGTCTTAGTCTATCTTCCTCACCTCTTGTTTGCTTGAATTAGCAATTTGTGGATGATTCTATTGTCATGGGGGAGGCCTCAATGTGTAATGCAAGGAATATTAAGAGGGCTTTCACTGACTATGGAGATGCTACTAGCCAGATCATTAATTGGAACAAAATTGTGATTTACTTTATCAATGTTAGTGAAGCTAGACAATTAAAGATTAAAAGGATTATTGGGTGTGAGAGTGGTTCTTTGCCAGGCACTTATCTGGGGTCACCTATGGGTTTATCCCCTCCTAACAGCTTTTGCAATTCTTTGATTGATAAGATTCATGTCAAACTTGATGGTTAGAAGGATTCTCTCCTTAGTCAGACTGGAAAGGTGATTGTTTTGAAAGCTATTATTCAAAGTGCTCCACTTTATGCCTTGAGTGTCTTTAAGATTCCAAGAAAGTTTTCTCTTACTATTGAGAAAATTTAGAAGACCTTTTTATGGACTGGTATGGAGTCTAAAAAGAGACTCCCTCTTATTGCTTGGGAGAATGTTTGTATTCCTAAGGGGAAAGGTGGGCTTGAGCTACGAAGGATTTCTACTATGAATGAACTTTTACCAGCTAAACTTCTTTGGAGATGGCATAAGGAAGAGGGGGAATGGAGGAACATTTGGGTGAATAAATACAATTCAGATAACTTTGATTTTTAGCATTTCCTTTTCTCTGATGCTGATCAAGGGGGATCTTAGATATGGAAGAATGCTAAAAAATTTAAACATATATTAAGGAAAGGAGTTAAATGGAAGGTTTGTAATGGATTGAAAGTCCTTTTTTGGGAAGACATTTGGATTTTGGATCACCCCCTTTGTGATGACCCTAGATGGAATGGGTTTATGGTGTATTGCAAGAATCAGTTTGGTACTTTGGTTAGGGATTACTGGAATAATGATATGTGGGTCAATCTTCTTAGGGTGGACCTAAAACTGGTGGAGCTTGCTAAATGCCTCAATGCTTGTTGTTTGAATCATGAAGAGGATGTTCTAATTTGGAAAGATGATCTTAGTGGAGAATACTCCATTTCTTCTGCCTACACTAATTCTTTTGAGGATCATGATGTACCTTTGCTAGGCTACGGCTTGGGTGAAAGGTATGACTCCTAAAGTTTTTTTTTTTTTTTGGATTCTTTTGCAAAATTTTTTTTTAACTCTTCACAATCTAAAGAAGAGGGGGTTTTTCATTGTCAATCAATGTGTCCTCTGCAAAAATGATGGGGAGTCAGTGGACCATATTATGCTCCATTGGTCCTTTACTAAGCAGGTGTGGGATTTTATTTGGAGATTGATGAACATGGACTGGGTATCCCATGCTACCATCCAACTATTCTTTTCTTCTTGGAGAGCTCCTTCCAAGAATACTTTAATTATCAAATTGTGGGAACTTGTTCTTCCTTATCTTTTTTTGGGTATATGGAAGGAACATAATGAAAAAATCTTTAGAGGGGTGGAATCCAATCCTACTCAGGTTTTCCATAAAATCAAGGTCCTCTTGCATGAAAATATCAAAATTTGTGGTAAGGGACAGCAACCTTTTAATGAATGGGATGCTAGGGTGATGAATAACTGGAATATCAGGAATATAATTTTGAATACTAAAGATCCCAACCCTAGGGAAAGTGCTAGGTGGGATTTCCCTCTGACTAATTGGTTCAAAATTAACTTTGATCAGGCCTCAAAAGGGAACCCGAGCATTACTAGTTGTGGAGTGATGATTAGAAATTCTAATGGGGACTTTGTTGGTGGTATGGAAATACCTTTGGGTCATCAAACCAATCATGTTGCTAAAGCCTTTGCTGCACTTTATGGTCTTATTTATGCTAAAGATTTGAATTTGAAGAACATTTGGATTGAATTTGATTCCCTCAATATTATAAACTGCTTAAAAAAAAATTATCCACCTTCATGGACCATTAGTAATATTATGTCTAAGGCCAGTCATATTATTAATTCCTTTCAAAATTGCATTATATCCCATAATTATAGGGAAGCTAATGGTTTAGATGATTGGGCTTCTAATGTGGCATGTTGTAATGATCAAAAAATCATATGGGATTAATATGACACTTTACCTGTTGATGGCTGCGAGCATTTTAAGCAAGACAAATGGAAATCCTAGCAAAAATCCTTTAATGATGATGTTATTAGAGAATTATGATTTTGACTCCTTTGGAGTGACATGGGCAATGATTTTTAGAAATGTGAGCAGAATGCATGGTTTATGGGTTGCCTCTTTCTATCTGTGCTTAGGTAGTGGTATTCACAGAGTATTTGGGGGCTTTCAGTGCGTGCAAACTAGTGCTTTTGTTGTAGAGATCATGGGAGGTAAGAGGAAATGGGTCGAAGAGCCTAGCTGCATGGATTGGAAGAAGAAAATTGAGGTGTGGGATATCCTTAGGTGGGGTAATTTTACTAGTTACATGGAGAGACTCAAAGGTAACAACCCAATTATTATGCACCCATTTGTGAAATCTTGGAAGGATGGTTTTGTCATGGTCGGGAACCAGAGGCTAGAGGTTATGAAAGAAATCATTATGGAGGCTACAGGTTTGGAGTTGGATGGGATGCATTTTTATAGGGAAAGGAAGATATCAGATAAGGTGATTGATGACTTTGCCAAGACCAAACAGGAAAGAAATTGACTAGTTAAAATAGGTACTTCTTATTTTAACCCAGCATCTATGTCTCATCCATGGCAGTTTGTGTTCTATGTTATTATGGAATATCTAACTTTGGATAGAAGATATACAAAACTATATAGTTACCATTTTGTGTTGGAAAATCATTTTCATCATGACATTAGGGTAAATTTTCCTTCATACCTATTGCAATCTCTCTCCAATTCTACCCTAGCTATTCAGCGTGATCCGACTGGTGAACATGTTTGTCATGAAGGATTAATGGTTTTGATTATGAATGTGCTGAAATCTAAAAAAATCCTAAAACATAGAAATTTGAAAGGGGAAGATCAAGATACTGAAGGAAGTATTCAGGAAAAGGGCTATGACTCTGAGACACAGGATGGGGTGGAAGGGGGTTTGGTTAGTCCTAAAAGAGGTTCGGGTGGTAGGACTAAAAAGAAAAAATAGAGTGTTGAGAAGGATGATTCTGATCGAGAAAGGGAAAGTGATTTTGTTGATGAAATTGTTAGAGAACATGCTAAAAATAGGGGATGTAGGAAAGGGAAGGGAAAAGGTCATATTGATGAGAGGGTTTCTCCTCTGTCAGATGATAAGCCCCTTGCTAATCATTTGGAAAGAAAAAGAAAGTCTTTACGGTGACAGGAAAACAAGAATGTGAAAACAAGGATTGAGGCTTCTAAATTTTTTGATGATGGTGAACATGGGTCCAAATCTGACGGAGGTGATTATGTTGGTGGTGGAATCAGGCTTGCTAAAGGATTATTTGGTAACCCTAGTTCTATAATAAAGGAAATTGACATTCTTAAACATAAAATGGTGCTATTGAAAAAATAAATGGAGCATCTTAGCAAGATGGCCAGAGGGAAAAGAACATTAGGTCAGCATATTGACAAGCTCTCAGAGGTCATAGGTAATGCGAAAAAAGTGAAAAATTTGATGCATGAGATCACTGTGTTGGAAGCCAAGCAAAATTTGATGGACAAGGACATTAGTAGTATCCAGGGGAAGGTGTCTAAATTTAAAACTAGGTTGGGTAACATGAATAAATAACTTAGACAATTGGGGGATAACATGACTAGCTTCTTGAAAAAGAATGAAGTAGATAAAAGTCAAGTTTCTCCCCTGAGGGCAGACTCTCAAGGTCCTAGCAAGCATACTCAGGCCAATTCAAAGAAGATGGAAGAAACCACTAAGAAGGACGAGGTGAATGTTGCTACTGAGACTATGCAATCTTTGGTGGACTAGGCTATGCATTTGATTAATACTCCTTAGTTGGTCGGTTGCTGTTCCTTTGCTGGTCTTTTGTTGTCTTTTCCAGCAATGTTGTTTGTGACCTCTTTTTGTTTTCTAAGGTCTGTTTCATGTTGTTTTTTTGTTTTATTTTCATGATACTTTCTTAATACTCTGATGATGTAAGGTTTTAGGTCCTTTAAAACTTGTTTTTACATAATCAAAACAAAAAAGCATCAAAAATAGAAGGAATAGAATTTCTAACCATAGGAGGAGAAGAAGATTGATTTATCTATGTTGTATTTGGAGGAACAATTGCAGACAATAGGGTATCTTGAAGTTGTTTGATTATAGATTCCCTTACACATCTTCTTTGTCCTCTAAAAAGGTCTTCTAGGATGGGAAAGTTAGCCTTCTTGAGCTCTTCATATATTGGGTCAATCTTTCCTTTCTCCTTGGCACTCCTAGTATATTTGGAATCTAGAGTGTATCAAATATTTAGATAAATGGTGTTTTCCAAATTTACCTTACTAGTCTTCAACTTTGAATTTTCTTCACTTCTTTGTTAGAATTCTTTTAGAATAACTGAGAGGGGGGGTGAATCAGTTATCCAAGGTCCAATGATGTCCAATACAAATTTTTCTACAAATCCTTAATGGCACATAACTAAAATTATCATGCATACAATTGAACCTTAAACAATCACAAAAAGTAAACATGCATCACACCATAACACTAAGGATTTGATAACCCAGAAACCCTCCAGGAATAAGAAGGTAAAACTAGAGTGGGGATGATACCCACAAAATAATTGCACAATTGATTTCAACCACTTCTGATGGTCTGCCATGTTAAAGGCCTACCCTGTTAAAGGCTACAACACATTATTAAATGTGACCTTGTTAAAGGATTTAAGAACATTCAACTTGGAATGTCACCCTATTAAAGGATTTGCATAGTGCTATTAGGCTCACCCAAGTCCATGGGATTTACAGTCACCTTCTCAAAATAATCTTTCATCCCTCTCCAAGGATCTCCTATCCTCCTTCTAAGGATCTCTTATCCTTCTCCTAAGGACCTCTTTATCCTTCTCCTGAGGATCTCTTTATCCTTCTCCTAGGGATCTCTTTGTCCTTTTCCTGAGGCTTATCCACCTAGCTGTTAAGCTAACCTAGCAATGTAGGGTTTCAATATCTAATACAATCGTAAGAAAGTATTATAATGGTTTTGACCTGATATAGATTGCAACTTCAACCTTGTAGATTTCATATCACTCTTCAATCCTTTTCTTTGCTTGGCTTTCCTCCTTTGCAGTGTTGATAGCTTGTTCACCTTTCAAGATCTGCATCCTTGAGTTCTTCCACTCGTTATGCCAATGCTCTCTCTGGTCACTCGATCAATTCAGAATCTTGATGCTCTGTTCTTACTCCTCTTGGCTTCTTTGCATGATTACACTTATGACCAACTCCTTCTCATTCATGCACACTTGATCTCTAACCTATAACTCCTTATATAGAAGTTTTGTTCTTGATTTCCTACTCAAATCTCCCTCTCCAATTTTAGGGTTTCAATGGATTAGGTAGGATACAATTTATCTATCCCATATCTCATTTCTATCTAGAAACTTTATGATAAATCCATTAGCATTCACCAAAAATGTTTTACATAGTGTGCTATGCCACCAGCTCATCATTCTTATCTTCTATCTGGTTCACAAAATTCTAGATAACTACCATGTCGGCTTAGACATGGTGAATCTTTGACTTTTCAAAATAATGCAGCAACTTGGCATCATTGGTTTATTGATGCTTGACACCTTCTATGTTACTCAGCTTCTTTATGTTATTTACTGGTGCTCGACACCAGATCTTCACTCAGCACCTGAAGATCACTCAGTACACACTAAGTTGAACTTGCTTGGCTTCAACTAAGAATCTGTTTGGCACTAACTAGAACTTAGTTAATCCTTACATCATGTGTCTCAGTGTGTCCATCCTCTTTGTCTTAGAGTATGTCATCAATACACTATTTCATCAATGGCTTAGCTGATCCTTGTACTTCATTACGACATCATAACTTCAACCTTTCTCTAGGTATTCTAGCTACATCTTATTGATTGCCACCTCCTTGTCAATCAACCAACTGATAAAAAAATGATTGAAATGTTCTTTACCAATTCCATTTCTCTTCATTCATGATCTTTTCAATCATTTCCAATATTCTTTGGTAGGTTAAGGCTATAAACTAGTATTAAGTTCTTATGGAAAACACTTGAATATCACAAGTCCTTTCTTGCAACTCATATATATATTTAGAGTGTAACTGATTATGAAGGGAAATTCTTTAGAACTTTCATTTGAATTCTCCCCAGTAGAGTCACCAAAAATTGTTGGTTAATAGTTTGTCCTCCTATTAGATTTTATAATCTTGACTCTTTGACACCCAATGCCTGCACGTATTCTATCACTACCCTCTAAATTGATTAGGTACAACTCCCTATGATTCTTGTAATAATATGTAATGAATATGTCTTTATGTGATAAAAAAATATTGATATTATAAGCTCTTAACCTGAGAGTAGTAAAGGATAACCAAATTGTTTGTAGGCACAAACAATTTAGGCAAGATGTATATGAATAACCTATCACACTCAATGAAATGATTGTAGTAGATTATCTTGATATTTTTTAACTTCTAATTCTATTCTGAATGCAAGTTACTCATCTAAATGTAAAAGTAGGAAAGAAAGGATTATACATAGAAGGACAAGTGGAATTGATTTGGCTATTAGCCTTTACTAAAATGGAATTCAACAAGTATCCAATGGATTCACATACATTATCCTTTAATTCCCAATGAATTATCTATCAAGAGAAGAAACAAAACCATATATGAAGTAGCAAATGGAATTACTATACTAAAAATATCAAAATGAAGAGAATCCATATAATTATTTATATGATCATACACAATTATGTTTCAACTCTAAGTGAAAATATATCTAATGCATGGACCACAAAAAATGAATAGTAAATACTATAAATGAAATTACAGAACCATTCACCCTCAAGTTTTCCAACCTATGTTATGTCAAATGAAGTTACATTTATAGTTCTTCATTATCTCTTAATTTTGGCAAAGCAATAAATGCAAGATAAAAAGGAAAACAAATATGAAATTGTCTAGTCATATGAACACATAGCATCTTCATTTCTATTTATAAATCCATGGTGCTTTTATAAGACATGATGGCCATTTACTTTCCTACAATCTTTAGAAAACTCTATGGAAAATCATTATTTCTTTTATTTTCTATTTTTTCACACCAAACTTATTATTTCATATTCCAACTATCACTGCATTTTCAAATTTTGACTGTCAATGTTAAATAAACAATTTTGATTTAAGTGTTGAGACATTCCTTTATAGTTTCCATCATGGGTCCCTCCTTGTACACATGTTGCACTATCACTTTGTCACATAGAATATGATTGAGAATTTTTTTATAGAAAGATAGTGACAATGATGGATCCATCTCAATCTAACAATGGTAATAAAATGACATTACCTCTCTTTATTTCATAGCATGGTTGCACCTTTCCAACTAGGTACCTCATGGAATACACATGATAATATTTTATTACCTAGAAGATCTGACATTGGTGTTTGTAGCACCTTGTAACTAAATTCTAATTTTTCTTTGTGAAAAGCGATGGCCCTCCAAACACGTCTTTCTCTCATTATGTCACTATGACTAATTTTTGCACATCTCTCCATAATGACATAGTGAGAAGCGTCGATCTATTTCAATTAGATGGTTTAGAACATACACAATCTACATTTTTCTTTTAAATTATTTGACATATCAACTAGCTAAAGACAAGCATTCTTATGTCCATTTGACTTTTCTCCTCCACGTAGCTTATTATGATCACATCTAAGCCATTGATTTTATTTTCAAAAGTCATGCTACCTTTGACTTGATTCCTTCATGATTTCTACATTTTCAAGTATTCATTCTATATTGAATTCAACTGAATTTGATTATGAACTCTTCTCACAATTTGTGTATCAATCTTCACCTTTAGTCTTCAATGTTCTCTTCTACATTTTCTCTATATATGTCCATGAAAATGTATCCTTCTTTAGATATAGATCTTTTGACCATGGAGTTAGAAACTTTTAGAGATGAAGAACTACTTTTCAACATGAATCTTTTTCTTAGACATGATTGGGAGCTAGGACTTATGAATCATTAGAAATATTTAGATCTTCTTCTCATGAAGAAAGTGTATAACAAACCCTTCCAAAACCTAATCACCTAGCCAATAATTAATGTATAGCTCATATGATTCCCACACCATGTTATCTCAAAGGGAGGATGAGATGAGAGGCCATCCTAAGGGCAATCTAGACTCAGACTCATGAGGGAGATGGAGCAAGGAGAGAGGACTAGTCTTGAGGTAGAGGAATTTGTTGAACATGTCAAGAACCTACATGAGTAAGTATGTGTGTATATTACCAAGATGAACCTATAGTATAAGGATAGAGAAGATCAAAAGAGGAGATATATGGGATTCCAAGTTGGGGATGTGGTTATGGTGTGCTTGAGAAAGGAACAATTACTAGTGGGCACAAGATGGAGAAATTTGGTCCCTACAAGATTTTAAAGAAACATGATTCAGGGAATACATATGAAGTGGAGTTGCCACATGGGATCCATATTTCACTTGCTTTTAATATTGTAGGCTTAACAAAATATCATGAACCTACTAAAGTGGAAGGGATGATCGATGGAATATTTGACTTGGTTATCCAAGGTGGAGGTTTCCTATTTGGGTTTTCCTCAACCAGTTGTTAGGTGACATGATCATTTTTCAATCTGATGTAGAAGAATCTAGTGGTGTAAGGGCAATCTTTTATCACCCTAAAATATGTTTAGTGTTATTTATTTTTTAATTTGTTTATTTCTATGGATTCTATCTGGAACAATTAGAGATTCCAACTCACATTGTTCCAATATTAGCTTTCTAGGTTAGTGGTTTTGAGCACCTTAGAATATGTGCTAGTGTACAAAATGGATTAGTTTTTAATAGATCCATAATTATGATAAGTTAGAGGGTTTAAATTGGCTGGATGGTTTTACTTGTAGTTTAAAGGGCTCCAAAAAAAGAGTCAGGTCAAAAGGCTTTACGGTTTGAAAGTTATGATAGTTATAAGTTGTTAGGAGACCTCCTAAGAACACTTCAAAATCAGATTTGAGGTAGTAAATGGCATCATATAGGCCTAAAAAATGGGGGATGAGAAAAATATGGTCCATTTGTAGGTAGAGTTCTTAGAGAGTTTTCCAAATATTTAAATAATTCCTTAATCATAATTTGTCAATCAGAATCCTAGATCCAAAGTTATCCCTCCCACAAGTTGGACTACCATTTTTGAAACCTTCTAATTTTATATTGACTTCAAACATGTCTTCTAGAAACTTTTACTTTGGTGGTGGAAACCAAATGGAATATTCTAAAATGTAGGAATTTCTTGGGTTGTACCCTTATCAAAAGAGGAAAGTGTATGTAAATTATTCGAGAATATGAGATGGAAATACAACCTATTAAGCTAGTTCAAGGACAATATCTAACATAAATACTAGTTGCAACTAGTCCCAAATTAGTGAAATAAGTGTATGTATTGGAAGAGATATAATGAGATGAATGGTATGATAATATTATTTACTACTTATTGAATTATAAGTCTCTATCACACTTGAACTCAGTGCAAAAGTGTTGATTAAGAATGAAAATTCAAAAATTTATGCTCAAGGATCTATACTATACAAAAATAACCATGATAGAATTCATTTAAGATGCATTGGAAAGGAAGAGGAAAAATACATTATTGAACATGTTCATAGTAAACATGGAACCAATCATGGAAGTAGTTTGGCTCTGGCTCATGAAATCTCAAGGGTGGGCTATTATTGGCCTACATTGTTTAAGGATGCATATGAACATATAAAGACTTGTCACACATTCTAGATAGTTGCAACATGTGAAAGGAATCATGTCATGCCACTACAAATAGTTATTGAAGCAAAGCCATTTGCAAAGCGAGGATTGGACTTCATTGGTTTTATTAAACCACCATCTTTAGGACAACACAAATACAACTTGATTGCTACATTATTCCATTAGATAGTATAAGGTTGAATCACTAAAATATAGCACAACAGAAGTTGTCATCAAATTCCTTAAAATTTCATTACTAGGTTGGTATGTCCATATACTTTTTTGTGTGATAATAGATCTAAATTTAAATCCTTAAAGTTTTTGAATTGGGCATTTGACTATGGGATAACATTAAAGTTATCATCAAACTACTATCTACAAGGGAATGGATTGGCATAATCAACAGATAATAATATTTTGGATGGAATAAATAAATTACTGGATAAGAATCCTAGGGATTGGTATACATAGATGTGATTCATAGTTTAGGAAAATAGAATAAGAATAAATATTTCTATAGGGTCATCTCCATATCATTTGGTTTATGGACAAGATCTATTTTTTCCTATCCAATTGAGGATCCAGACATTGTGGTTTATGAAATAATATATGGAAGGTAAAGATGGAGTGTAAACAAATTTAGCTTAGTTGTTGCACATGGATGAAAAGAAAGATGAAGCACTAGAAAATTTTGTAAAGAATCAAGGATTGTTCAAGAGATGGTTTTAAAAAATGGCCATGGTTAAATATTTTTGAATTTCAAATTGGTGCTTCACTATAATAAAACCCATGAGAAGAAAGGTGACGTGACTTTTTTGATGATCTATGGAAGGGCCCTAATTAGATTTCATGCCCACTTTTCCTTCTCAAAACACACAGATTTTCTTGAAGGCAGCCAAGATTTAGATGACTACTTTCTTAACCTTATCTTGCATAAGTGTACTTCAAATTTTAGATCTTCATTATATAGAAATTAATATTTTCTTAACTTGATGTTGTATAAATTTATTTCAACTCCAAAGAACATTAGATTCATATTATAATTTTGAAGTCATTCAAATACAAATCTTAATAAGATTTAATAACATTATTATTTCTTTTCTTGTATTCAAGAAGGAAACCTTATATACATAAGATATATAAGCTAATGAACTTTTCTTTGCACATAATCATACCCACAATCTTGAGCCAAATAACAAGACATAACTTTTGTAACTTTCATCTATATTTCTTTGCAAGATTACAAAAATGATTACTAAAATACTCACAATAATGCTCATTTCCACTCTGCCATAATGACATCATGAGGCCTCTTGAACCCTAGCCATATCCTCGAGAAAGGTATCTCTACACACCAAGGAGATCATTGGTGTATCTACAAAAGATCCTTTTTATAATGAACTTTCAATTACATAAACTATCTCAAGGGCCACACATTACATTATACAAGCATCCTATTATAAATTAAAGGATAAAGGAAAGGAAACAATCATCTTTCTAATAAGCTCTCCCCTTATTTCTTTCTTCAAAATAGATCTCCCTCTTTCTCTATCTCCATCTCCATCTTCCTAATCCTTCTACTCAAGATGCAAATCTTGGCTATCTCTTCCAATCTCCAAGAATGGAGAGTGGGTGAACAAGAAAAATGTCTTCCCCACCTTCTTCTTAAAAACCCTAATTCTCTCTTTCTATCCCCCTTATTTTATTGATGGCACAAGGCTCAATATCCTCATTATCTCCCACTCAATATGTCACATCTCCTAAAAAAGAGAGAAGGCATGGAGTGTGTCTCCCACTTCTCATTTTCGTCACTCTTGGGAAGTGACTCATTTTGGGGAGTCATAATGATAATGGGGACCATTATTTGACTTGAAATTGACCCCTAACCCAAGGTAATATAACTAGAGTGGGTTAATTATACCTTAGTTACCCTCTAGGGCCTCATTTCCTCCCTAAAACCTCAAATAAAAATTACATTTAAATTTTGAAGTCTAACCTGAACTCCATTCTTACAACCCTAATAAACATAAGGTAGAGGTTAATATTTGAATAAATATGTTTTGACTAATATATTTTCATCAAAGTGTCTTCCCTTATTGAATGCAACTTTCAAGTGATCCTGTCTATAAATAATCACGTGACATTGAGTAATGTAGATCCAATTTTTGTCGATATGATTTTCCTAGCTCTTTGGATTACTTCCATGCAGATTTTCCTATACATTTCAATTCAAACATCAATAATGTTGGTTTGATTTTTCACTGTATAGAAAAAATCTGAAATTTTGGTGAAAAATTAGTTAGGTCATTGTATTTTGAAGATTAGGGTTTCATTCCTCATAATTTTCATAATTTTAGGTTACCCTAGTCATGCCCTGATTCATGTGTTGTTGAATTCTATTAAATTCTCAAGGTTTGTCTCTCTACATAGCCATTAAAATACCCTAAGTGTAAAAAAACCCTAGGTTTCCTTTCAAATTTTTGAAAACATTTGTTAAAGAGCTCAAATTTTTCCCTTTATAGTCTTACGGTGTAGGGTTCCATGTAAGAGTGAAATACCTTCTTCCTCACATTTTTGTGGTCGCATTTAATAATGTAGTGTAAGAGCATAAACAAGTTTTTTTTTTACAAGCATACATTTTTTTCTTTCATAATAGCAGAGTAGTTCATTTAGAGTCTCCTCAATCATACGTTTGGTCTTTGAATGAAGAAATGTAAAGGCATTTTATGGTGAACAGTTGAGTGAGTGAGTGAAAGAGGTTTGAAGAGGTATCCCTAGTCATACAATATAGTGTTAAGCATGTGATTTTAAAAGGTTTCAAAGAATATGTGTCATGCCACTTTATGAGAATACAAGTAAGTAGTTGAGCGAAAGGGAAGAAAGGTGTTGATTTTTGATCTATGCATCTACATTCTAATGAATGGTGTAAGAGTGTAAGGCACCGACATTACATAAAGGATGGTTTGTAAGAATGCATAAAGTGTTTTATGATTCTATGGGTAAATACAATGCGTAAGAGTGAAAGTGAGATTCAGTTGTATTTATGTGCAAACGTTCCTTAGGCTCACGAACAACCATAAAGCTAGATTATAACAGTGTTCATTTAAAGTGGGACTTGTTGAGTTGTCAGATGGGCCCTAGTGCAAGAGAATCAAATGGTGACACATCACAAACATCAGATGGGCCCAACCTGCATGGAAAACAACTTAAGTTCTTAATTTTGCATGTGCTAAAAATCAATGGCAATATTATTTTCTATTTGTCTATGCTACAATCTAGGTTGTTGATCAATGAAAAGTGAAATTTTATCATTATGCCTTTATGCTTGCAAGGTAAGAGTATGAACAAGGAACTATTTTATCCTTTCTCTGTGGTTACGAGATAGGTTTAAGCATATGAGCATAAAAGGAAATGTGAAGGATTAAAGAGAGGGTCAGGATAACATAGACACAAAAACCCTAGTAGTGTGGAGTGTGGCCCCTGACACCAAAAATCCTAAAATGATGGATATATAGGAAACTGCATAGGGCAACATGATTGTGTGGACATTAGAGAACACTATTGGGAAAGAAATCTCTAGCTTGGTCAAACACTTTGCTCTCATGATTGAGGTAAAGGTGGATGAAATTGAGGATAAGCTAACTATAGTGTACAATGAGTGTCTTGCATCAAAAAAATGTATGAAGAAGAGCTCAAAATGAGCCATGTATAAAAACAAAGAATAGAAGAGTTGGAGGGGAAAATTCAAAGTCTAGAAGCAGAAATAATATCCCTCAGGGAACAACTCAAGGCAATAGCTGAGGCAGTACATGCACCTAGGTAGGTGGAAGAAGAAAGGCACGCTATAGAAGTAGAGGCCCAAATAAAGGAGATACCTACAGGGGTAAGAAAGCCAATTCCTTTGGTTAGTGTGGAGACAGAAGCTCTTCAATCTGATAGTGCAACGAAGAAAAGTGTTATGATAAGTGTGTTAAGCCATAGAAGAAGCACTTTGAAAAGAATATCTCAAGATGCTTATAATGCATTCATAAATCTACAATTTGTAGAGCTGGTATTCAAGGATGCAATTGGATGGCTTGAGACAAATTTTCAACAATGGGGACTATATATGCAATTCTTTGGTAGATTGATACCCTTGTTATCCAAAAAGCCAAATCTACTAGATAAAGTTATTGCTATAAAGGAAGGTATGGACAAGGTGAAAGATCTATTGCATTTTTTCACAGGGAAACTGGCAGCCATACAAAATAAAATGAAAGTATTAAGAAGTGGTTTTCATTCTTTAATTCATTTTGTTCTTGATTTTGATAGCAAATTGAAGGATTTCAATGAATGGTCTAGTTCTTTTGACCATATTGTAGAATTTCCATAGGTGGAATGCATTTTCCAAGGTGATATTGATGAACGTATTTTCAATGAACTCATTGAAACCCTATTCAAAATTGAAACTAAAATGAATAGGTTTACTAGATGCCGAGTGGTAGAAATATATTAATGAATTAGCAACAACCAAGACTTGTGAATGGACCACTAAAAGAGAAGTTATTGTTTGGGAAGCAATCATAGAGATAAAAGATTTACCAACAGGAAGAAGTTATAGAAAAGGAAAATTTTTAAGATTTTATGCTCTAGCTATCATCTACAATAGCTTTTCTTTGTTTCTTTTGAATAGGAGATTTATGACTAGATCTGCTTATAGGGGATGCATATAGATTCGAGAGCTTTAACAAAATTGATAAACTATGTATGTGCCTAAAGGTAGAAGATGAGAATCAGAATGAAACTAAGATAATTTCATACAATAGCTTGCATTAGAATCATCTCTAGGTATACCCACCTTGGTTTAATAGAGCCTAAAGAGTAGGAAACCATCCTTGGTTTCATTGAAGTTGGGTCCAGATAATCTACTTGTGTAATTGTTTATAAGAATTGGCTAATATTTAGATTATTTGAGCATTTTGTTGCTCAGTAGTTTCAAACACCAAAAAAATGGTGACTCTACTGGGAATAATGCTTTATGTGTCATAAAATAGTGTATCAGTTAAGATCTGTGTTTTCCTTGGGTAGACTTTGAGGTAGATGTTTTTATTGAGAACTTTTATGTGATTTCAAGGGTTATTTGCATTTTGTCTAAGGAATTTAGTGAAAGAATTATGGTCCATTCAAAAAAATTTCCCATTCTGATAGGGTGGGTGATGACTCATAAGGTTTAACCAGTGTCATCATTTAGAAGGTTTTGTAGTGCACCATGACATTACAGTCAAAGAAACCAGCAAATGTAAATGTTTTTTATTTAATTTATGAAAGCATTTTTTTTTTTGTTCCTTTATCTACAATATTGATGAACATTACTATAATACATTTAAGTAACTAACTTCACTAAACACTTTAATTCTTTCCAACCAGAATATTATTTGAAATTATAACAGAATGTCTTAATAACCAAATGTATCAAATTCAATGGAGATACACACATTTTCTTTCATAATAGTTTTAGAAACAAAACATAAAAACTTTTCTCATTTCTATCTACTATAGAATAGTGCATGACATTTACATTTCTTTAATCACTTAATCACTAAATGTAGCAACATATTAACAAGTACAGTCCACTTATATAATTTCCAGCTTACAAGCTATGATATAACACAAGATTGGGGGTTACCCAAGGATGACTCTCCCTAATACAATAAGAATTCACATGGAAGTATGCTTTTGCTGCACATGAAAATAAGACAATATCCTTCTTCTCTTCAAGTCTTCAAATCCATAGACAACAACCTATAATAAAACACACACCAACAAGCCCATGGTACTCTTCTCCCAACCTTAGGCCTTTTCAAGTTCACCCTCGAGCTGGGAGAACCTTGACTAGGTGGACACACATTACTAACAAATATTTATAGCACAATGCTCACATTACAAAATTGTTCACACATTTTACTATTCACAAATAAAACCACAAAATTTCCCAACCAAGGTAGAACACTTAGGATCACATGTAGATCCATCCCAAGGGGTAAGGGTGGAAAATGAATGCTGGGGAGACTCCACATGCAACTATGCCTTCACTAGGCTCATCACTTTATACACATGCCTTCACAACGCAACCCAACAACACATACATGCCCTCACATGGAATCCTTACAACACTTATAACTCTAGCAAAGTGGCATATGGGGCCCATAACACCCATATGAAATCCCTCTCCTATACAAGGATAGACTCTCACCCAACACATTCCCTATGCACCCATTACCCTCACAAGGCTCTCTTTCCCTCCCATGGGATGAGACTCACCTTGTCACACCCAAATTAGAAAATTGCAACAAGAACACATGAATTCACAACACAAAGAAAATCACAATACACCCATACAACAAAATTGAAACATGATCCCTCAACCTTACATAGCACAACATTAAAACACACCATATTACAACTACATTACATAAAATCACATGCATAAAACAATAAAAATAACATACTTAACAACAAGCTTTCATAGCAAGGGTACATAAGGTTACCAACCTAGTTTCCAAGCTAATTTGAGCTCCCTCTCTTTTTTACCAGCAATCCTCCTCCTAAGTTGTCTTCTTCTCCTTGTTTTTCCCTTTCCGAAAATTACCCCCACTTATATTTTTAGATCTCCCAAAACTCTCCCTCCTAGAATGTTTTTTTTTCATGCTTAAGTTTCCAAATTCGGCCAACTTGGGAATCCACAATTTTGGGTGCTCTTTCCAATGCCTAGGGAAGCTTATAATACTTTAAAATGCCCTTACCCCTTAGGTGTATCATATGGGCTTTAAAATAAGGCCTCAAACTACCCCTAGGGATGGTGTAAACCTCCTAGAAATTCACAAAAGGTGTGCATTCGAACTAGCATGGAAAACATCCCTCTTGGACCCATAAATACACCTAGGAAAAAAAAATCCTACCAAACCACTCCTTGGTTCACTCAACCACCTACCATCCCACTAAGCATGCTACAAAAGAGAACATGGGTCAAGTGACACCACAACACACACAACACACTTGGCAAGCCATCAAAAAAAAAATTACTTTTATAAAATCACAATAATACACACAAATCGGTTTTGCATATAAAATACAAGGGTAAAAAGGTTATACCCTCCTTAGGGTTAACCTTGGTATTTCAAACACCTACCAAGGTTCTTCATAAATCCATGGGCTTCTTTCCTACACACTTATTGCAAATATCAGTAGTCCAAAAATAAGGTGATAAAATGATAACATAAATATAAATCACATAGATTCTATCATCCATGAAGAACATAACTAATATGAAATATGTATTTCAATTCATATCACATTACACACTTCACATTTGTAGCAATTCTCTAGTCTAGATAGTAAAACATTATGATCATTTATTCTTAAAGAAAATTATGGAATTAATCTACATTAAGCAATGCATCAAATATAATATAAGTATACAATTCTAGTTTATTCCTATAACTGATACATGAATTCTTAATGTTACTCTCAATATGCTAAGACATGATAATCTAGCACCATATGTAAACCACAATTTAAAAATCAAACATTCACTTGAATATAACATAAGCCTTAATCATGACATATGGATCATCAAGAAGGTAAGTAAGCATATCTAAATAACATCATGAAAAATAATTAGAATATTAGTGTCCTAATAACATCATAAGGAATCATCATATAGCCTAATGATATAGGTATCAATGTACCAATAACATAAGATGAAATCAAATAGTCTAAGGATAAAAATATCAATGTCCATAGGAGGTAATAATGTGTCATCCAGAGTCTAACTATCATAGTCCAAAAGAAACAAAATGTCAATAGTGCTATGATGGTCAGGGTGGGACATGATAGGTTTTTTGTGTCAAAGTCAAGGAAAATAAAAGGAAAACATGGGCAAATTTGAGGAAAAATCCAGGAATCAAATTACAAATTGATCTCCCTCCTAGGGGAAGATAGAATTAGGCTATGAAAAGATCTCAGATGCATAGAGAAGAGCATCCCTAAGAGCAATTAATAAGGGTAGAGAACGTTGATTTTTCTACTATGGAAAGGAAATCATCTTGCCAAAGTTCTAGATCCCATCTTGGACTATCTAGTGATGACTTTTTTAGCACACCCAAAGTGATATGCCACGAAACTATAGAGCTGCATAATACACCCAGTTTAGACAAAAGGAATAGCAATAATCTTTTTCAATGAAGTACAAACCTTTCCTTGTTTGACTATTTTCAAGGATAAGTAGCACCAAAAAATCTAGATCCTAAAAGTTTTAATGATGAAAAAACTGTTAGTTCTAATTTTACTATCCTAGATCCTAATGAGATTGAAGTCCTAACAATGCAACTTGCTAAGAAAGAAGCCATAAATAAAAAATTACAAAAGGAAAGGAAGGAAAAGATTAAAAAAGCCTTTGAAGAAAAGAAAACATTACTTAGGAGAATTTCTACCTTAAAGAAGAAAAATGAAATAGTAGCTAAGGCATGGCAACTAGAGATTATAGGTCAAGTTGAACAACCTAAAATACAAGAACAAAAGCTATTGGAAACTCAGAATCTGAACCTAGAAGGACCTGTAATACAACATATTAAAAACTATAATGCTCTAGAAGCTAACAACAGAAAATAAAAATATATAGGGCATGCTATTGAGGTTAAAGATAAGGGGAAACAAAAGGAGATTGGTGTTAAGATTAATGAATCAACAAAAGTTGTTCAAATCCATGATTCCATGTCACTTCAGATATTGAGCTAGAGAAGAAAAGAAAAGAAAAGGATGCCTTGGTTAAGAAATTGGAGATTGCAGAAAATGAAGCAGCCATAGGCAAGATAAACAACAAAATTAAATTCTTGGAGAATGCTAAAAGGCAATTTGCAGTTATGCCTAAAGATGATGGTGGATCTAATGATACAAATCAAAATACTACTAAGGTACCTTCTCCTTTCTTATCCTCATTTTCACATTAAGTAGATCTTAAAAAATCTATTGGTGATGCTAGCACTAGTAATACTGTGGTTAACACTAGGAAAGATATTGACCATCATCTTAAGCTTGATTTACATAGAGGACATGTCTAGTTAGAGGATTATAGGCAAATATGTTTTGATGGAATCCCTAGTTACCCTAATCCTATTCCATAAGAAGTGAGGAAAAGGTTACCTAAATTCATTGGGAATAATGCTATCACTTGTGAAGACCATTGAGGAGTTTTCTTGATATGATGAGTGATTATGAGGTTGAGGTTGAGGATGTTATTATGAAATTGTTTGTTTAGTCCTTAACTGAAGATGCTAAATAATGGTTTAAGAGACTTCCTGAATTATCTATTGTTGATTAGAAGCATATTGATTATTGTTTCAAGGAACAGTATGGTGACAAGAAAAATTAGAGCTACATTTTGAGTGAATTCAACAATATTAAGAGGTTACCTAATGAATCTGTAATTGAATTTAACATTAGATTCCAAAAGAGGATGTACAAGCTAATGTAGGCCATGGAATTAGATGACAAGGTATTTTGAATTCTTTTGATGGTAAAATGGCATACCAACTTAGGGATAAAGAACCTAGGACTTTAAGAGATGCTTTTAGAATTTCTATAAATGTGGAAAACAATTTGAGAATTTCAAGAAGGCTTGAAAGTAAGAGAGATGACCCTAGATTGTTTAGAAATAAGGGAAACAAAAAGGAGGACAACAAGGGTGTAGGTGGAAAAAGGCAAGAGCCTAGTGAGATAAGTCAAATTTCAATAGATAGAATAGGTTGCAAAATTTCCCTTATACTAGCACCTAGAAAGATTGTTAGCCAAATGTCCCTTCCCCCAAGAATACAAACAAAAAGTTCACTCCTAATCCCTTATCAAAAAAATCTATAAATGTAGTAGATGAACCTGAATTCACTGCTAAACCTATATGTTGTTTTGTGTGTCAATTGCCCCATGCCCTTGAATCTTGTGCAGTAGTCTTGTCTTTCCCTAGAAATCAGAATGTAGTAGAAAAATGTCAAGAACATGAAGAAAACCAAGAGGATGTAGGGTGTAACATGTTTGAATCACACTATGATTATTCTGACTGTGAGGATTATGAAAGAGATTTAAATGAGTAAAGGCATTTTTAGAATAAAGTGCAACAACAAGTATTCTCTGATGAGATTGATGTTGAAGACAATGTGTCTAACATGGTAAGTGCCAAACAAGAAATCACTTTAAGGAAGCCCTCTAGGGAATAAATTGACCAAATTACTTCAAACATGATAGCTCAAGTATAGACTAGAAACATGGTTAGAAAGGAGGTAAATAATAAAGTGGCTAGTATGTTTATAAAGGGAGTTAATCCTAAGAAGGGGAAAGCTATGAAGCCTAAAGAGATCCCTGCTAAGAAGGTTAAAATTATAAATAAAAAGTGGGAACCAAACAAGGAGGATAATCCCAAGGTTTGTGAGTCCCCAAATAACACTCCAAAGCAGTTAGATGAGAAGATACCAATAGAAATCATTATAGGTGACAAGAATCACTAAAGCTCTATGAGTATTTTTGTAAGCACCACAACAAAAGGAGTATTTTTATTGATAGCCCATTAGATTCTTCTATAGATATGACTATGGTGTTATCACAAATCACTGTCAAAGTCCCTTTACTTTAATTGTTAAGGATCCATAAACATAGAAATAAAGCTTTAACATGGTTGGGAAATACTGGTATAAATATGAGACATGAGTGTAATGAAAATCACAGTCTCAAAGAAAGCAGTAAAGAAAAAGTAAAGGACGATGAAGCTGAAGTAGTTGTATCTCAAATTCCTCAAATGTTTTTGGATAATTCTCTAAATCAGTGTCTAGGAAATGTTGAACCATTTTTCTTAAGCATTTTAGTAAAGGGTAAAACATAAAAAAATTGCATGATTGACTCTAGTGCTTCCAATACTGTGATGCCTTTTGAAATAATGAAGGAATTAGGCTTAAAGGTGGATACTAGTTATAGACACTCAAAAATGGTTTGCATCTATAGTTTCATCACCTCTTCATACTAATTTGACCTATTTTCTCATTCTACTAACTTCGATCTTTTAATCAAATTGATTATACTTTGTCATTTGTATCCTTTTTCACATGAATTTCATATCAACTCAAAACCATTTCATATCAACTTGGAATTAGCCCAAATCAACTTGGAATCACTCAGAATCAGTCCTAATAAACCCAAAACATATCAAACATCCCAAATCAATCATCATTTATCTTATCCTAGGTATTGTTGTGGCTTTCAGTGCCTTGGAAACCTATCAACTTATCAATCTTATCAATCTGACCTTAGTAATGTCGTGGCTCTCAGTGCTAGGTCAAACTATCATTCATTTCATTCAATCTTTGACATTGTTGAGGCTTTCAATGTCAAATCATAGCATCATCAACCATTTTAATAATATTGATAGTGTCTGTCGATGTTATTATGATTAAACTTTTGCAATCATTTTCAATCTTGTAGCATTTACAATGGTGGTTAAATGTTACATATCAATCAATTCATGTCATGTGTCCTTGGCATGCTATCAATTTCAATCTATCAATTTGACTATGGCTTTGGTCTATCTATCATCATCTTATTCAATCTATATTATTATTACATTTTCATCAAAAGATACTATCGCATTTATTTAATCAATCTGGCCAACCATTTACTAATTTACTCTATAGGATTAAATAACCCATAATTTAATCCTACCATTCTTACTAATTATTCTTCCTAATTATCATCCTCAATTAATTAATTTTATTAACTAATTGATTCATTATCCACAAACCATGGAAATTTACAATTTCCTAAGTTCCATTTTCCATCATTAATTCCATTTTCTACTAATTCTTATTTTGTGGAATAAAAGGATTTTTAATTTGAATATTCCATAAAATATTGCATCATTATGACACTTGGATATGACACCTCATGGGTTCTCCTTTGACACTTGGATAAGATTTTTCATAATCAAATATTCTTATTCTCTTATGCATGTCCCTATTTGGCTTATTTATCATAGATTCTTGGCTTTAAGTGGGCTTGAGGTGTCTTATGACGCGTCATATATTCTCTTCCACATTTGGAAAAGTTTGACTTCCATGCATCATGGAATCTTACAATTGGTACATTTTGTCATATGCATCATGGATTCTCAAAGGAATCTCTTGCCACATCGCATATCTATGGGTGACAAATCCAATGCTCTCACCTTGAGTGCCCATTATAAAATGTGCATTCCTCCTCTCATTTCGGGTCCTTGAAGTCTTGGAAGTCTTTAGGTTCTAATTTATTTTAGATTTCTCACTCCATATCTCACATTCAAATCACAACTTCTAGTATTCTAATGGAATTATTCACATCATAGACTTTTTCCAAAATTTTGTGTGCACTATAGGCAAGTTGGAGCTACATCATTTGGAGAAGAAAGAAGGACATGGGAGCTACAAATGAAAGAGGGGGTTTTTATTGCTTTATTTATTTGGCTTTCATGGTAGACTACTGGGTTCTAATGTATGTTGATTGAGTTTTGTGATTTTCCCATAGTATGTTATGTATTTAACCCATTTTCTAGTTGCTACATTTGGTGAACCTGACGTGAACATGCATAGCTAACTTGGGTTTTCTTGTTTTGTGCTTGTAGGTGCAAGGAAGGAGCTCACTTGGAAGGGTATAAGGACTATCTACTATTCCTTTTCACACCTAGATTAATTAGGGGGTCCAATAAAATTCTTATATGCTCTTGTTTCATGCATTTTGTTAGCTTTTTGTCCTAAGGTGCACTCTGCTTTGTTAGGGCGCACTTGGGACCCCTAGGAGTAGTTTTAGGAGTCCAAAAGCCACCAAAACCTCTTTCTATTGTTTATAAATTACCAACTATGCCCAACTAGGCCCCAACTATGTCATTGACATAGTTTTCACTGTTTGGGCACACTTGGCAGTGTAGCTTTGAAAATTTTAGTTTCTTGGTCTTATCTAGGCACCAATTCCCCATAACTTGCACCTGGTCTCCCAACTATGCCTAGAAACTACCAACTATGCCCAACTAGGCCCCAACTATGTCATTTATGTAGTCTACACTATCTTGGTGCACTTGGGAGTGTTTTGAGCCATTTTGGCCTTCTAGGGTGCAATCTGCTCTATTAGAGCACACTTGGGTTCACAGTAAGCACATGCATCAATCAAAATCTACATCTAAGGTTCCTATCACTCTCTAGTACGTAGATTAGATGATTTTTTTTTACTAATGGTCTATTTGTAGCATGTGGTTATTGTTGGATGAAGATGTGATCATAAGAAACTATTAATGCGTGCTTTGTAGGACATTGTTGAAGACTTTGTGTGTCTGTCAAAACTATGTGTATGGATTTTCTAGCTTAGATAACACTTCATTTGGTGCTTAAAATGAACTTTTTCTTTTCTACCTAGCATTTCTAGAATGTTTAAATCCCTAGGGGATACATTGGACATATCCTCTCCCCTCGCCATTCATGGATCTTGGGTGTAAGAGAAATCCATGTAATATGGGAGACCTACCTTAGACCAAGATACTCGATATTGAGTATGCCAGGGGATGACCTCAGAGTGGTAATGGGATAAAGCTAGGTCAATGTTCCAGCCACTATATAAAATTTGATAATGGTGAAAGCCATGTCAGTGGTATTGCTGCGTGATAACTCTCCTCTAGTACCCTTGTGGTGCGTCAAACCCCAATTCCCGAGGCTCGGAGACCTTCTATGAAAGTTTATCATTCACTTTTTGAATGGAATGCCCTTACTAAAAACCATGTTTTAGTGGCCAAAATCCTTTCTATCCACTGGCTTAGGGGGTCACCCATGCTTGTGAAGATATCCTACATTCTCACGATCCTTAGTAGAGGCAACAATCCCTTGGGAAGTCATGCCCCTTGGGAAGCAGATCTTAGTAGCCCTGAGAAGTGAGTGTGCTATAAGGGGGAGCTTGTGGTGCCAAGATCCTAGGTTATTCACTCTGGATAAGTGTGGCTAAACTTTGGTTCAAGTAGGAATTTAGTGGATATAGTCCTAAAAGCCTAGGTTGTGGTGTGCTTGTTCACTTTTAACAATAGCTATTATTGTCTTAATGTGTCTTGCGTGTGTGTAAAACATAATCAAGATAATAGCCAAAATTCAAATTTACACCTTGAACCTTTTGAAAACATCACACATTGCCAAAAAATTTCATCCCTTGTCCAAACTTTGCAAACTTTGGTTCAACACACTCAAACCTTTGAAAACATGGCGACTTGTTCTCCTAAACATGCTTGGCAAAATGTAGATCTCACACTTCCATAGACTTCACTTGCATTCACCTTAGTATAGGAATAATTCATGCATCATATAGAATTTATATTTCACCTTTTATTTCTCATTTAGTATCTATTACCTTTCATATTGCATCCATTTAGGTTCAATTTACCTCCCTTAGTCTTTTGCATTCCCATCTTAAAATCTGCACTTTGCATTCACCACCTTGCATCTTTGCATACCTATTCATCATCGTGACCACTTTATCCATAATTATAGGTTTCCTAACCATTATTTTGAGCATTCATACTGGTCTTAACATTATCCCCTACTATTTACCTCTTTATGACATCAATCTGGAAGTCATAGCTCCCAGAATTGCCTTAGTTTCAGCCTAGTTTACCAACTGTTCCCTGAAACTACTAACTCTGTCATTGGCATAGTTGGCACTATCTAGGAACACTTGGTTGTCCTCAAACCTAGTTTTGGATCCTAGATAGCATTTTGGGGCTTCAACAGTGTCCTTAGGTACCTGGTTAGCTCCCCTTGCATTAGCTTGCCCAGATCTACATTCTACATCACCTAGTCTTCATTACCTTCACTTAAGACATAATTACCTAGATCATAAAATCTATTTTGAACCTCCCAACCCATCCTAACATCAATCCCAACATCTTAGCTTCCTGGCATATCACTTTGGTAACCATACCCTTTAGAATCAGCAAACATTCTTCCTAGCTTACCAACTGCACCCAGAAACTACCAACTGCACCAAAACTGGCTCCAAGTGCATCAATGATGTAGTTGGTACTATTTGAGTGAACTTGGAACTATTAGGTCACACTTGGGTACCTGTATGACCATTTTGGGCCTTTGAATTGCACTTTAGGACCCTAAAACTGCATCTAGGAGCCTCTGCACCTCCCCATTCTGCACTTGACCCAAAACCACATCTTGCACCCAAAATCCCACTTTTCATCATAGGAATTGTCCATATTACATATCCACTCAGAATAACCACCATTTTGAGTCCCCAAAACATCATTTTGAACCCCCGAAACCTTTGAATTTAGTCAAAAATCTAGACAAAGTATGAGTCTTAGAGTATCTCCTAGTGTTGATGGATAATGCATCTTGACTAGCCTTTTTATCTTTTCTTATCATTTTCTTTGGTCAAAATATATCTATGTCTTGATATATTTGACCTCGTCATCTTTTATCAATTTGATCTTTTCATCTTTTATCACTTTTTGGTCAAGATCCAAAGTCCTTTATCACAAGATTAAACTCCTAGACAAAATACTTTCCAAAGGTTTTACCTAAGTTCCAAACCTTCCATATAATATTTTCATAGCATAATCATATCCCTCACATCCCTAAAATTCATTTTGACTTTCCCTAGTGGCTTATCCCCATCATCTTGCATTGTTCAACAACCTAGCATCATCAAACCCTACCAAATTGTCTATCAACCAAATTGTCTTCTTGATCATTTACCCTCTTTTTGCATGTCCCAAATGTCATTATCAACCCTTGGAAACCATCCTTTTCATTATCTACCTTGCATAAACCTACCTTTAGTGTCATTACCAAGTCCAAAACATAACCCTAATTTTCATTTTGCATACCTTAGAGTCATTTTCATCCCCTCTAGTCAAACTTCAAAATGACACCTTGTATTTGCATTTGCATAATATCCCTAACATGTTTGCACTTTGCATGTCAAAAACCTAATTCATTTAGCATTTCCTCAATTTCATAACATCCTTAAACACTTAAAAATCCCAAAAATACTCATATCTTGCATACCCACATCATAATTATCAAGTTTTGACCTCTTTTGCACTTGGGAGGTAGAAAAGTCCATTTAAGTTTCTCCCCATTGCATCTACATTCTTAGTTATCATGCCAGCACTTACTAGGACACAATCAGCTCAGAGACTCGAGGAACTTTATCAAACTTTTTTTTTTGAGGTACAAACACAACCAAAACTTCATACAAGATAGAAGAAAATAAAGAGAACCCAACAAACCATTGACAAAGAACAAATCAAGGCATCACAACCTTTACTAGCAGACCCCTTGAACATGTATCTGCAAGATCCTCATAATCAAGCTATGATGCAGCAAACCTTAAATAATGCACCTACCATGAAATTTCCTCCAAATACTTCCTCCACACATGGGATGGTTCAGTGGAATCCTGACTTTGAACCTATATTTGTACCAATACCACCAGGAGGAGGAAGTGTGCCAACCACACCTGAAGATGAACAATCACATTCCTTCAAATTCAGCCAACCTAACACAAGTATCTTCAACTATAACATGTCAAACATACAAAAAGTTATTTTACACCTAAGTGATGACTCTAACACTAATTATGGCATCATTGATGAAGAAATGGCTAGGGCATGTAAGGACAAAAACTTTCGTAAAAACTTCAAACTTTTGGCAGCCCAAGAAATTGTCAAATTCAATCCAAATATGGAAGGACCTAAGTCCAAACATCAAAAAAACACAACCATTGAAAACCTACAACCCATGATCAATTTGGACTTAGATAAGGGAAAAAAACCTTTGGAGTTTTCAAATGCAATAATGGCACCTATAAGGTCCCATCAAGAAACAACAATTGCAAACCTCCAAAGTAAATTTGAACACATCAATGTTAATCCCTTGTTTGATGAAATACCACCAATTCTTAAACACACCAAAAGGACATTGAGACTTGATTTTAGTCACATGATGCAATAGCAAGATGCACCTAAAGGTACTTGTGCTCTATGGATGCTAGGCATACCTTATTTGGAGGCAAATCAACAAAGTACACCTTTGCTCCTAACCCTGACAAGTGGTATGACATCAAGTGTTATGGAGCCTCCCATGAGTGCACTATGTGCAACATCATCTATAACTATCCCTATTGACATACAAAGGAAAAGTCTTATTGACATTAGACCAATTCCCAAAAGGAATGAACCTCATTGTCAAGTCAATATGATGTCCCAAGTAGAAACCTCCAAAACACAAAGGAGCCAAAACAACAATACCAATATGATGATCACTTCCTAAGGACTTAGTCAACTCCCACAACAACATAAACCTATGGTAGTACAAGGAATTAACACTTCCAACCCTCAACCAAGTATACATCCACTTAACACACATCCTGCATATCAACAACAACATCAACCACAATGATAACAACCTCAAGTGGGGAAAACATCCAACATTCCTAATATGCAGTCCCATGTGAACCCACTTGACTTACACACAATTTATCAACAACAATTTCAGAAACAATTCCAATAAAAACAAACCATGTTTGCTAAACAACAAGAACAACTCAAACAACAAATGGAATGTCAAAGATTCCTTGAGCAACAAATTGCATACCAATAACAATTATTACAAAAACAACATGTGCCACAACAACCTCAACAAATACCTCTACAACAACACTCACATACATGGTCTTACATACAACCAATAGAGATATCCCAATAGCAACTACAACACATGGTACAACAACAACACATGGTATAACAATCATTGTAAATCCCACATCAAATTCCACAAAAAATACCCCAACAACAAGGACCCTTATATCTTCAAGGTACCAACATACCTCCTCCACCTAGTGACACATCACCAGACTCATCAGACATAGAAATGTCAGAACCAAGTAGACATAGCTCATGCCATAGCAAATGGTCTACTCACAGAAACAAAATACTTGAAGGAAAGACCATCATGCAAAACCCCGATGAAGAACTATTACAACAATTCAAAAAACTTTCCAAACAAGTGGAAGCATTGGGAGTCTAGAAGAAATAGGCTCTATATATAGAAAGGGACGTATGTCCTAATCCATTCGATAAAATTTTGTATATGCCTCCATTCCCAAAACACTTTGAGGCTCCAAGGTTTGAAAAATATTGAGGAAAAAGCAACCCTATTAATCATATTAGAGAATTTTGTGATTCATGTACTAAACTCAGTGATGAACCCACTTACCTTATGAGATTGTTCCCTCATTCTCTAGGTGGGCCCACACTTGAATGGTACTCTAAACTTGGCAATATCAAATCTTGGTCAGAGCTAGCAAACAAGTTTATCTCTGACTTTTCCTTTAACATTACAAATGAGGTGACACTTTATGATTTGTGCTCAACTAAAAAAAAGACATGAGAACCATTCATCGCATTCTTACTTTGTTGGAGAAGCTTAGTCAGTCAATGCTCACTAGACATTCTTGAAGAACAACAAGTTAACTTGTGCATTGAAAACTTAGTCCTAGACTTAATGTATGAACTCAAAATCAAGAGCCCAAGCACTATTTCTAAACTTATGAAGAAAGGGGCTATTATTGAAGATGCTCTTATCCGTAAGGGAATCCTTAAGATAAGCAAAGAAAACACAAACACTAGTTCCTCTAATGACAAGCCAAATTTTTTCTCCAAAAACAAGAATGTGTAAAATGATGGTGTTGTGGATGCCCAAAAAATTAGTGTAGTGTAACCTCAACTGACTTTGAAAGGTGTGAATCCTACAAATTCACAAACTCCTAATCAAACATCAGCCCCACAATAGAAGACTGAGACTTCCATGCAAGACAAACCTCAGAGACATCCTAGAACCAAGGACAAAAATTCACACCATTGGGGATACCTCTTGAGACTGCATTACAACAATTATTGAGTAATAACTTCCTACATCTACCCCTAATCAAAGATGAACTATTAACTAAAGCAGATTGGTGGGATGACAAAAAGTATTGTGATTACCATCGCACCAAAGGAAATAAGACCTCATCATGTTTCCAACCAAAGAATGCAATACAAGACCTTATTGATGATGGTGTAATCATGGTTGATCCATCATTGTTAGCATCCAACTCTAACCACACTATATTCAAAAATCCTTTGGGTAATCATGACAAAGAGAAGCCCTTCAGTTCAAACTCCAACTCACAAGCTAATGTGAATTACACACGCATGGGATATGACTACACTGTGAATTGTTTCAATGAGTTTGATTCTCACATATCCACATTCACATTGAAAGTTGAAGACCCTCATTGTGCTATCACTACATGCCATAGAAAGATCACCCTACCTAAAGCCCCATCTAGACCTACTACTTCTACTAGACTTACACCCCTAGTAGACCTGTGGCTCCTACTTCATCTGATTATAGCCTTGTTGAATAGCTCGGCAAGACCCCTACACAAATATCCATTTTGGACCTAATGTGTGCATCTCCCCAACATCAAAAGATCTTGGAGAAAGCCCTTAAAGAGTCAATAGTACAAGATAACATGGATGTTTCCTAGTTCCAAGCCATGATTAGTAACCTATTTGCATCACAACATATCACCTTTTCCCCTTGAGATATCCCTAAAGACAAACCTAACCACAATGATCCCCTTCAACTCGAAGTCTTCATCCATAATGCCAAAGTTAGATGTGTCTTAATAGATGGAGGAGCAAGACTGAACATTTGTACTCTTAAGGTTGTCAATAGTTTAGGTTATTTTGAAGATTTTGTGAATCCCTCTCGAAGAATCATAGTAAAATCTTATGATGATGGTGAACGCTTCTCCAAGGGTGTCATCACATTACCTATCAAAGGTGGCCCAGCTACTAAAGACACATTGTTTCACATCCTAGATATTGAAATGAATTGCAACATGATACTAGGATGCCCTTGGCTTCATGCTATGAAATTAGTACCCTCTACATATCATCAATGCCTGAAGTTTTCCTATGACAATGTGGAGGCTACCATCCCCAGTGATCCAGATCCTTTCTAGTTTTATGCCAATCTAAGAGATGCTACTGTATACCAAGTCCCAACAAATAATGAGCATGACCCACAAATTCCTCTAAGTACATGGCTACTGATATACTCCTCAATAAGACCAAGGAAAAGATGAAGATTGAAGAAAATGGGTGTGGAGAATACTTTTTTTCTCATGTATCCCACATTAGGGAGTCACTACTTTCTCCCATCAGTACACATAAAAGCATTTCTAGCAATGAGAATACTTCTATTTGTATGGAGAAAGAAAAAGTAGAATGAGAACCCACTTTGATATGTCCTAGCCAGTACATACTTGGGTTTACTATCATGCAAAAATAGGGCTATGATGGCTATAGTGGTCTTGGATATCAGAACCAAGGAATAACTGAACCTATCACTACAAAAGGATGACCTCCTAGTTTGGGGCTTGGATTTAAACCATTACAAATAGGTCCTCCTAGTACTATGTTACCTACATGTAAGACTATGGATGTTTTGAATGATAAAAAGGCATCTGAGGATATACCACTTGAAATCAACAATCCTCTAGCTTCTGAGCATAACCCCAATGATCCAACTAGATCAAATACCCATATATCTACCTTCAACCAAAGCCCATTCCATACTGATGATGACATCCCCTCAAGTTATCCTAAACTATTGGATTTGGACCAACATGGACCACCAATTTTTTATCAATTCAATAATGATGAACCTCTCATAACAGACTTTGAAATCTATGAAGGCATTGTGATTGATAATCATAAAGAAGAAATTCCTTCTAAAGAGAATATATTGGCATATTTTGGGGAGTCAACTCCACCTTCTAGTTACAAAGAAAAAAGAGAAAAAGATAGCAAGCATAGATCTCTTGGTGAAAATCGAAAGGCACCATTAGACTATTAAAAATCAAAAGCTAAGAAGCTCCCAAGGATACAAAATGAAAAAGATGATGCCATGAATATTAGTGTTCTAGTGTTTAACATGCCACAAAGTCTTTTGGAGCTCCCTCAATCAGCATTCATGTGGAAGGTCATTGGTCTCAACCCTCCCCACCCTCCCTTATATCCAATTGTTTATCCCCACATCCAGCTACCTAATTTTCCCAACACCCAAAATCAAATCCTTCTCCAACAAGCCTTTGCATATGCCATCATCAGTGACATCCCACATGACATTTCTATTGATCCAATTATCCTTAGATGCCTTGAATTGAAAGAGAAAGACATTGTCTTACATATGGTACATGATGGTATATCTCGAGGCCTTTCTAGTGGTTTGATTTTAGCTATAGACTCAGAATGACTCCTATGTAGTGTTGCCCAATCATGGATCCATAGCTTATCAGGTAGCAGCACCAATGATAGATATCTTCTCAGCATTTTTCGGTGATAAAAAAATTTAAAAAAATAGCAAAAAGTCATGAAAAAGAAAAGAAAAAAGTGAAAAAAGTATTGAAAAATGGATGCCTTGATGAAAACCTAGCAAACAGGTATCTTGGCATGAAAATTTGAGTCAAGAGAAAAATCCTGTCCAAAAGTGAAAACCTAGCAAACAGGCACTTTGGGCAAGTACCATGGTGAAAACCTGGCAAATAGTTGCCATGTGTAATAAGTTGTTGCTCCTCCATCTATTGAGATTCCCTCTAGTCTTTTCCCCCTCTGTCATTTGTTGATCATATTCTTCCTATTGCATAACATCCTTGGCTCCTTGACCATGGTTCATGAATTGGTTAATGTCCTTTGTTACCTTGCCTAAGCATCACTAGTTTGCACACACTCTATCATTGGCCTTTGTACATAGTTTGTGTCTTGTCTGGGGGCATATTACCTACATGGTGCATGAGTTTGAATTTGAACTGGGGGCATATCCTTAAGGAATTTTTTTCCATTTGACCTATCGCATAATAGATTGGAGCTAACACCTATATATACTTTTATGATCTTGAAAAAATCCTTTAAAATTCAAATATGATCTTGCAAAAAGCACTAAAAATCATAACATGTCTTGAAAAAATCACTAAAAATCCTAAAAATTTCTTGAAGTAAAACCTAAAAATCGTAAAATGTCCTAAAAAATGGTTACAAAAAAAAAATCAAATATCTCCAAAAACCCTAAAAATCACAAAACTCATCAAAAATTTGCAATAAACATTGTACATATCCATTATACATAACCATCCCTTTTGTGTACACACTTGCACTTTGCAGATTGAAACTCAAAGCACTACACTTCAATGCCAGTCAGAATATTTGAGCAACATGAACCAACAATATATCCAACATATCACTATGAACCTATCAACTGAATCCACAACCATAACTATCACATCATCAACATGTCAAAGACCATCTCAATACCTAAAAACACTCAAAAGAAAGTAACAATGGACAAGAATAGTTGTTGGCTCACACTATTTACAGAGTGATTTATTTTTTCTTTGTTTTCTTTTCGATCATGCTCCTATGCTACTTGATGTTATACACTAATCTATGAGAGTGGTTGGGATGGTTCATGGTCATCTTTTTCTATTTATGTTTATTACATTGTACCTTTGAGAGTCTGGGGCATGTACATATGCCTTAGGAAGGACAAGGTCATTCTCTATCTGCATCGTGCTTGTTTACACAAAAGGCTTGCATTTGCACTCTGGCCCTTTATGCCATGATGTGTTGCATTCTATTTGCCATTTCAAAATAAAGCTCCATTTTATGTATAGTGCACTTTCTTAAAGAAAAATTCTTTCCATCATACTAATATTTCCTCATCTCATCTTTCTTCTTCATCTCATTCTCCATCACCATGATCATGTCTTCTGATTCACCAAATCGTCTTCATCTAGCATTCATGCCTTCCTACATCATCCTATTCTGTCAATCAAGTTTCTATGGCTTTCCACTTAGTTCAACCTTAGTATAACATTTGTCTCATCATATTTGACCAAATCTAACCATTTTTGATGATTTCACTCATGCTATGACATCTTTCCATCATTTTGGGTATGCATGCAAAGTTTCAAATCATTTCGAGTCTGTTTGTACCCTTTTGGTTCCTTTGCATGGTTTTTTGTTAGCATTTACCCAAGTTTAACCTACATCTATCCTATGTTTGACCAAATTATATTCATTTTTACCACCTTTGACTACATTTTATCCTACTTTAAACATCTCCCTATGGTTATGCTAACCCATACCAATTTTTGGCTCGATCTAGGACCATCTAGACCTTGATCGGAGCCCCGGAGCATCCTAGGTCATAGTTGGGGTTCCCAACTATGTCATTGATGCACTTGGTCATACCAACTACATCATTGACACACTTGGTAATGCCAACTACGTCATTGATGCACTTGGGGACCTAGGATCCCCAAAACTACTCCTAGAAGCCCTATGTTGCACTCTGGAGGCCATAACTATTGCATTTTAACTCGGATTTGCAATCTGTCAGTTGCATTGGATTCATATCTTTGTTGTGGACATAATGAAATATCATTTTCATAATTTTTTTTTTATTGAGTGGTAACCATGCAATCACTCTTGGGCTCCCGATTGACCTTGTTCTGCACTCTAGACCTCATAGCTTTCACATCTTAGCTCTAGTTTGCAGTCTATCAATTGCTATGGTTTTGTCTTCTTGTTGTCAAAAAATTGAATTATCATATGCTTATATTAGTCAATTTATTGAGGGGGAACCCATATATATCATCCCTACTAGGGCATGTTGTGGCTTTCTCATCACTTATTCTTTGACACAATGCTCTAAATCACATTGTATCAAAGAGGGGAAAAATGTAGATGCTCAAAAATGGTTCACATCTATGGTTTCATCACTTCTTCATACTAATTTGACCCATTTTCTCATTCTACTAACTTTGATCTTTTGGCTAAATTGATTATACTTTGTCATTTGTATCCTTTTTCACATCAATTTCGTATCAACTCAAAACCATTTCATATCAACTCAGAATCACCCCAAATCAACTTGGAATCAATTAGAATCAGTCCTAATCAACCCAAAACATATCAAACATCCCAAATCAATCATCATTTATCTTATCCTAGGTATTTTTGTGGCTTTTAATGCCTTGGAAACCTATCATCTTATCAATTTGACCTTAGTATTGTCATGGCTCTCAGTGCTAGGTCAAACTATCATTCATGTCATTCAATCTTTAACATTGTTGAGGCTTTCAAAGTTAGATCATGGCATCGTCAACCATTTTAATAATATTGATAGTGTTCGTCAATGTTATTATGATAAAAAAATTTCAATTAATTTCAACCTTGTAGCATTTAAAATGGCAGTTAAATGTTACATATCAATCAATTCATGTCATGTGTCCTTGGCATGTTATCAATTTCAATCAATCAATTTAACCATGGATTTGGTCTATCTATCATCATCTTATTCGATATATATTGTCATTACATTTTCATCAAAGGATACTGTCGCATTTATTTAATCAATCTGGCTAATCATTTACTAATTTCCTCTATAAGATTAAATAACCCACAAATTAATCCTACCATTCTTACTAATTATTGTTCCAATTTCCTAAGTTCCATTTTTCATCATTAATTCCATTTTCTACTAATTCTTATTTTTTGGAATAAAAGGATTTTTAATTCGAATATTCCATAAAATATTGCATCAACATGACACTTGGATATGACACCTCGTGGATTCTCCTTTGTCACTTGGATAAGATTTGTCATAATCAAATATTCATATTCTCTTATGCATGTCCCTATTTGGTTTATTTGTCATAGATTCTCAACTTTAAGTGGGCTTGAGGTGTCTTATGATGCATCATAGATTTTCTTCCACATTTAGCCAAGTTTGACTTCCATTTGTCATGGAATCTTAAAATTGGCATATTTTGTCATATGCGTCATGGATTCTCAAAAGAATCTCTTGCCACATTGCATATTTATGGGTTCTCACCTTGAGTGCCTATTATAAAATGAGCATTCCTCCTCTCATTTCAGGTCCTTGAAATCTTGGAAGTCTCTAGGTCATAATTTCTTTTAGATTTCTCACTCCATCTCTCACATTCAAATCACAACTTCTAGTATTCTCATGGCATTATCCACATCATAGACTTTTGCTTCACTTTTGTGTGCACTATAGGCAAGTTGGAGCTACATCATTTGGAGAAGAAATAAGGACATGGGAGCTACAAATGAAAGAGGGGGTTTTTATTGCTTTCTTTATTAGTTTGGCTTTCATGGTAGACTAGTGGGTAATAACGTATGTTGATTGAGTTTTGTGATTTGGTCATAGTATGTTATGCATTTAACCCATTTTCTAGTTGCTACACTACTCAAGGAAGATGTTGTGCTATGGATAAAAGAGAAGTGATAGTCATAGGCACTATTAATTCTTTGCCATATAGATTAACAACCTGTTCTAACAAAGAACTTACTATGAGTGTATTCATTGTTGACATTCCACCTCAGTATGGCATGTTGTTATCAAGAAAGTGGAGTGCTGCCATGGGTGGGAGTCTACAATGTGATTTATCATTTGCTACTTTTAATATTGAGGGGAATTTAATAAAAGTCAATAGGGAGCCTAAAAGTATATACATGATAGAGGAAGATATAGAAGAAAATATGAAATTTTTTTTGGATACAAATATTAATGCATTCAGAGCTAAGTTTTTGACTTTGAAGAAATCCAAGCATAAGTCTCAAATGGAAATGGAAGCTGACACAAAAATAGACAAGGTTGATCTATGGACTATGCTTTTTGATGGTGCATGCTGCAAAGATGGATCTGGTGCAGGCATTTTTTTGATATCTCTAGCAAGGGAAACATACAAATTCTCCTTTACTTTAAGTTTTCCTTGGACTAACAATATAGCAGAGTATGAGGCTTAACTGCTAGATCTTAGATTAGCTCATAAGCATGGGATAAAGTGTTTACATGTTGTAGGAGACTCTGAATTGGTGGTATCCCAAGTGAGAAATGTTTATCTATCAAAGAACAAAAGATTAAAATAGTATATAAATGTAGTATGGGATATGATTGAATGTTTTGATGCATTTGTGATAATTTGGAAAGATAGGAGAAATAATAAGATGGAAGACTTACTAGAAAACATAGCAATAAAGCCTGATGATATCACATTTGTTGGTGTGTCTAAAATTGAGATTCAAATTGGACCTTCTATCTTTGACAATGTTCTGAATCGGAAAGTGTTTGAAGATGATAAGGATATTTTGAAATTTTTGAACTATGAGAATATGTTGTCAGGACAAGAAATTGATTATGCAACTTATGTAGAGAATATAGATGGAAAAGATACTATTTTTGGGTAGGAAGTTGTGCAATTGAAGACAAATAAAATCCTGAAGGGTCTAGTTGTTTTAGAAACTATTTTTGACAACTAGGATAGGTCACAAATAGATATTAATGAATGCAATGCCAAATATTTGGAGGAGGTGAACTTGGGAACTCAAGAAACACCTAAAATGGTGTATATTGGTAAGAAATTGCCTACTAAAATCAGGAAAGATTTGATAGACCTGCCAAGGAAGTATAAACATGTGTTTGCATGGTCATATGATGACCTAAAGGCCTATAGGGAGGATCCTTTTTACCATGAAATCCATTTGAAACCAGATGCCAAACCTTTTAGGCAGAAACAAAGACCAATAAATCCAACTTTGACTCCCAAAATGCAAGAGGAACTAATCAAATTGGGAGATGTAGGAATCATAAAGCCTATTAGACATTCTTCTTAGGTATCCAATTTAGTTCCTATTAGGAAGAAAAATGGAGACATAAGGTTATGTGTTGACTTTAGGAATCTTAATATATCTTCATTAAAAGATAATTATGGTCTACCAAGCATGGAAGCTATGTTGCAAAGGGTTACTGGTTCTAAACTAATGTCTATGATGGATGGATTTTCAAGCTACAATCAAGTGGTTGTTAAACAATCAAAACACTTCAAGATTTCTCTTACTACTCCATGGGATACTTATGTTTATGTCAGGATGCCTTTTGGGCTTACTAATGCTGGAGCTACTTTTCAAAGGGCTATGGATGTGGCTTTTGCTGATATTATTGAAAAATTTCTGGTTGTGTATCAGGATGACCTCACTACTTATTCCAAGGATGAAAATGATCATCACATGCACCTAGAAAATGTATTTATCAAAGCCCTTAAATATGGAATATTTTTAAATCCAAGGAAATGTAGCTTTGGTGTTACTGAAAGAAAGTTGTTATGACACTTAGTTGTCAAGCATGGAGTAAGGATTGACCCTGAATGCGTAGAAGCAATAGATGAGATTTAGAAACCCAAGAGTGTTAAAGACATTCAATCATTCTTTGGATAGATCAACTTTGTTAGGAGATTTGTGACAAATTTTGCAAAAATTAGTAGGCCTATATCAAGGATGCTAAAGAAAGGATCTAAGATAAAATGGGATGGCGAACCTAGTATTGCATTCCAAAAAATTAAGCAAGCTATTAAAGATGCCCCTATTCTCAAAGCTTCAAATTATGATAGACCAATGCATATATTTTCTTTTGCCTCATTTCACACTGTTGTTGTAGTATTGTTATAGAAAAATGAGAAAGGTTATGAGCATCCCATTGCATTCTTTAGCAAGTCTTTACAAGAGGCAAAACTTAAGTATGACATCAATGAAAAAAAGGCATATGCACTGGTGAAAGGAGTCAAAGCTTTAGAATGTTACTTAATGGGAACTACTATCATTGCTTTTGTTCCCACTATTGCTGTGAAGGACATCTTTTTACAACAAGAGGTATTTGGTAGGAGGTGTAGATGGATTAATAGGATACAAGAATTTAATATTGATATTTAGATTACCAAACTGGTTAGGGGTCAAGGTTTTGTCAAATTGATGATAGAAGCTAATCTAGAGGCAAACCAAATTAATCAACTTGATGGTAGTTGTAGGAATAATCTTTGTGATATGGATATCTCTGATTGGTACAAAGATGTGATTTATTATTTGCAAAATATTAAATCTCCATTAGAGTTAATAGATAATAAAAAAATATCCCTTAAGTTATAGGTCATAAGGTATGTTATAGTGCAAGGACAATTATGGTGGAGAAATATGGAAGGGGTACTTTTGAAGTGTGTGGATGAGATTGAGTCTAAAAGAATTTTGAAAGATATGCATGAAGGTGTATGTAGGGGTCATTATATGGCTAAGATCACTACTCATAAAATTCTTAGGGCTGGTTTTTGGTGACCAACACTTTTCAGAGATCCTCATGAGTTTGTGAAAGTCTGTGATGCTTGTCAAAGGTTCAGTGGAAACTTAAAATTTTCTAGGAATCTACCATTAAGACCTATTAAAGTGTTAGAGTAAATAATTAATTTACTAATTATTTATTCTATTTACTTAAGCTTACTTAGGTAAATGCATTTTATTAATTAGTTGTTGTCTAGGAGTTTGTTATAAGTTGTTGACAATATGGGAGTTTTTTCTCTCCTGAGTCATACTTATCCTCTCACATTGTTTGAGAAATTTCCACCTCAAGTCGATGTATGCTTAGTTGTCACACTTATCTCCTAGTGTCTTCTAGCTTGTTCTAGAAGAATCCTTGAGGCCTTTATAAGCAGTCTCTCCCTCATTGTATTTCATCTCATTCTTATTGTAAATACATTTTTTTCTTCTTGTGTTTGCATACTTTTTCTCTCTCATATTTGTTTAGGGTTTTTCCCTTGCTCCATGCTCTTCTCTCCTTGGCTTCCCTTTGATAGGTTTTTGTATGGAGGTGATCTTGGGCATCTTCAAAGTTGGATTTCATCAACTTCAACATGAAGTACAGGCACCATTTCAGCAGTGGGGAATTGATTTTATAGGTGAGATCACAAATAAATCTAGTCTAATTATTTCACCAAGTGGGTTGAGGCAATCCCTACTAAGAGTGCAACAAGTAAGGTGGTGATTAATTTCATCCTAAATAATATTGTGACCAGATTTGGATGCCCATAGAAGATTGTAATGGATAATGCTATGTGATTTAGATCAGAGGAATATAATTTTTTTTGCAAGAAGTATGGAATTACAGAGTACACATCATCACCATATCATTCCCAAGGAAATGGTTAGGCAGAATCAAGTAATAAGAGTATATTGAAAATTATCAAGAGGATTTTAGGAGAAAACAAGAAGGCTTGGGATTCAAAATTGCCATTAGCTCTATGGGCTGATAGGGTTACTATGAAAAAGGCCATTGCATGTGCTCTATTTGATTTGGTTTATAGTATGTAGGCTAGACTTCCATAGAATCACCTAAAAGAGATGTATAGATTTGTTCAATTGTATGAAGATGATATCATTGATGAGATGCAACTCAGAATGGATGATATTTTGCAACTAGAGGAAGCAAGGAGAGAGTCTTCAGTTCAAAATGCCAAGTTAAAATCACAAATGAAGCACTTTTATCACAAAAGAGATATTGAGAGGAATTTTGAAATAGGTGAGATGGTATTGATGTGGAATGCTAGATTGAAAGATAAAGGAAAGCATTGTAAATTTGACCCAATCTGGCTTGGCACATATAACATTTGTGATACAAATGGAGAAGATTCATATTTTTAGAAGGACTTGATAAGAGATATTCTTGAATTGCTAGTTCATGGACAATTCTTGAAGAGGTACTTTTCTTAAGAAGTATCTATTTTCCATGAATAGTAGACTTGGGTTTCCTTGTTTGCCTATACATTTTGTACATGTTGTAAATTCATGTAAATATCCCTATACATTCTAATTTCTTATTTTTTTCTGTTTCTCTGTGCTCTCTGAAGAAGTTGTCATTTTTAAGTTGAGTATGTGGTCTGCTCTTCCATAGATTCTGAATTCTTGCATAGACTTAAGTAGTCTATCATCCCCAAATAGAGCCACTATTGGTTTGATGTTTCATAGTATAGAAAAAATCTGAAATTTTGGTGAAAAATTAGTTAGGTCATTGTATTTTGCAGATTATGGTTTCATTCCTCATAATTTTCATAATTTTAGGTTACCCTAGTTATGACCTAATTCATGTGTTATCAAATTCTATTAAATTATCAAGGTTTGTCTCTCTACACAGCCATTAAAATACCCTAAGTGTGAAAAAACCCTCGATTTCCTTTCAAATTTTCAAAAACACTTGTAAAAGTGCTCAAATTTTTTCCTAAGTCTTACGGTGTAGGGTTCCACATAAGAGCAAAATACCTTTTTCCTCATGTTTTTCGTGGTCATGTTTTATAATGCAACTTAAGAGCATAAAGAAGTTTTTGTTTTAGGGAGATACATTTTTTTCTTTCTTAATAGCAAAACAGTTCATTTAGAGTCTCCCCAATCATACGTTTGGTCTTTGAATGAAGAAACATAAAGGCTTTTTATGCTTTGAAAGTGGTTTTATAGCTTTATGATGAATAGTTGAGTGGGTGAGTGAAAGAGGTTTGAAGAGGTATCCCCAGTCATATGATATAGTGTTCAGTGTGTGATTGTAAAAGGTTTCAAAGAATATGTGTCATGCCACTTTATGAGAATACGAGTAAGCAATTGAGTGAAAGGGCATAAAGGTGTTGATTTGTGATCTATTCATCTATGTACTAATGAATGGCATAAGAGCGTAAGGCCCCAGCATCATGTAAAGAATGGTTTGTAAGAATGCATAAAGTGTTTTACAATTCTACGAGTAAAAATAATGCATAGGAGCAAAAGTGAGATTCAGTTGTATTTATGTGCATACATTCCTTGGGCTCACAGACAGCTATAAAGCTAGATTATAATAGTGATCATTTAAAGTGGGAATTTTTGAGTTGTTAGAAGGGCCCTAGTGCAAGTGAATCAAATGGCGACATGTCACAAACATTAGATGGGCCCAACCTATGTGGCAGACAACTTAAGTTCTTAATTTTGCATGTGCTGAAAATCAATGACGATGTTATTTTCTATTTGTCTATGCTATAATCTGGGTCATTGATCAGTGAAAAGTGAAATTTTATCATTATGCCTTTACACTTGTAAGGTAAGCATATGAACAAGGAACTATTTTATCTTTTCTCCACGGTTACGAGTTAGGTTTAAGCATATGAGTGTAAAAGGAAATGTGAAGGATTAAAGAGAGGGTCAAGATTTAACATAGACATAAAAAGCCTAGCCGTGTGGAGTGTCACCCCTAACACCAAAAAGCATAGAATGATGGATAACTAGGAAACTACATAGGGCAACATGATTGTGTGGACATTGGAGAACACTACTGGGAAAGAAATCTCTAGCTGGGTCAAACACCTTTCTCTCATGAATGAGGTAAAGGTGGATGAAATTGAGGATAAGCTAGCTGCAGTGTACAATGAGTGTCTTGACATCAGAAAATTGTATGAAGAAGAGCTCAAAATGAGCCATGTACAAAAATAGAGAATAGAAGAGTTGGAGGGGAAAATTGAAAGTCTAGAAGCAGAAATAATATCCCTCAAGGAACAACTCAAGGAAATAGTTGAGGTAGTACATGCACCAAGGCAAGTGGAAGAAGAAAGGCACACTACAGAAGTAGAGGCCCAAACAGAGGAGATACCTATAGGGGTAATAGTGCCAGTGCATGTGGTCAATGTGGAGACAAGAGCTCTTAAATCTAATAGTGCAACCAAGAAAAGTGTTATGATAAGTGTGTTAAGCCATAGAATAAGCACTTTGAAAAAAAAGCTCAAGATGCTTATAATGCATTCATAAATCTACAATCTATAGAGCTAGTATGCAAGGATGAAATTGGATGGCTTGAGCCAATTTTTCAACAATGGAGACAATATATGTAATTCTTTGATAGATTGATACCCTTGTTAGCCAAAAAGCTAGATCTCCTAGATACAGTTATTGCTATAAAGGAAGGTATGGACAAGGTGAAGATCTATTACATTTTTTCATAGGGAAACTAGCAGCCATACAAAATAAAATGAAAGTATTAACAAGTGGTTTATATTCTTTAATTCTTTATATTCTTGATTCTGATAGCAAATTGAAGGATTTCAATGAATGGTCTAGTTCTTTTGACCATATTGTAGACTTGCCACAAGTGCCATCCATTTTCCAAGATGATATTGATGAATGTATTTTCAATGAACTCATTGACACCCTATTCAAGATTGAAATTGAAATCAATAGGTTTACTACAAAGGGGAAGGTGATTACTGATGCTAGGTGGTAGAAATCTATTAATGAATTAGCAAAAACTAAGACTTATGAATGTCTCACTAAAAGAGAAGTTATTGTTTGGGAAGCAATCATAGAGATAAAAGCTTTAACAATAGGGAGCAGTTAGAGAAATGGACAAAGTTGAAGATTTTATGCTCCAGTTGTCATCTACAATGTTAATTTTATTACATTTCATACATTCTCTCATTATTTTAAGTGTTGAAAATACAATAGGAAAGTAAACTCTAAGGTGTGGGAAGGGGGGGTGAATTAGTACTTCAAAAATTTAAGGGGTGAATTAGTACTTCAAAAATTTAACCCTTAAAATATTCACCACACATCCATCTCACAATTTGCATGTAAACTAAAATAGCTAGCTAAACATATTCATCCATGGTATAAAAGAAAATAACATTCAACATATATATGATGCAAGATATTTGGTTACCCATAAATCCTCCAATGAGAAGGTAAAACTAGGGTGGGGATGACACCCAAAAAAATCTCCACTAAAGTGTATCTAATGAAGGCTACAATGTTTGATCATAAACTTTGATCTACCCTATGACAGGTCTACATTTTTAAAGGCTTATAAGATTGTTAGATCTTACCCTATTAAAGGATTTCAAAACCCTACTAGTAGTGTGCCTAATTAAAGGACTTAAAACTTAAAACTTAAAGGATTTACAACAAATTGTTAGGACTACTCTGTTAAGAGATTTAACTAATTCACTTGTTAGAATGTCTTAGCAATGATCTCATGGTTAGCACTTTGCTGCTAGATGACATATCACCTCTTTCCTGATGTGTACTTGATCCTATCCAATTAGATGTATCACTTATGTCCTCTAACTCCTTTCCTCTATTCTCCTATAACTAATTCTGTAATGTATCTCAATTCACAACTCCTTACCCACCATGAATGCTCTATTTGTGCATGTGAACTTCTCTCTTCACTCCATCCACACTTATTTTTGTAGGGTTTGTCTTCCTTATGAAGACTTGGGTGACTTAGGGTTAGGTATAAATTAATGATTGTGATTTTCCCATTTTGTCACTTAAAATATTGCTTTGATTGATTGGTTGCATGTATTGTATAGGGATCCTCAATAGATATTCATCCTTATCATCTAGAATCACAAAAATATCCTTAAGTCAACTAAAAAATGGTTAACATAGAAGCTTTTACCATTAAAAAATATATTCCCAAAACTATTTACTCAACACTTAATGTGTCTAATGCTAGACATCCACTATATCTTCAATGCTATAACCTAGCCTCTAAATGAATTGACATCCATTGATCACTTAGCATCTAAATTACTCAACATCATCTATATTCTTAAAATTGGAGTGACTTGGCCCTTACTCCAGATATACTATAAACTGACTTAGCATACACTATTTGACATCTTATTCTTGGCATACATTAATTGTTCAGCATGAACTAAGAAAATGAGTTAAGTGTATTGCCACTCATATATCAAAACCAATATGAGATCAACAATCTCCCTCTTTGACATGAGTGGAAAAAAAATACTTGGTCATGCATGAATAACCTTAGCTCTTGAGCATAACTCAAATAATATCCATTCATTACTTGGCTTACATACAAAATTTCAAAACTTCAAAATTTTGCAAAACTTATATACTTCAAAATTCTATAACTCCCCCTGAGTTGATTATTCTATTTTGACTTTGAAACTAAATACTCTTGTTGAGTAGATCTATTTTGCTAACTCTATCTCTATAGTCTCTATTTGGTCTCCCCCAAAACTTATTCTCTTCTTTTGTTCATTCTTCCCCTTTCTTCTCAATATGTCCCCCTTTTGAAATTTATGCCATGGGTGGTACATGAATTGTGTGTTTGTCCAAAAATGATTTATGGACCTCTATTATAATTTTCAGTGTTGCATTCCAATTGTCTCATGCTACCTCCAGGGATTTGACTTTAATGTCAAACTTGGCAGCAAGGGTGACTAGGCCTTCATGAGTAGAAAGATGGGGATATTTCTTCATAAATGTTTCTAGATAGGCGAGTTCCTTGTGTAATACCTCCATGTGAGGGATTACCATGGATTGGATGTTGATTAGTGTAGCCCTAATATTTTCATCTTGAGCTTATAATATTACTAACAAACCTTGTGCTAATAGATAATTTCTAAAATGAGATTGACCTTAACTATGAGATTGTTGTATAATGTCATGTTTTCTTCAAATTTCCCTTTAGATGGTTAATGTGTCTTTGCACTTCTCATGTGAATAGGGGAACATCACAAAACTTGGTGTAAAGAGAGAAAATGTGTTCCAAATTCTTCTTCATACTCTCAATCTTGGTTTCTAACTCAACCTAGTGTAGTACAATGGCATTGGATATTTGTTCATCCACCTTTATTTGAAATTTCTTCTCAAACCATTATAGTAATTTGACACTAGTATCTAGGTCTTCATCATTGATCTTCTCTACAATATTCACCAACTGCTCAATGATTGGCTTGGCTTCATTAGGTGCAAGTAGGCCAAACACATCAAGAAATATGTCCTTGATGTCATGAAGAGATTTTTTCTTCCTATGCTCCCTTCTAAGAAGTTCTTGGTGTTTCTTCCTTGCCAGAACATCCTGCAATATGCTCATTTTCTCTATTGTGATGGATGTAAGATCAAAATTTGATAATACAATCATCTTAGCTAAGCTGATATCACCATAGGATGTTACCTTATCAACCTTAGATGTGCTAGGAATGGGTCTTGATGTTTGCAATGTTGTAGCTTTGGTACTTGGCCTATGAAATGCTTGACGAGGAATAGGAGTAGCAGTATCTGGTAAGGTAGCTAGTGTCTAAATTGCTGTCACTTCTTCTTGTTTAGTAGTCAAGACTAAATCTTTAGTCCTATCCTTCTCATTTTTTCTAGTTTCTTCTCCTCCTTGTGCTTCTGGTGTAGGTGCAAGACTAACTTCTTGACTTGTTTGGATTGGTGTCCCTTCTTACTCAATTATTGTAATTATTGGTACTATAACATTTTGTACAATAGTGTTGACATGTGAAGGCAAAATGTTCTTCCTTTGGTATACTACAATAGACATTGTAGGTTGCACTTTTATAGATTGAGAGGGGGAAATGGATAATGCTAGTGTTTTCTCTTTTGTAGATGCTAATTCTACCTTCTCAATCTCATCCACACTCACCAAAATAATATGATTGCATAGTTGTGCTTTGGTGGTGGAATCAATCAATATCTTCTATATATCCTCCTCTATTAAGGGATTGATGTTTTGAATGGTGGTGTCAAAGATATTCTTAATCTTTACTATATCTTCTTGTGTATTTGCACTTGGCATATATACTTCTAGTATATTATGGTCTTGCTATAGCTCTTCCATAGTTGTTGCCTCTATAGTGCCTTCCCCATGTACTTCCCTTATAGATTCATCATTTATTACTTCAGCTACCTCTTCCTCTTCTTTGTCCTCACCTACTCCCTTAGGTGCTTTCTCAATAGCCTTTTGTGTTGTTAGCCCATAGATCACCTTCCATAAATGTGTTCTCTATTGAACAACCTCTTCAATTTTTTTCTATAGAATATTAAAGGCTCAGTATTTTAGAGAAAATCTTCCCTAATACCTATTAGTAGCCTTTTTCATTTCATTTTTGTCCAATTTTGGCATCACTCTTGCAAGTGTAGTATCTCTAACATTTCTCTCTGATGTGAGACTATATTTCCACCTTTTCTCAATTGTGTCATATAGGTTCTTTGGTAAAGAGTTAGCAATCTCAATTGGAGTCTTTTTAAAAGTTGCCATCATGGAATATATAGACTCTTCTACATTATTCATTTCTATCTTCCTAAGTTTATCAAACTCAACATGTGTAAATCCACTTAAATCAACATTATTCTTGATATTCTCACAGAAGTTGTCCAAATTAGAAGAGGGACTATGACTTACCACTTTGATTTGGTTGTTTTCATCTCACTCAGCCCTTTCCTCATCTAATTTAGCTAGGTTAATATATTTCCTTCTTTGTTTCTTCATAGGTTCATTTTCTTTATAGTTGTACTAGCTCTCTTGCCTTTATGCCTTTGAACCTCCCGAGTCTTCTTAGCAGTAGCTCTTGTACTAGCCTTGGTAATAGGAACTATAGGTTTTTTTGTGAAGGTTTCACAAATATTTTAGGTTTTTGTTAGCTTATTTTCTTTTCTCTTCTTTTCTTTTGTGATAATAGGTGCTTCATTAGCTTCTTCTCCCTTGGCACCTTTGACAAATTCTACTCCTTCTTCTCCTTGGTCCTTACCTTGACCTTGTGTAAGAGCAAGTGGTGCTTTGGCAAGTGTATTTTCATCATCTTCATTATCTTCTTCCTCTTCATCTACTTCTAAATCTTCACCAAATTGTTCCTTGAGTTTCTTCACAAGATTATTCTTCTTCCTCATCATAGAAGTTGTCTTCAAGTCCATTTTGATCTTTGACTTTGCTACATCATGATTTCAAAATTTAGTAGCATTCTTATCTTATTCTTCTACCAATAAAGTAGTGATGGCTATAGATACCTCATCAACATTAATCTTATAAGGAAATGATCCAAGTCATCTCACCCCTAGAACAACAACTTGGACATAAGTAAAATCAACACCAACTAGAAAAAAACATCATCGAAATGCTTCTCAACTAGTGACACTAGAATTCTCAGTCTTTGTTTCAGTGACTTCTTAAAGTCTTCAAAATAACTAGTCATTGTAATCTCAAATTGTCTGCAAGTTTCTCTATGAATTCACTAATTTGCACTACAGCTAACTTATGAGTCTTCCAAGCTACTTTCCCAAATGTGAGAAAAGTATTCTACACAGAAAAATATATAAATAAGTATTGAACCAAATTTGTATTGTGCACTTTTTGTCTTTCCTTTTCCTATATTGAATTCACTGCTAGGTGCTTTTGACTTTGTTGGACAATTTTTGTTTATGTGACCAGTCTTCAGATAGCTAAAACATGTAGTTTGACTCAACCATCTACTATAGTCACTTTTGAAATGTGTTCTAATGAAATTTTTAGAAACATGTCCATACTCTTGACAATAGTGATAACTATAACTTGTATTGTAATCTCACTTATAGGATCTATCTGTATGGTTTTCCTTGGCTTGCTTATTTGATGAGTAGTTAGGCTTTGATATGCACTCATATGCTCTATGTCCATACTTATTATAGTTTTAGTAGTAGCCTTCAGATCTTTGTGTGCTTAATGTCTTGGTCTTGCATTCATGTGCTTGATGTCCTTGATTGTTGCATTTATGATAGTAACCTATGAATTTCTTCTTAGGGTTCTAATTTACATTGTTTCTTCTACAAAAATTTGTTGTATGACATATCTTTCCACAATTATGACAAGTAGGTTTGTAGGTCTTACCTTTGTTTCTCCTTTGTTCACCACATTTAGATGATTCTCCTTCTTCAGTGCTAGTGTAACCCAATCCAGTGGTGTCACTATTGGATCTAGGGGATCTCATCAAATTTTCAAAATACTTGATGGCTTCACTAGATTTGTTGAAACTTTCAACAAATCATTTTTCTTGAAACTTTCAACATTCAACAAACCATTTTTCTCTTTTCAAATCATTTCTCAATTGTTCATTTTGTAACTTTAGTGTTGTGATCTCAATATTCTTTCCATTCAGTTCATGATTGGAAATCATCATTTGATTCAATGTTTCCAGTTGCATATGAGTGGTCTTATTCACCTCTTATGTCTTCTCTTCCAGTTTGTCAATTAGTATCCTTTTGTCATCTTCAATCATGACTTTTCCTTCTTCAACTTTCTTTTTCTACTCAATCACCTCACATAGAAATACTAATTGGAATTTTTGTTCTATATTAAGATTTTTGACCTCTTCAGTTAGGGCTCCATTCTTTTTCATTATATTTGCAACTATTGCATCAAATTCACTTGAATTTCCATATGCAAAAAATTTAGTAGTTTCAATCTCTTAGTAATGTGTGTCATTCTCTTCAATAGCTATATCTTTCCTTCTCTTCACTGAGTGCTTCAACTCATCTCTTTCTTCATTCAACTAATGTAGGGAAAGCCAGATTTTAATCTTCTAATTCTCATTAGTCTTTCCCAACTTGTACACTTCCATCTTCAAGATCTTTCCTCAAAGCTTTCTTCCTTTCTAGAGAACATAGCTTTGATACTAATTGTTGTAAATACAATAGGGAAAGTAAACTTTGAGGTGATGGGGGGGTGGGGGGGGGGTGAAATATTCCTTCAAAACTTTAACCCTTAAAACATTTACCACACATCCATCTCACAATTTGCATGTAAACTGAAATAGATAGCTAAAAATATTCATCCATAGCATGAAAGAAAATAACATTAAACATATATATGACACAAGATATTTGGTTATCTAGAAACCCTCTAATGAGAAGGTAAAACCAGGGTGGGGATGACACCCACAAATCTCCATTAGTGCAGTAATAAAGTGTATCCAATAAAAGATATAATTTTTTATCATAAACTATGCTCTACCTTGTGAAATCTTCTCTCTTCACTCCTTCCACACTTACTTTTTTTTAAGGTTTTTTTCTTCCTTATGAAGACTTAGGTGATTTAGGGTTAGGTATGATTCAATGATTGTGATTCACCCATTTTTCAACTTAAAATATCCTTTCAATTGATTGGTTGCATGTACTACATAGTGATCCTCAATAGAGATTTGCCCTTATCATCTAGAATCACAAAAAAATCCTTAAGTCAGCTCAAAAATGGTTTACATAGAAGTTTGTGCCATTACAAACAACTATGTCCAAAACTATTTACTCAACACTTGATCTGTCTAATACTTGAAATCCACTATTTCTTCAATGTTGTAACTTGACCTCTGAATGACTCAACATCCATTGATCACTTGGCATCTAAATGACTTAGCATCATCTATTTTCTTGGAACTTGAGTGACTCGATAATTACTACTTACTTGACATATACTATAAATTTTCTTGACATACACCATCTAACATCTTATACTCAACATACATTACTTGTTCAACTAAGAAAATGACTTAAGTGGATTGTCACTCATATGTCAAAGTGAATCTAAGATTAACATTTAAGTACATGCATAGTGTATTTGGGAGGGATGATTGGTAGATAATTTTCTTTTGAAAATTCCTTGTTTAAGTTTTTATGTGCAATTTTTCTCACTTTCCTACTTGGACTATAAGGAAATTATGAAGAAAAGTATCAGAGCTACCTAATACAACAAATCAAGTGGGAAAATGAATGAAAAGGAGACAAGGTCCCATCTTTTATGGCTTATATTATAATTAGATCATAATGATTGGTTCTTAATTGAGCAATTTACAAATTTTTCTCTTTATGAGATAATGGATTAACATTGAGTCTCTTGATTACTTTTTCTTTACAACTTTTGGAATTGGTAACCTAAAGAGCATTATTTTATCTCCTCATGAATAGTAAATTATTTGAGTTGATTTTGTGCAACATATTTTTGAATATACAATTGCTTAGTTTTTCAACTCTTCTTTACTAGGCATTTTCAAAATTTTAAGGAGTAGCTACTCACCAAAGTTAGAAAAGTATAAAAAATTATCATGTCGATCTAGGAGACTAATCTCCTTGGATTTATTAAAGCTATTTCATTCATTAATTCAAATGTTATGAATTGTAGAGATTCATGTGTATTAAAGAAGGGAATTAGCATGAGGGTTATGTTCTTGATAAAATAGTAATGACAACTACAACATTGTTGAATTTGGTGTTGATTGGTATAGTGGAGAACTTGCTATGGATTGTAGAAATTGATGTCTTTTGAAGAAGGGAATTGTTGAGAAATTATATTCTAAATGAAATAGCAATGAAAAATCCAATATTATTGGATTTAGTGTTGTTTGGTATAGTGGAATTAAGGATCATGGAAATTTGTCTTTTAAAGGCAATAATTGTTGAGGAGAAATACGGTCTAAATAAAATAACAATGACAACTTTAATATTATTAAATTCTAAGTTCATTAATATAGTGGAATAGCTAATTTACATGTAAAGAATATATGTTTCATTTTTAAAAAAAAAATTATATTTAGAATATAATACAACTATATAATAATTTTGTTAAATAATTTTAAAAATATACATATAAATAATATATGTATAAGTAAATAAAAAGAACATAATTGTAAGAAAAAAGAAAATAGTATATAATATAAATAAATAAAAGAATCATTAAAAGTAAATAAAATAACATAATTATACTTACTTGATATCCATTCTAATTAACACATTGTACTTATAAATTCAAAGATTTTAATGTCATAATGATGAATTATATTATTTCATTTTTGTTTTAAAATAAAATGTAGTACATTGGTCAAAGGATGAATGTTGGAGGGAGCCCAATAGCATGTTCATAAATATGGTTTTTAAATGTTTAGTAAATCTCTCTCTTTCACTTTTTAACTATAAAAATTAAAAAGAAACAAGAGCTCTGTGTGAGTAGGAGTCCCTACCTATTGGCATAAGATGGAAGAAATGTGAATTATTAGGGTATAGTATATGGGACCTATGAGTAGTTAGTATATTGGGGAATGTGCAAAGGAAAGTATATATGTGATTTCAAATGTAGTGCAAAATGGGAGAGTATATATGTGATTTGAAATGTGGTTGAAAATGTATGGTCTCATTTCATGTAGGTGGTATATGAATTGTTAGGAATATTAGCTATAATGAATCAGAAAAGAAATTATGTTGGAAACTAATACTAAATTTAAATAGGTAAAGAATATAGAATATAGATTAGTTATTAGTTACCAATATCATAATACACATTAGTTAGTAGTGCACATTAATTTAATTATCTATAAATTCATTTGTGTGAGATATAATGACCGTCACAATCTTGAATGGGAACATAAAAGAGTCCAAAGGTTTCTTAGTAGGTTGGTGTCTGAAAATCTTTTCCAAAATAACTATCTTTTTTCTCCCCATATCTAAAAATTCTCAATTGGTTACCTAGTCTAAAGTACAAATGCAAACTACTTTACCCAACCATGCAAAATAACTTAACAGTGTTTGCAAGTAAAATCCTAGCCATTGATATGATACATTATCATGACGTGTAACATGTAATAAAGCAAACATCAATTTGCCAACTTGAACAAATATTGAAATATTAAAATCAATGCCTATATGGAAATGCACTTAGATGACAATTAACAAAATAGGTGAATGCTCTTGCACAACTTTTGTGGGACATGAGATAACACATTTTGAATCAGTAAATAATAGATTCTTGAGCCAATTCTAGAAAAAAAAATTATTGTAATGAATTTTCATTATATTCAATTTATTACAAAATGCAATAACAATTTTGATTGAGGCTTTGGAGACAAGGCACATTATTGGATAATACCTTTGCTAGTGCTCAACTAGCACCCCCTTTAATGCAATGATGCTTATGAAAATTCCAAATTAATCTATCCCAAAAAAATTCACTACTACATAGTGCAAATAAGAACTTGAGAACTCTTGCACAAGGAAAATACAAGCCACCATCAATGACCCGTCACTTATATTATGTGTTTTATAACAGAAAAACTAACAAACTACTCTCCCAATAGAGTAGTTCCATCTCCCCCAATACAATCCTAAGCTTCTAAGTTTTCTTCATTCGAGTAGATTAGAAATTATATATAGATCCTAAATAAGCATTAGATATTAGCAGTTAATAAGTCCACTCCTGAAGTAAGCATATTTCCACTGGTGTGACCTGGCTTTGGGAAGAGGTTGAATAGAAAGTGTTATTTTGGTGCTCAGAGATTTCATTTTGTGGGGCAAGTTTGCAATGATCAACAGGTTTGCCCACATACTATCCTGACGGATGAACTATAGGTGTTGAGACCAAGGCATCTAAAAATATTGAGTAGATCACTGAATAAAATAAGCACAAGTAAAGTTAAGATCAAATACACATGAGAAAAAACTATAGCTCACCATGATAATTATGAGAAATACTACACTACAGCCCTATTTGAGCATATTGTAATATTTTTTTATATGTTTTATAATCATAACTTGGCACTTGGAATTCTGTGCACAGTAATTGCTTACACTCCTCAAAGATGCCTTGCAAACATGAAGACAAATATCAACATATCTTGCATAGGAAGGGGAAAGAGTGAAGAAAAAGACTGAAATTAGAACAAGAATACCAAAAGTGTTTAAGGCATTGCACTCATGGCTTTCCAAAACTAATAAATCTAGTTCAACTTTGTGTGCCTCTTCATATATTACATCTATTGCATTGCCAACACTAAGTGTAGTTTGCATAAGCACCTGAAAAACTAAAATGAAAGAATAGAGATAGACACAAGCTCATGCTAAAATGCAAGAATATATCCTAGAATTGATTTGTCTCAATGTTCTTTTATTTATATAATGATATGTGTTTTGGGCAAGGTTGGTGAAACTCTTGCTGTTTCATTAGGGTCCAATCAGTGGAAAAGATTGTCAGAGAATATAATATAGGACAAATAGTTTAAGAGAAATACCAAATTTTATAATGTACACCTTATTGACGATGGGCAAGCATACAAAACAACCTCATTTGTCTTAAATTTATTGGTACTAGTACAAAGAATAATACTCCATCATGAATAAATGAAGAACAATTAACCAACATCCACCAAAAGAGCTCTAATTTTAATGCAATCAATCCAATCATTATGCAAACATATGAAAAATTTCCTAGAAAGTTCCCAAATATAACCTAAAGCTCATGGAACACAAGATCAACAACAAGGCAAATAACGATGAAAACTCTTAATTTGACTAATAATTATAATTATAATTTTTTTAATTTCCTAATTGACTTTGTATAATGCTTAAAAGAAGATTAGTAAAGAGGCATAACATCAACATTGCAAAATGAGATAAAATAAACTATTAGCAAGAACAATATATAAATTTGTTTGAGTACTTTAATGAGGAAGTACAATTTGAATGTAGACAACATTTTCCTGTAGGAAACAAAATTTTATACTTCATATGTTTGACTCAAAAATTATTTCTGTATACCTCAACATAGGCCACCAAAATTGTGAAGGCTTTGTTTATGATTCAAAATTATCTCTATCATATATATTGTTATTCAAAAAATTTTAATTGAGGCAATTTTTTTTTCATATAGTAGGCATATTTGTCAAAAATATTGGCTCTAATAGATGTTCAAATTTTGTAGTCCATTTGATGTGACAGGGTATATTGAAGCCTTGCAAAGATTTGAAAACATTGGTCTATAAACCTGAGTGGTCTATAAAGATTTGAAGGGAAATTAATCATTGACAAAGAAAAAGGAAAATGAAGATGAATTAGTTGCAGCTTACATTGGTGTTTTCTCCTATAATGGAGATGATATTGTCATTCATGGCAATATAAAAGGTGCCTTGTATTTCAAATGTTCAAAGCAAGTACATGACTATTGAGAGATTTTTCTTATAGGCGTCAAAAGGTATGCTTGCAAGATGTGGCAAGCATTCTTGAAGCAATTTCCTAGTTATGGTATAGTCAACAATGCCAGTGTCAATTTCTATTGTGTAGTGTAGGAAAGGTGCATAGGCAAAGGATGTGACTTGGCCACATGGAAGACTGTGTGTAGTTGTTTGGTCTGACAATACTGGAAATGAATTTGGCTAGTTACATTTTGTGCAAAGTAGATGGTATGGCTATAGGTAAGCATTTTTTTCTCGAAGTGTTCCTATGACCTAGCAAAGCGGGGCAAAATTTTTTGTTAGTAGGAAATGTCTTACAAGTGGAATATGGTTAGAAGATTTGTGGTTAGATCATATAGTTGTGTTAGCTACCTAGATACTACAAGAGAGTATGTCTTATAAAGCCTTTATTGCGCTTTCATCATTTAAGTTATCTATGTATGTTGATGGTGTTGTTTTAAGGCTATTTGTGCCTCTAGGGCCACTGCGAATGAAATTTTTTAGGAGGAGGAGGGGTGTTGTGGTAGTATGCAAGATTTGTTGTACTATTGTAAAAGCCTACCCATGGAATTTAGGAATGGTGATCTATAATTTAAATGAATGTGTCAGTTAGTAGGGAACACAACTATACATTGAAAGGAATTGAAAAGAAAGTTCATATGTAAAAATGGGAAAAGAAGATTACAATAGATGTATATGATATACATTCCCCATCTTTGATGTGAAGCTCATACTCATTTGGTGTTTTCTTATGAGCTGTGACTATAAAACCTAGTGTGCCAATTGAATAGTTGTTAGGTGACTGAATTAGTCGACATATTCTTGTGTTAGGCATCAGCTTTTGGTGGCTGCATACTTGGTCAATTGTCTTAATAGTTGATTCTTTAGTTAGTTGAATGCAGTAGTTTGCATCACCTCTTTTGTATTGTGTTTTCTTTTTAAGAGAGAAACCTTTTATGTGGACACTTGCTCTAGGATAGAGCTTTGTCATAAATTTTTTGACCAATTGGTTGGTTATGTTGACTATTATGGTCATGTGACCATCACTACCAACAAGATCAACATGCACTATAGGAGCTTTTGTTGGGCTTGCTGGATTCTTGGCATATGTAGGTCCGTATGTGATGAGGAAAAACCTTCAAAAATAGTCCTAGTTTGTTTTGCACAGATATCTACAATGGTGGGTACATTGTTCTCTTCTTTGTCCAGCCTGTGGAAAGATTAGATTAGTATTTTTTAGGCTTCAATTGTAGCATCATGAAGCATATAATTTGAAGAGAAGACAAAGACTTATACCTTTTCACTTGATCTATAGCAAGAGATTTTTTTCCATATAATACAAGGTTTTGGTGTCCATCTAAGGATGTGAGCAGGCATCTATAAAATATTAAAAAAGAAGATTTAGCACTATAACTAAAAATGTATTGAAAGTGAGTAGATGCATGGAAAGGTATCCAGTGTTTTGTATCTTAGTGCATTACCTTTTAGTGGAAGGTGAATTCTATTTTTTAAGATCGTTCATATCATTGCTCTTGGAAACTTCACCTGTGTTCCTTTTGAGTGGATCCACTGAATATCTATACATGAAGTAAAGTGTTGAAGATAAATTCTATTGTTGATGTTAAAAAAGGTCCACACAAAGCCAAGGAAATGGAGAAGATTTTGAAAATATAGGATAATTATCAGCCCATGAGGAAGAAGCGGGTAAAAATTATGAAAGTAATAAAAGATATCAGAAGTAAAGAAATGAAAAGGTCCAAGAAAATAAGAGGCCATAGGATATGATGCTAGATGTATATTTAATGGTTAGGAAATCCATGATCAGCTAGTTAGAGGAGACATCTTCAAGTTAAAAGATGACATAGATGGAGGGGGGAAAAAACTATATGCATAGTCATATAACATGACACAAGAAAACTAGATCTAATTCTAGATACAATTATTGAGATATGGTAATCAGGAGTCAATCCTAGCAAGAAAACACTTAATGGCTAACATTAAGAGCAAAAATTGTGTGCTGAAATTGCTCTTCAATCCAACAAAGGAGAAGCTAGAAAATATAGAAGAAGTTGTAAAGTTTAAAGAAAATCTAAGTTGTATTAAGCATCAACTCTATTAAGGCTTTGTCCTATTTCTTATTTTATATGCAGAAGTTAGTAACAAAATAAATTCTACTGAGCAAATACTCAATTTAATTTGGAAAAGTATAAATCAGAGATGTTGATTAGTCTACGTAAAAAATGAAGATATGTAAACATATGACACATGAAGACCTAATACATATCCATGGAAAAGAGGAAGCAAGCACAATCAATTTACCTGTCCAGATGTCAAGTTGAGATCACAAGAAAGGTAGGAGCAATTGGTATAAGTGGAAGAAGAACGTAAAAAATTTATATTATAGAATCGTATCAAAGATGGTGATAGATAATTGATAATCTTACGTAGATAGTATATGAAATGGTAGGAATATTAGCTCAAATTATCTTTGAAACTAATACTAAATTTAAACTGAAAGGAATTTGTAAAAAATAAGATAATCGCAAACAATATTTTAAATATATCTTTTACAAGTTTTCTTTTAAAAATGTCGTAGTTTCAATCCTAATCAATATTGATAAAATTCTTTATACAGATATTGCTAATATAATATTATATATAAGATGATAAATTTTTAAAAAATGTTGAAGGTGTAATACCCCAAAATTGGCTCATTGCCATGATCACCAATTCTGGTCTATTTTGATCAGTTCTAAGACCTATTCTAATAGGCAATTTTCATTCTGATTGTCGCTACTTGACTTAATTGTCAGATGTAGAAAACCCTAATTTGCATTCATCATATTTCCTATTTAATTCCTATAGTACTCACTCATATTAGTCATATTAAACTTATTTGATTTAAATTTAATTTAATCTAAAGTATTTATACTTTAATTCAATTAAATCATCACCTAAGGCTAATGTACTAAGGAATTAAATTTATTTAATTTAATAAATATGCCTATTTGTAATTAATTGAATATGATTATTCAATTAAATGGAAAATGCATTTATGAGATCATATCTCACTTATTAAATTAAAAAATATCTTCAAATTCTACTCTTCAATTCAAAATGGAAACTTTGAGTGAACTACTTCTCAAAATTAGAATCAATCCAGTTAACTTCCTCTCTCACTCATGGCAAGTTCAATTGACTGCTCATCACACTCAGATAAAAAACAATTCACTTCACTTGCACAAGGAAGTTTCCATCTTAATTGAATCTTTGCTTCAATCTTGACTGTCGATTCTAGTTGATCTCATCCATTGATGGATTCCAGGAATTCTATTTAAGGGACTCATAATTCCTTATCAAGGAGGTTGAATTGAATTGCTATCAAATCATTGCTGAATTGTGCATTCATTTGACCTGACTACTTTCATAAGACTTTCATTTTCTAGATTAATATGCATTCATTTAGTTAATTCTATTTACATGGTCTTAGATTAAATGCATATCTCATGTTAGAATAATTACATTCATATAGATTAATCACATTTAAATTCTTTTTTCTTAGAGGGTCTAGTTACCTACACCTCACATCTGAGGATATTAAATAGGTAAAATCTCTCTAGATAGAAGGAAACAGGTCAGTTTGTAGGACTATTCTTGGGTGAACAATCTCATGTTCATTCCAAGATGAATCCACATACAAAGATCATGTTGAAGTGTGTGTGTGTTAAACAGAGGCTGCATATTCATGCATACATTTATGGCACCCACCGTGGGGCTGAGAAAATCAATTTCTCAGGCCTTCTCTACATTTTTTTATTAGTTTTCAAGCTCTTTGTTTGTACAATTCTATACAAATTCAAGAATCTTCACACGAGATAATCCATTTTCGCGTGAGGATTCTGAATCTTTGCATGAAGATTCTTTTCGATTCACGTGAGAAAGTGCCTGAGTCCACGAGTCTTTGTGCAACACCTTATTTCTTTACGTGGGTCATAAAAATATTTCACATGGCTCTACAAGAGATCTTGCACGAGATCATGTAACAACAGCCTCTGTTTCAGACATTTTCACTTTGTAATTCACTCAATTTCCTTAACATACTTTTCTTGGAATCTGCATTGCTTTGTTTCTCTGATTTTCTATAGCTTAATTATTGTTTTCAAGATGATTTGTCAAAGATTCCTTATACAAACCACTCAAACATGGACTAATGGTTTTCCTATAGGACAATTGCCAAAGATATGTTTGACAAAGACCAATTTTAAAACCCACAAAACAACGTGTCTTATTTATTGCTTTCCAAACATAGATTAATTAGGTGCTTGTGAACTTCCTAGGGTGCAAGATAGAAGAATAGGGGATTATTCTCTTCACCACTTGGAGGTCATGAGCAAGGGTGAATCAGAAACCTAGACACTTCTGAAAGATGACATTTCGAAGAAAGCAAGCAGCTTAGTGGTTCTCTAGTATGAGTCCTTTTCTATGAAGAGATGATGATTTCCTTTTAGGGAATCAAAATCTTGAGAAAAGAAAAGTCTGGATTGATTAAACTAAGTTGGTAAATCAACTTGTTTTGCATGTTAGGGTGAGAAAGTAAGGTAGAGGAGTATGCTCTTTCCCCTTGAGGGAAATCAGAAACTTTGACCCTAGCGATCAAACCACCAATCTGAGTCAATCCTTTAGAGGGCTTGCCAGAGTGATCCAACCTTTGGGAATGACCCAAGTGAACACACTCCTTTCACTAGAGATTCCAACTCACTATAATCAAGATGCTTTGTAGAGTGAAAGACTCCAAAGCCAGATTAATTTCTTCCCCTTGATTCTTGATATCACATATCAAGGGAAAGCTCTATCTGTGCACTGGTCGGCACCGGCCCCTGGCTTACTAAGCAAGTAGTGTGCACTTTCAGATGCTAGTGTGGGCTTCTAGTATCAACTCCACTTGTGGAGCCATCAAAAATTAATATGAATGGAAGCCAAGTAAAAACCTTTAGTTAGAAGCCACCTAGTTCACCTTCGAAAGGAGGCATAATCTTTGTGCAAGGAGGGGGAAGAATCTCTCCTATAGAACTCACCATAGGCATGTTGCTAGATGTTTGAAGGTGATATACATGCTAATCCCCTGCCACAAGGGTGCTCGTTTAGCATATACTATTGAGTCCTTTGAATATACCAAAAACATGGGTGCCCTCTAGGGGGTGACATGGTTGTGTGAGGTACACACATGTGCATAAGATGTGGGATAAAGGTTTTTCCTTCTCTACCAAATTTTGTTTTTAGGGATAAAAACATGTTTGTTCTCGAGTCATAAACAAATCCAAAACTATCTAAAACAAACAAAGGTCAAGACTCCCCTATCTTATTGAGTTGCTTTGCCCTTAGTAAGACTATTTTCAACTATTGCTTACTTCCCACTATCTTGTTCAAACACATCGCCTTGATTGAATCTTGAAACAATTACCAAATGTCTTACTGAGTTAACCTCATTGTCTATCCAATCAAATTTGTCTGATAAATTTGTCCAATCTGTCTGAACAATCTGAAATTCTCTTTGAAATCCAACACTGTTGTTAATTTGGTCCTAACACTAATACATTAGGGGTCAATTTGCGATGCCAATTTGTGATAGTAGGAAAATGTTATGTTTTTTGGCTTTTTTTTTTCAATTATAGCCTGACAATGTTGCAATTGTGACATTAGGCAATGTAGGTATCACAATTGCGATGTCGTCGAGCTATAATTGAAAAAAAAAAACATTTGGAATGTGGGTTTTGTTCCACGACATACAATATATGTCATTTCAAACATTTCTGCCCATCACATTTTCATTGGTATAGAGTTGATATGGAGGAGCACATGAATATCTTAGCCTCATCAAGGTGTGGAGTAATTATGGTAGATCTTATCTACTGAGGCATGGGCAAGGGGATTGGTTGAATGCTTTGAGAATTTGGATTTTGATCAGGTCGATTGAGATATGAATTTTCTTTAGGGTGTTTGGTGATCTTGAAATTTGAGCATTTTGGATTTGGAGAGGGTGTCCACTCAGGTGAGGAGATCGGTTCATTTGTCAGATGTTATTTGATTGCTTCAATTTTTGTTGAGATTGATACAAATGCAATGACATCTTGTATCAGATTCAGTGAGTGAGATTTGTTATATCTTCATTTTGTTCTATTTCTTTTATGATTGTAGTGCAACAAACCCTCCATTACCAGCTACAAAACCAACATACATTTCTTCCTCCAGAATCTCGGACATACATTAACCACGTTCCAAGGGAAAGCCTAGGTTTTGTACTGTATAGAGTAGCTAGTTGAAGGAAGGGTGATTGGTAGGAAGAAGGGTCTCACTTCCAATGTTTGGTATTTACATATCTCCATTTTTTTTTAATGTCAATTGTTATAAATACAAGAATGTAGATTTGTAGTTTTTTCTAATTAGTTATATGTTAGTTTGAGATATTGTTATTATTTTCCCCATAAGTTTTCCTATGTTAAGAACTATTCATTCTATATGTTAGCTATAAAAAGAATTCAATCATGTATATAAGAATGTTTTCTTCCCATATTGTGCTTCATTCTCCTTAATGTGTGATGGTATTGTCCTTTTCTATTTACCCTTTCATGTGTTCTATTTTATTCCTCAGGAACTCCAATCCATGTCGATCCCTCTGTATTTCTTTTTAGGATACTCCTACGATGGTTATACTTCATATCCACTAATGTATTGATTGCTTCTGATTCATAACCCAATACTCACAATAATCTCGAATCAATGCAATTGTGGGTTTGGTCAAATTTGTGACAGGAAATATTGCAATATTTAGAAGAAATTGTTCTTTCACTAAAGAGAAGGAACAAGAAATGAAAGTTACTCTTATACCATGATAATAATATGAATAAATTGATAATAAAAAATTATTAATCTGAAGGCCGATACTTATATTAATATTGCTGCCTGTTGTGTATATTTTCTAAGTTAGCCCCAATACTAATATATATACTGACAGCCACTTAAAAGTCATACTTTATTAGTAATGACCATTCATACAAATGGTGATCATTCATAATGAAAATTAATTATAATTATGTCTATAACTTTATATATATGCATGTATGTATGTATGTATGTATGTTTATTATTTCCACATATATATTAAATATACAAATATATATACAAACTCATATCCATTCTAAATAATAACCAATATAGTTCATATAAAATTCAAGATTAATTCTATATTAATCCATTACTGATATGAATGAAGCTATAACACTGACAACAATATCATAGATTCATGAATTCAAATACAATTGTCCACAAACAAAACAGGCTTACAAAACATACAGGTATATACCTATGCTCCACGGTATAATGGCCTGCCTAGGGCAAGACATGAAAAATAAAAAATTGCATTTTTTCAACCCAAAAAAGGTATAATACACTATACATTGAATGCCCTCAAAAGGCTATGAAGCACTGTGGGAGTTCAAGAAAATGACATGTTTATTCAACAAACCCTGGTTTTGGCAGTGAATAGGCCAGCGGGTTTGGAATTTTATTACATTGTGCCAAACTATTCACAAAGATCTACCAAAACACATAGAGCAAGGAATCAAAGCAAACTAACTAAGAATAACAAGAAAATGTGAATTTCAATTCATATTAAGGTAGTTTCTCAAGTTGCAAGCCAAACTATGACAAAATTGCAGTTTAAATGCTATTGCTATCTATTAAGGTTTGAGCAAAACCTCAACCAACACGTACACCAGGTCTTGGATGACCTTATATATATCCATATGCCATGTTCCAACTGTTGGAACTAACCCATAACCACCTTTGGAGATTTTGTAAAATCTTGCCCAAATGTTGAAGTTAAAATGACAACTTTGCAACTTTTCAACATCTTGACTCCGATCAACCTACCATCACCTCAAATCGATGTAGAATGCCTTCCTCAACTACATGAACCATGTCTCCATCCTTTTCAAATAATTACACACTTTGTAGGGTCATTTGGCATGATCTCATTTTTCTAAACTTGGCAATTTCTTGTCACCTATTGGCAACTTTTTCCCAAACACACACAAACTACCCTAACACACCACTTAGACCTTCTTGGAGTCTTTATTCATCAATGACCTGGCTAGGATCACAAAGACACATAAACTACCTTGACACACCACTTAGACCATCTTGGAGTCTTTATTCATCAATGACTAGACTAGGATCATTTCCAAGCTAGAATATCTTGGGGTTTTAGCCCAAACCCTAGGTCCTCCTACACCACGGTGCTAGGAACATGTCAAATAGGTCTACATGAGAAAACTAGGAAATTCAAAATAATGTTAAAAGAAACATAGAACTGGAATGAAAAGGAACAAACTCAAAGCAAATGTTTTTGGTTGATTCAAGATTGCCAAGAACCACTTATGCTCCTACATCACCTTTATAAACTTCTAAATTTGGCATGAGCTTTAATGGACATCCACTCATAAAAATTCCCATTTGGCACAAGCATAGATTAAGTTTATGAGAATAAAACAATCATGTGTCCCACAAGATGACATATAGTGAAGAAACCTTTCAAATACTTCATACAAACATGTGTCCCACAAGATGACATCTAATGAAGAAACCTTTCAAATACTTCATAGGCTTGCAACTCCCATTCCACATCTAGTAAAGAAACCTTTCAAATATTTCACAGGCTTACTGTTGGAAATGATTGAAATAATCATAAGAAAAGTTGAGGGAGATTGTTGGAATAAAATATGGAACTAGTAAAGAATGTCCTCAATCATTGTTTTGTCATTGATGTCAAACTTGCTACTTGTAGGGATGACAATTTCTTTAGTGATCCAAATGCTATCAATTAGTTGATTGTCAAGGTGGAGGCAATTAATAGGATGTAGCTAAAATAGCTAGAGAAAGGTTGAAGTTATGATGTTGAAATGAAGTACAAGGATCAGCTAAGCCATTGATGAAAGAATGTATTTGATGAAATACTACAAAGAATGGGCACACTAAAACATATCAAAGATTTAAGGTTTTAACTAAGTCTTTTGTAAAGCTCAAACTAAGTTCATTAGAGAGAAGGAGTCGAACAAGCTAGTAAGAGCTGAGCAAGTTCTAGTTAATGCCGAGTAAACTTTAGATGCCGAGTAGTGCCGAGTAAGTTCAAGTGCCGAGTAAGTTCAAGTGCCCAATAAGTTCAAGTGCCAAGCAAGTTCAAGTGCCAAGCTGGTATAGGTGCCAAGTAACACAGAGGTGCCAAGCACCAGAAACTCAATAATACCGAGTTGCTACATTATTTAGGAAATCAAAGATTCGCCAAATCTAAGCTGACAAGGTTGTTATCTAGAAATTTGTGAATTAAAAGGAAGATAAGAATGATGAGTTGGTGGCACAGAACACCATGTAGACTTTTTTTGAGATACAACTGGCAAAGTTTCAAGAAGAAAACAAGATATGGGGTAGATACATTGTATCCTACCTAATCAATTTTGAAACCCTAAAATTGAAGAGGAAAAATTGAGCAGTAAAGGAAAATCAGACTTCTATATAAGAAGACATAAGTTAATAAAAAAGAGAGAGAGAGCGAGAGGGCATAGAAGAAAAGGAGACAGTGGTCAAGCATAAAAGCATGAAATGCTGAAGAATGCGACTAGGAGAAGATAGCGTAGAAATTCTTTTTGTATAGATGACCACAAAGATGATTGCATTGGTAGAATGAGTGAGAAGACTCAAGGAGACAAAGCTTGAGAGGAAGAAAAGCAGTCAGAGCTAAAGAGATTAAGGCCAAGCATAAGGATTGAACTGAAAGTGTGATCTGAAATCTGCAAAGTATGTTGTAAGTTATATCAAATTCATTATTGTTACTTTCTAGAAATTGTAACTGTAAGTCTAAATCCTATGGACTTAGGTTGGTTTAACAGCCATTAGAAAAATCCTTTAACAGGGTGACATTCCAAGTGAATGTTCTAAAGACCTTTAACCAGGACCATTCCTAACAGTTTGGTGAAATCCTCTAACAAGGTCACATTTAACAGTGTGTTGTAAGCCTTTAACAGGGCAGGCTTTTAATAGGGCATCACTTTAGAAGAGTGAGAATCAAGTAGCATGTCACTAGTGGTTTTTCCCAAATTGGGTTTCCACATAAATCATTGTGTCATGTGTTGATCTTGAGTGTTTTATCTTTGCATGCTGATTTACTGTAACTTGCTTATATGATTGATTTAAGTATGGATTCATTAAAAGTAGTAAAAAGGTATTAATAGGGCATTTGGACCTTGAATAACTGATTCACCCCCCCCCCCCCCCCCCCCCCCCTCTTAGTTATTCTAAATAATTCTAACAATTGGTATCAGAGCGTGACTGTTGATTCAGTTTAAAGGGACTACTAGTAGAAAAGATCAAAATGCCAAAAAGAGAAGTTCCCAAGCTCAAAAAAGACAACTTTGTTGCATGGAAAAGTTTGATGAAGCTAAATCTTGGATCCATAGGAGATTATGCCCAAAATTCAATTGTCACTAAACATGTAGATCCAACAGGTGCTCCTATTGCAGAAGACATGAAAAACAAAAAAGAACACAATCAGACAATGCTGGAAATTGCATCTGCACTCATCTATGATGAATTTGATGATATCAAAGGATGTGACACTGCATTCAAAATGTGGAAAGCACTATCAAACATCTATGGAGGAGATCAGAATGTACAAAGAGCAAAAAGAGAAAGTCTCAGAGGAAAGTTTGACGACATGAAAATGGAGGAAAATGAGAATGCTGCTCAGTATGGTGCAAGAATAAAGGAAGTGGTAAGTGCAATAAGATGCCTGAATGGTCAACTGGATGAGAATACTATTAATAGAAAGTTCTTAAGAACCCTACTCCCTTTCTATGCTATTAGAGTATCAACAATACAAGAACTAAGATGTATACCAGGAAATAATCTAAGCTTTGAAGGTATAATAGGTAGACTCACAACATTTGAGTTATCTAATTTTGACAACTACAAACCTAAAAATGTTGAATCTTCTTTTAAGGAAAAGTTATCACTGAAAGATGCCGAATAGGTAAAATCAAAGAAAGTAAGAAAAATGAAGTATGTATCTAGTGATAGTAGCACTGATGAGGAAGATGTGGAACAATTGGAAGCATTGCTCGCTAGAAGATTTCACAGGGGCAAAGGAAAATTCAAAGGTAAGATGCCTATCATCTATTTCAATTGCAATGAAGTAGGTCATATTGCTGCAAGATGTCCACAGAAAAAGGATTCCAAGAAAAGAAATAAATACAAGAATAGAAGAGATGATGAAAAAAGAGATTACAAAGAAAAAGGTAAGAAGTGTTATATTGTTGAAGAAAATTCTGATGACAATGATGATGAAGTTGTTTATATAGCTATAAAGGACCAATCTGATGAAGAAGAAGCCACAACACTGGTGACATGTATAAACAAGAATGACAGATGGATCATAGACAGTGGATGCTCACATCACATGACAGGAGACAAAAGTAAGTTTGTCAACTTTACTCAGTATGATGGAAATAGTGTTAGATTTGGTAATGATGCTCCATGTCAAATCAAAGGAAAAGGTTCCATTAAGCTCATAGAATAGATTTCATGTGATAATGCATACTATGTTGAAGGATTAAACTACAATTTACTGAGTGTCTCACAGTTAGGCAATATAGGTTGCAGAGTGGAATTTGGAAACAAAACTGCAAAAATCTATGATACTGATGGTAAACTAATAGGAAAAGGAGATCAAACAAAGATTAATTTGTTTTACCTTGATATGGATGATGCTTCTTGTTTATTTACAAAATTTGATGATGAATGGTTATGGCACAGAAGATTATGTCATGTCAATTTTGATAATCTAGTCAACATCAATAAAATTAAGAAAGTCAGAGGTCTACCAAAACTGAAAAAGCCTAATAATATCATGTGCAAACAATGTCAGCTAGGAAAGATGAAAAAATCAAGTTTCAAAAGCAAGAACTATACATCTAAAGAGATACTTGAGTTAGTTCACATTGACTTATGTGGCCCAATGGAAATACAAAGCTATAGAGGAGATAAATACATAATGCTATTTGTTGATGACTACTCTAGGATGATGACTGTTATGTTCTTAAAACAAAAATTTCATGCTTTTCAAATGTTTAAGTGGTATGTGGCCAGAGTTGAAAAGGAAACTGGAAAAAGCCTGAAATGCCTAAGATCAGATAAAGGTGGTGAATTTACATCAAAAGAATTTGAGATATTCTGTAATGACAATGGGATCAAAAGACAAACGCCAGCTCAAAGAACTCCCCCATAGAATGGAATTGCTGAGAGAAGAAATAGATCTATGATTAACTGTGCCAGAACATTAATGATGGAAAATAATGCTTCTCTAAAATACTGGAGAGAAGCGGTAAGTGTAGCTGTTCATACACTGAACTGAGTAAAAGTCAAGAAAGGTACAAATACAACACCTTTTGAATTATGGTATGGTTACTCACCCAATGTAAAACATTTCAAAGTGTTTGGTTGAAAATGTTTTATCCTGAAGGATACTAGAAATGGAAAATTTGATGCAAAAAGTGATGAAGGTATATTTCTTGGTTACTCCACTAGAAGTAAGGCCTATAAGTATTTGAATGTTAACACTAACAAAATTGTGGAAAGTGAAAATGTAAATTTTGATGAGCACACAGAAGTCCAAGCTGAAGAACCAAAGAAAATGGAAGAATACATAACCTTTGTATACTCTTATAAAGGAATGAATGCTAATGAGGATGATGATAATCAAATTGAAAATCAACAACAAGTGTCAGTTTCAGCCGATTCACAACCAGTGAATGCTGAGTTGCATTCAAAAGCTGAGTTACAAAATGAAAAAAATGCACAATCTAATTCAGAAGATAGTACACATAATGAAGAACAACCTGATAATGAAGTGTATAGTGATCCTGAATCTGAAAGATCAAACATGGAAACAAGGACAGTGCCAAGATTATCCAAGTATGTAAAAAGACATCACCCTACTGAATAGATAATTGGTGACAAAGATGCAAGACTAATGACAATGAATAGACTAAGACATGAATCGTGTCTGATCAGCAAATTTGAACCCAAGATAGTATATGGTGCATTACAGGATGATGACTAGTATAAAGCTATGGAAGAAGAAATTGATCAAATAAGGAGAAACAAAACCTGGAGTTTGGTTCCTAGACCAACTGACAAAAATGTGATTGGTACCAAATGGGTATTCAGAAACAAAATAGATGAGAATGGTGAGATTACCAGAAATAAAGCTAGATTAGTATGCAAGGGTTATGCTCAAGAAGAAGGAATAGATTATGGAGAAACATTCGCTCTAGTTGCTAGAATGGAAGGAGTAAGAACTTTACTTGCATATGCTACCTAATAAATATTTCAAAGTCTATCAGATGGATGTAAAATCTCCCTTCTTAAATGGTATATTAGAAGAAGAAGTCTACATTGAACAACCAGAAGGATTTGTTGATGAGAACAATAGGGATATGGTGTGTAAAATACATAAAGCACTCTATGGTTTGAAACAACCACCTAGAGCATGGTATGAGAGACTTCACAAGTATCTAGTACAAATTGGATTTGAAAGAACTGATGATAAAAACAACATGTACATCAAAGTTGAAGAAGGTAAAGACATTATTGTATCTAAAATTTTTGTGGATGACATAGTATTTGGTGGTAAGGAAGTACTTTGCAAAAGCTTTGCTGACAAAATGAAACATGAATTTGAAATGTCTATGTTTGGAGAAATCAAAGTTTTTGTTGGATTGCAAGTACACCAACTTAAACATGGAATATTTGTTACACAATGAAAGTACATCAAAGGAATTCTTAAAATGTTTGGATTGGAGGAATCCAAACCAGTAAGCACACCAATGGCCACAGGAAATAAGCTATCCAAAAATGATGAGTCAACTGAAGTCAATCAAACAATGTACAGATCCATGATTGGAAAACTACAATATGTTGTGCATAGTAAACCAAACATAGCACTAGCGGTTGGAATAGTGGCTAGGTTTTTTGCTAATCCTAAAGAAAATCATCTCATAGCAGTAAAAAGAATAATGAGATATCTCAAAGGGACTAATGATTTTGGTCTATACTACAAAAAGAATGGAAAATTTGAACTCAATGCATATACAGATGCAGACTGGGGAGGAAACATTGATGAGAGAAAAAGCACAAGTGGAGGTGCATTATTTCTAGGCAAAAGGCTGGTTACCTGGACTAGCAAGAAACAAACATATATATCTCAATCCACTGCAGGATCAGAATATGTGGCAGTTGTAGTCAATTGTACAAACATTGTATGGCTCACACATCTATTGAATGGAATGAAAGAAGAAGTAACAAAATTGGTGATATTGTATTGTGACAATACAAGTGCTATAAACATATCAAAAAATCCAGTGATGCATGCAAAAACCAAGCATATCACAATCAAGTATCATTATGTCAGAGAATTGGTAGAAGACAAACAAGTGAAGTTGGAATACATTCACACAAAGGAACAAACTACAGATATCTTCACCAAACCATTGCCCAAGGATGCCTATGAATATCTTAGAGGCAAATTGGGGGTCATACCCCTAACCCAAGCAGTTTAAGGCAACAAGGAAGTTGCCTTGCATCAATAGGAACAAATCATTGAAATATTAATAGGTTGATGCAAAGGATGACAGCAGGTACAGAAACTCCAAATTAGTCACAAGCATGGTGACAAAGGGAGAAAAACAACAAGAAGCCAAAGCTTATATTTTGCATGATAAAAATGCTACATCTTTGGCATTTATGTCAAAGAGGGAGAAATATGCAGGGAAACTGATCAATGCAAAGAAAGAGAGAGATATATATATGAAAGAGGGAGATATATGAGATCAGTAGTGAAATATAGCAAGACAACGTATACAATCTTGGTGGTAATTGAATTGATTATTTGATCAGTTTGGTTTTCCATCAATGCCAAAGAGGGAGATTGTTGGAAATGATTGAAATAATCATAAGGAAAGTTGAGGGAGATTGTTGGAATAAAATATGGAACTAGTAAAGAATGTCCTCAATCATTGTTTTGTCATTTATGTCAAACTTGCTACTTGCAGGGGTGACAATTACTTTAGTGATCCAAATGCTATCAATTAGTTGATTGTCAAGGTGGAGGCAATTAATAAGATGTAACTAAAATACCTAGAGAAAGTTTGAAATTATGATGTTGAAATGAAGTACAAGGATTAGCTAAGCCATTGATGAAAGAATGTATTTGATGACATACTACAAAGAATGGGCACACTAAAACATATCAAAGATTTAAGGTTTTAACTAAGTCTTTTGTAAAGCTCAAACTAAGTTCATTAGAGAGAAGGAGCCAGACAAGCTAGTAAGAGCCGAGCAAGTTCTAGTTAATGTCAAGTAAACTTTAGATGCTGAGTAGTTTCGAGTAAGTTCAAGTGCCAAGTAAGTTCAAGTGCCAAGAAAGTTCAAGTGCTGAGCTAGTATAGGTGCTGAGTAACACAAAGGTGCCGAGCACCAGTAACTCAATAATGCCAAGTTGCTGCATTATTAGGAAATCAAAGATTCGCCAGATCTAAGCCGACAAGGTTGTTATCTAAAAATTTGTGAATTAAAAGGAAGATAAGAATGATGAGTTGGTGGCACAAAACACCATGTAGAATGTTTTTGAGATACAACTGGCAAAGTTTCAAGAAGAAAACAAGATATGGGGTAGATACATTGTATCCTACCTAATCAATTTTGAAACCCTAAAATTGAAGAGGGAAAATTGAGCGGTAAAGGCAAATCAAACTTCTATATAAGAAGACATAAGTTAACAAAAAAAAGAGAGAGAGTGAGAGGGGATAGAAGAAAAGGAGACAATGGTCAAGCATAAAGGCATGAAATGCTGAAGAATGCGACTAGGAGAACATAGCACAAAAATTCTATTTGTATAGATGACCACAAAGATGATTGCATTGGCAAATAGAGTGAGAAGACTCAAGGAGACGAAGCTTGAGAGGAAGACAAGCAGTCATAGCTAAAGAGATTAAGGCCAAGCATAAGGATTGAACTAAAAGTGTGATCTGAAATCTGCAAAGTATGTTGTAAGCTATATCAAATCGAAAAATCATTATTGTTACTTTCTAGCAATTGTAACTGTAAGTCTAAATCCTATGGACTTAGGTTGGTTTAACAGTCATTAGAAAAATCCTTTAACAGGGTGACATTCCAAGTGAATGTTCTAAAGACTTTTAACCAGACCCATTCCTAACAGTTTGGTGAAATCCTCTAACAAGGTCACATTTAACAATGTGTTGCAAGCCTTTAACAGGGCAGGCTTTTAACAGGGCATCACTTCAGAAGAGTGAGAATCAAGTAGCATGTTACTAGTAGTTTTTCCCAAATTAGGTTTCCACGTAAATCATTGTGTCATGTGTTGATCTTGAGTGTTTTATCTTTGCATGCTGATTTACTATAACTTGCTTATATGATTGATTTAAGTATGGATTCATTAAAAGTAGTAAAAAGGTATTAATAGGGCATTTGGACCTTGAATAACTAATTCACCCCCCCCCCCCCCCCTCCCCCCCCCTCTCAGTTATTCTAAAGAATTCTAACACTTACAACTCTAATTCCACATGCTCTAATAATGGTCAAAAGGTTGTAGAACTCGAATTAATTCTTGCTAATGGCATTTGATTGTTAGTTTACCATTAACTTGGTGAGTGAACTGTTTGGGTTGGGTTAGGTGTTTGAGGACCTTGGAAACCATAGTAGAACCCTCGTGAAGTTGAGTCCTTGTATTTTTATATGTGAGCCATTAGTAGGCCTAAGGAATATTGTCAGTTTGGATTGCAATTTGATCTTTTGGAAAGACTATCTAATAGTTGATAAAGAGCCCTTACCCATCTCTACACATTCCCCTCATCCTTAGTAGGGATGAATCTTCTAAATAGTACCACGTGTATATGAGCAATGTTAGTATGCTAATACAAACCAAATTTAAATAAAGCTTCTACAAACTAAACAAAATTCATAAACTTCAAGATAGACTAAGATGAGCTCTCAATGGAAAATATGAGCCATTAATGGACTCTCTCAATAAGAAGCTCTCTTGTTGAGTGGCTTTGTCTAAATAGATAGGATGTATGCTCAAGCTTTATGCTTCAAAAAGGGCTTCAAATGGAGTTGGAATTTGGGCATGAGTGTATGGTTTTGATGTAAAATGGCTTCTTAAAATGGCATTATGAATTTACTTCATGGATTGTATTATTTTGCAAAGGGGAAGGATCCAATTTATAGGTAAGAGGCTTGAGGGATTGAGGGCTAAGATGCAAGGATGGGGAAAAGCTCATGGAGGGCTCATATTGCATGAGAGGAGAGCACATGGATTGTGCTTCCTTATAGCTAATCAGGGAGTGACACATGTCACAGGGTGAGAGGATGGAGGAAAGGGGAAGGATGAGTCAACAAAAGAGGCTCAAGGGATAAAATCTTCATAAAGACCCTCATAATGGCTTGTAAGAGCAATAAAAGGGCTTGGAAGAGTCATTTATGGCCTAGTGGGCTTCATAAAGTTTTATGGTTGGGGTATTTTGAAGGAGATGAGAGGAATTTCGAATTGGGCTTGATTAGGAAGGTTTTAAGCTTGCTTAGGATTGTGAAAATTATTAGAGGATGGATTAGGATGGTTTAGGATTAGCTTAGGGATAGGCAAGTGGATGGAATTTAATAAGGTTGGGTGAAGGAGGAGATATTTGTTAACTTTGGCTTGGGTTAGTAAGTCTTAACCCATGTTTAGAGAATGTGACAAGGTTAGGAGGAGATTAGGATTAGGTTTAAAGACATCTTCTAGAAGAGTCTAGACTTTGGATGAGGATAAAGACTTTATAGAATAGTCTAGAACTTCCTAGGATGAGGATGAAGATTTTCTAGAAGAGTCTAGAACTTCTTAGGATGAGGATAAATTATATTTTTAGGAAATAAATAAAGTTTTATTTATTTCAAGGGTTTGGGTTGAGGAAATATTTATTAAAACTTTTTTAATAAACATGAGGATTAATATTTAATCTTAATTAAATATTTTGAGTTGGGATTAGGGGTAGGAAATGATGGGATTAGCCTTTAATCAAAATCAAACAAGGATTAGAAGATTTTGGAAGAGGTTAGTGGTCTTAAGGAAATTGGCCAAGTTTTGGGCAAAAAATAAATTTTTTATTTATTTTGGGTTTTTTGGTCAATTTATTAATTAAATAATTAATAAATAAGGAAATAATGTTTAGATAAGATTTAAACATTTTTGGGAGGGATTCCTTAATTAAATATTTTTAATTAAGATAAATTGATTTAATGGCATAAAAATAAATAAATAAATTAAATAATTAATTAATTAATAAATGATGATGTCATCAAAATTTTTTCAAAAAATAAAAATACTTTATTTTCTAAAGGTTTTTAGGTGCCTACATTTTTCCCCTCTTTGATGTGATGCCGCAAGTGGCATGGCATCAAAGATAAGAAAATAAGATGCCCAAGGCTAGAGCAGAAGAGGAGAGAATGGACTGCAAGATGCCCCCTCAAGAAGGCGGTGGGGAGAGAAAGCGAGGCTCGACGACTTCTTGAGAAGTACAAGAATCCGAGATGAGCAAGAAGACTCAGATTGTCTTAAGAGAAGAGGTTTAGTTAGCTCAAACTCTCACCATGGGAGAATGATAAAGGGAGAATCAGAGGCACAAGAGGAAGCAAGCTTAAGATCTCAGGGATTGCAGAGGATGAAGGAGCGGAGTGCTATAAATGGAATCCAGGATGGGGAGATGGATGAGGGGATCAAAAAGCTGATGCAATAGGATTTCAAAGAGTCAAATTGGTGGAAGATGGGTTTCAGAGATCCCTAGGACTAGGATTGTGGATCTCGAAAGATAAGGCTTGGTGGATTGATTTGGATTGGTGGATCCCTAAGACTAGGATTATGGATCCCTAAAGCTAAAGGTGAGGAGTGATTCAAAGAGATACTAATGCATAAGCTGGGGTAGGAGAGACGGATGCTGGATATGGATGGGGGATAATGGAGATGAAGGAAAACCATTGAAGCTTTTTGAGCGGGGGGATACTTCAAAGAGAAGTACCACCATGTAGTTGAGCACTAGATTTTCTATAGGGCTATTGGTTAATTACCAAGGTTACCAAGAACATCAAGGCCTTTTCACCAACTGTCCAGAGGACTAATGAACTAAGTCAAAATAAACATGCAAGGATTACCCCAGCATCACGCATGATTCCTAAAGGAAGCAGCGTGGAACCAACATTGGGTAACCCACAAGCAAAAAAGAAAAACAAATGAAAGACTTGATCAAGACCTTACGCTCAGATTGCCCCATTCACAGTATACCATGATATGGAAGATCATGGCAACCTTGAGGAGGGAACAAAAGGATTGCTTGGAAATGATACTTCAAGACCCAAAAGGGAAGATTCCAAATTGAAAGAAAGTGAAAATCTAAAAGAGAACTATTTGCCAACGAGATGGGTAGGACAAGGTACTAACAGACCAAGATCAGACATGAGAAAAGCTATATCCTACAAGGATCTATCAAAGAGCACCTAAGCTGATGGATCTAGATGAGTGATGCATCTGGCAAGCTGAACTAAGAAGGATAACACTTTGGTGATAGGAGATCTAGTTAAAGGATGCATTGGAATAGCTAACCAAGGGTTGTGCGATGTGTGCAAGATGTTGATCAAGGAGGAACTAACATGAAAGTTGGATAGATGCAATGGTACTAAGCTAAAGAGGATGTACAAGCTGACAGACCAAGATATTTACAAGCGGGCTAATCAAGATATGGTACAAGCTAACAAACCAATGATAGGTATGATAGAGATGGATAAAAAGCTCAGGATAAGAGGATAGCAGGATGGCTCAATTTGGTGCAAGAGGCAGAAGCTAAGGATGAGGTGATAACCAAAGATATGGATTTGACAAGATGCATCCAATGATGATGATGGGGACAATGCTAAGGTTGGTGGTAGCTGAACGGATAGATGGCACTACAGTGAATTGCTAATGAGAGGATGACATTGGATTTGCATGAGGATAGCCTAGAGCGGGATACTAATGACAAGGGAGGATGGAGAAGAAAAGATCTCCAAGGAATACAGTGCCCCCAGTTAGAAGATGACATGTGGAAGGAGGTCTTAAGATGGATGTGATAGGATTCAAGCTAGGATGGAAAAGCGGAAGGCACTAGGGAGATGGATGATAGCTGGGATGATTGGTTGAAGCTGCAGAAGATCAGTGGATGGTGTGAGATGGAAGCTGGAGGATGGAGGATAGGTGAATAGATTGGAAGATGGAGTTGGATGTCAAGATGTGACTAAAAACATGAGCATGATAGGCTAAGCTAGGGATGGCTAGATTACGCATGATGCTTGTTTGCCAAGTTTTCATCATGGTACTTGTCCAAGGCTTTGCCAAGTTTTCACCAGTGGACGCTTTATTTTTCTTTATTTGTTTTTTTTTTGACTTTTTGACTTTTTGACTTTGGACTTAGCTGGAATGATTTTGGCTTTCTTCAGCTGTTTTTGGCTTTTTTTGGATTTTTCACTGGCTATTGGAATGTTTAATTTTGTTGCTAGATATTGGTACACTGAATGTGTGATTTATGCAATAGATCGGATTAGATGGGATTGATGGTAGGATATGGAGGGATGAAAAGGCTGGAAAGGAGCATGATATGGAGATGCTTGTAGGATCAACATTGGCACATGTTGGGATGGGTGTGAAAAGAGAAGATGGGGAATAGATGGTAGATGGGGGCTTGATGGAGGATTTGTGGAAGCGCGCTTGGGGATATAGGCACCCAAGATGGAGTTAAGAGATGGGGGACACGAGTCACTAGATGGGGGATTAGCAATGGTGGATGCCATTATGCATTGGGTTTCAACTTTTTTCTTTGGGATCCACATGGTTTTGGATTTTCTTTTCATAGGTTTTTGCATTGTTTTGCATTCTTTGATTGGATTTTTCCTTTTTGGAGTATGTTTTTTAGAATAGACATATGATTGCCTAGGATGTGGATTTTTAGCTTTATGCATTTTGAAGTTGGCATTCACATTGTTGTGGTAAGCTTTGGGAAGATGGTTATGAGAAGCTTTGCAAGATGGAGAGGATATGTAAGAGTTTATAGTGGGAGGATGATGGATGATAGGTAGAGAGATGTGCCTTTTTTGATCTTGAATAGGAATGAAAGGAGTGGGATTTTTATGCTGGATGATAAGAGGATGGCTGATGGTAGATTTTGGTACATAGGGACCCAAAATGGATTTAGCGGATGAAGGGGGGATATGGTAGGTTGTTTTCAGTTGCAAAGATGGTGGAGGGGAGATGACATAAGATTTCTTGAAGGAATGATGGGAGGATGGCATGGTGGGCCTGGAGATAGGCTTGGTTTGGGGATGGCGTGTACCAACACTTTTAGATGGTGAGCCTTTGGATACATATCCAAGACCATAAAATCTTGGATTCTTTTGTGCAATAATAGGATTTATGATTCCTTGCTCTTGTAGTCCTAAACCTTGACCTTGACAATGCCATCGATTGAGCATTTGAACAAGCTGAGGAAACTTTTTGCTTGTAGAAAATGGTAGAAATTCTTTATTAGATTTACTACAATGGGGAGATACTATTCTTAATTCTTTTGTGGAGAGGGGGCCACCATGAATGAATGTAAGTGAACCAAGAGGGTAGATTATAGATGGTGGAATAGCTTGGATAGGTGGTAAGATGGAAGCATGGAGTGAAGGAGATGGTAGGATCGGATCTTGATTTAGCTGATGGGATGAAAAGATATCCTGTAGTAGAGGAGGTATGACTTGAGGTTTTGGAGATGGAGGGGATGGTGATTGCAATATGGATGGAAGACATGGTATGATGATATCTTCATTTATGCTTTGGGGGATGTCAACATGCTTTTGGGTAAGATCTTGATAGGATTGGATTGGAGTGGATGGTGCGATAGGAGGTGAAGGGATAGATTCTTCAAAGGTAGTGGATGGATAGATGGAAGATTCAGTAGTGCAGATAGATGAGTAGAAGATGAATGCATAAGGGTCATTACGAGAGATTTAGAAAATACTTGGAGGTGATATGGATAGGATTTGGAGGGATTTGACAAGTGGTGGGATTTTGATGCTTACAGGAAGTGGAAGGATTTTAAGTAATTTGATGGATGGTATGGGGATGATAGCTTTGCGAGATGGAGGTGATATTATAGATGGGGAAGCTTCATCACTGACTACTTCACATGGTTGGATTAGATGACATGGCTTATTGACTGTTGGAGGTGGCTTTTCTTGTATTTCCTCTAGGAGATTCATGGGAGACTCATCTGTCAGAGGTGGAGGTGGTGGATTGATAGGAATAGCTGGTGTGATGGGGGTGGAAGATTGGAAGCTTGGTTGATTGGGTGATGGAGGAGAAGCTGGGATATGAGATGGCATGACTAGATAGTTTGGAAGAATTCTTGGATTTTGGGGTATGGTTGGCAAAATTTTTCTAAGGCTTTCAATATACCCATCATAGTTAACAAGATTTTCATCATCATTGGAATAGGAGGTGGTAGGAGTAAGAACAATGTGACCAAACTCATCATGATAGGATTGGGACTTCATGCTTTGATGGTGAGTTTGATGGGGATGAGGTCTTAAATATGGATGAACATGGAAGCTCATCGTTGGATTTGGATTAAGCTCAGATTTTGGATTAGGTTTGCAAAGATTTCTTAGGGAAAGTCAAAGCTACATGACAAACCTAAGGAGGACTGGATGGGGATTTTAGGCTTTTCTAAGGATGGAAGACTTCAAGGGCATGTTGTCAAAAGGTGAGGTTTTTTCTTTCCTATGTGTAGGATTGGTGGTTGTGTCAACTTGAGGATAGACTAATGATCCTATGGGTATGAAACAAGATTTACCACTTGTAGATCCCAACCTTTATCTCAAGGTGATGAGGGATACAAGTGACAAAGCTGGATTACCCTAGACAATGCTCTGTCAGAGGGATAACCTTGGTGAGATTGGTTGATTGGTAGGATTGATTGGATTTTTTGTTTTAATCATGCATTCCAAGAAATTTTTTATTTTAATCCATGGCACTCAAGAGTGATTTTTAGAAATATGAATTTAAAGACAAGTGATTAAACATTCAAGTTTTTTCCTTTGAGCATTCAAGATTTAGATTTTGTGTGTTGTTTTAAAAACTTTGAAGTTCTTTGTTTTAACCTTAGATCATTCAAGATTGTTTTGGACTCAAAAGTGAAAATGACTCTTTGGAATTTAGTTTTCATTCAATATTTTTGTGTTCTAGTTTGCATGTTTTAAGCCCAAAAATGATATTCCTAGATTGTTTTGATGCATGAAAAACCTAAGAAACATTCAAGATTTTGCAACAAGACATTTGTTTGGAACAAATAACAAAGCTTTTTAGGACAATTTTGGAAACCATTTAGGACTCTTAGTTTTCATGAGATTTTTAAAAGAACTTTAAAATATTTTCAAATGAGGTTCATTTTATCCTTGATTGATGCTTTGAATTTGATTTAGATTTTAGTGTGCTCTTAGTGTTGATTTTGAACCTTTTGAAATGGAAACTTGAAGTTCTTTTTAAATTCCAAAAAATGAAGTGTTCCTAACTTTGCATGAATGCATCTAAAACCTTGATGTTGCAAGGATGCAAATGATTGGATTGATTTAGTTTCACTTGTTAAAAGATTTATTTATTTTTTTGCAAATTTTTAGTTTTTTTAATGGATTTAAGTATGATTTAGGGGTTCATTTTAAGCACTAAAAAGAAGTGTGTATGATTTTGCTTCCTTAAAAAAAATGGCCAAGATCTCCCACAAGAAGAAGAAGTAGATGGAATAAGAAGAATATAGACAAGAAGAGGAAGAAGAATTCCAAGTGCTTTGTCCACCTATAAGCTTGAAAAATCTGCAAATACTATGAGATAGACTATGAGTTCCTTTGTCTTCTTCATGCTCATGTGGACCTACAAAACCAATTTATACAATCCTACCAATCAAAAAAACAAGAAAAATTAGCCAAAATTAGCAAATGACATACAAAACTTGACTAAAAAAGCTAATGAAGATGACCCATGCGGGGTCCCACCGGGCATGCCAAAATGTATATGAGCAATGTTAGTATGTTAATAGAAACCAAATTTAAATAAAACTTCTACAAACTAAACAAAATTCATAACTTCAAGATAGACTAAGATGAGTTCTCAATTGAAAATATGAGCCATTAATGGACTCTCTCAATAAGAAGCTCTCTTGTTGAGTGGCTTTGTCTAAATAGATAGGATGTATGCTCAAGTTTTATGCTTCAAAAAGGGCTTCAAATGGAGTTGGAATTTGGGTGTGAGTGTATGGTTTTGATGTAAAATGGCTTCTTAAAATGGCATTATGACTTTACTTCATTGATTATGTTATTTTGCAAAGGGGAAGGATCCAATTTATAGGCAAGAGGCTTGAGGGATTGAGGGCTAAGATGCAAGGATGGGAAAAAGCTCATGGAGGGCTCAGATTGCATGAGAGGAGAGCACATGGATTGTGCTTCCTTACAGCCAATCAGGGAGTGACACATGTCATAGGGTGAGAGGATGGAGGAAATGGGAAGGATGAGTCAACAAAGGAGACTCAAGGGATAAAATCTTCATAAAGGCTCTCATAATGGCTTGTAAGAGCAATAAAAGGGCTTGGAAGAGTCATTTATGGCCTAGTGGGCTTCATAAAGTTTTATGGTTGGGATATTTTGAAGGAGATGAGAGGAATTTCGACTTGGGCTTGATTAGAAAGGTTTTAAGCTTGCTTAGGATTGTGAAAATGATTAGAGGATGGATTAGGATGGTTTAGGATTAGCTTAGGGATAGGCAAGTGGATGGCATTTAATGAGGGTGGGTGAAGGAGGAGATATTTGTTAACTTTGGCTTGGGTTAGTAAGTCTTAACCCATGTTTAGAGAATGTGACAAGGTTAGGAGGGGATTAGGATTAGGTTTAAAGACATCTTCTAGAAGAGTCTAGACTTTGGATGAGGATAAAGACTTTCTAGAATAGTCTAGAATTTCCTAGAATGAGGATGAAGACTTTCTAGAAGAGTCTAGAACTTCTTAGGATGAGGATAAATTAGATTTTTAGGAAATAAATAAAGTTTTATTTATTTCAAGGGTTTGGGTTGAGGAAATATTTATTAAAACTTTTTTAATAAACATGAGGATTAATATTTAATCTTAATTAAATATTTTGAGTTGGGATTAGGGGTAGGAAATGATGGGATTAGCCTTTAATCAAAATTAAAGAAGGATTAGAAGATTTTGGAAGAGGTTAGTGGTCTTAAGGAAATTGGCCAAGTTTTGGGCAAAAAATAAATTTTTAATTTATTTTTGGTTTTTTGGTCAATTTATTAATTAAATAATTAATAAATAAGGAAATAATGTTTAAATAAGATTTAAACATTTTTTGGAGGGATTCCTTAATTAAATATTTTTAATTAAGATAAAGGGATTTAATGGAATAAAAATAAATAAATTAATTAAATAAATAATTAATTAAAAAATGATGATGTCATCAGGAATTTTTCAGAAAATAAAAATACTTTATTTTCTAAAGGTTTTTAGGTGCCTACACCACGTAGTTTTTTTTGAGACAAAACATATGAAAAGATCAGATAAATTCCATCTAAATTAACCAAAGTAGATATATAAATCCTATTTTAACTATAAGTTTGCACATAATTATAGAAAAAGACTATATTCATATGTCCTTCCTAAAGCCAATCAACCCTTACCTTTTACTTCCTAAAAATAGTTCTCATTACTTACTTAAGTTCTCAAACAACTTGAGACTCCTCTCTACTCAAATCCTATGAAAAGACAAGATCTTGATTTTTTTAAAGTGACAACACACGATCTTGTGCCTACCTCTTCCTAGCATAAATATTACCAATACATGACTATTGCTTGATATGCCATTTAAACATATTGCAATTTCTTACTTCTATCATATGCTCATATGGCAGGTCTCCATCTCAGAACCACAAAGCCATGAAATGAAGCCACATTGGTTGGAACTTAAAAGGAGGATTCTTGGGAAGTACAACTTGAGTAGCATAAAACTTAATAGACCAATTATCTAAACCCCTTCAATGAAGAACTTTAAAAATTGGATAATGTACCCAATTTTGCTATATTACTAATCTTTGACTATTGTTTCCGATCTTCCTATCCTCTGATATCGATATTACTATTTACTCACTATTTCCATGTCACTGTTATTCACATTCATTTTTTATAATTTATTCATAACATCAATCACTGTTTTGCATGTATATTCACCACTATCTTTCTCTCTGATGTCACTATTTTTTTCATTGCAGTAGCACTATTTGGATGCATATCTGCTCACTTTTTCCTTACATTGTTTGATCACTATTTTTTCTCTTATACATATATTATTGCTGCTTTTATATGTCACACACATTTTTTCTACCCTTGGCCACCTCATTGCTCTTTGTTGTCTAATGGCCATCATAATATTCTTACTGTGTTTCTAGGTCTACTTTGTGTAACCAAGAGCATTGTTTCATACAATTGCAGATATTGTATCTTCACCAAAAGTGTTGTACCATTATTAATAGAAAATGGTCTTTGACATTAGTACTTGGACGCCTTAGACAAGAAAGTAAATTGATGATCATTATATTGTGAATATCCTTCAAATAAAAGCTATGAATGTATCCAAGGATAGTGAATCACCTTGCAAACACTCTAAATACCTTTAGCAAAAAGGCAAAATTATCTCTCTTTCTGCCCCTCATCATATGAGTCATGCTCTCTAATATTTATCATAGTTTTGATCTTCTTCTTCACTGAAATTAATTGCGATCATGTTGTTTTAATGTCACTAAATCTACTCATATCATTGTTGATAGATCTTTTGTAACCTCTAATGATGATGCTCCTCTAGACAATGGTAAATGTACATCTTGTGATGTCCTATCATCTCTGAGTTTCTATAACAGTCCATCTCACTGTCTCGTCATCACTGTTATGGATTCCATTTGATGACATATCTGTTTTGTTATTTTCAACATTTACCATTGTTCTTGATCTGTGCTCACTGAATATACATATAAAAGTGTGTCAACATTTCTTCATCATTGTCCTTTAATGTCATATTTCTTTATCATTGTCCTTTACCATTGTTCCTAGATAACAATGACTGATTTTGATACTTCTAATTGATCTCTGCTCAAGATATCTCCAATTCCTTCTCACTATTTTTAGTATTTTGTAGCACTTGTGTTTGTCTTTGAATAAGCACCATTTAATGACTTGGCTCTTGTCCATTAATTTCTTTTTACTATCTTAATTGCATGATTCTTGACTGATACTGTCCTTTAATTTGTTGATCACTATTTTGCACTAGAATTCTCATTCTTTGGGCTTTCCTTTTAGATTTTAGTATTCCTCTTTTCAACAACAATGTTCTTTTCTTATTTTATGTAATGCTTTGTTCTTAGAAAAACTTGTATCTTTGTCTCTAAGACACGTGCCTTCCATTATCTCTTTCTTACTGCTATAATATTCACAAGACCTTATGCTCTGTTGAACATCCTTTTGACTAAGTTGTCATGACCATCACTTTTCTTTAAAAAATCTATAGTGGTAAATATCATTTAGGACTTAATATTCATGTAAAATCCCTCTGAGTCACAATATTTTCCATGGATGTCTAGATCAACCTAATCATCCTACATTTGATGTAAGGTACCATTCTTACCTAACTACCAATGGTAAGTTTACCAGAATCATAAAGATTTTCTTTGCAAGTAATGCAACCTAGATAGATCTTCATTTATATAATGAAAGTTAACGAAAATGGAAAACTATTATAAGAACTCCTATACTAGAAACATTTGTGTAAAAATTTATTTCATCTGCTTCATATCTTCTCTAACAGCTATTGCATTCTTTTGATGTTTTCATTAGTGCCCTTGATATTGTCTTCATTTCTTAGTTTCTTTTCTTTTGTCACAACTCTTCATAATGCTACTCCTAACTGCTCTTATCATCTTCAAGATCTCTATAATATAAAAGACCTTGCTTGTCATAGCAGTGACATCTATTGAGCATCACTGTCTTTTATTGATATCTCACTGTCTAAGAGATGCGTACTATCTTAAAGCACTGTTAATATCATTGTTACATTGAATATCACTATTATCTATCACATTTTTTTTCATTCTGAACATCAACACCAAAATGTACCCCTTGAGACTTGGGTTCTTTAGAAGTAGAAGAAAGGTATATACTTATGAATAAATATTACATCCTGATTTAAATGTATGAAAACAAATTTCATTTCTTTTAAGCTTCATTCATCTCGAGGTGCAATTCAAAAACTCAAGAATAGTGGCTTTTGTTCTTCAAGATACCTTTAGGGGAAGAGTATGTGAATGCCCCCTCATGTCTAGAGTCTAGCTTAGAGGAGATGGCTATTTACACTAGTAAAGTTTGTTGAATCTAATTCTAAATAACATTGCTTGCTATTGTATCATCACAGAAATGAAAGAAAATGATTTAAGAGTTAAAAGAACAAAATGGATTTTTTGAAAAGGCTTTAGAAACTTTCAAGCAAATACTATTTCTAATGATTTATTGCTGCTTTATTTTGGTATTTGATGATTGTCCATGCTTAAACATTTAATGTCATTATGGTTATATGAATGGATTCTTTGCCTTAGAACACTATCATCTTCAAAATCCCATATGAAATCTATATGACCATTTCATTTCTTCAATATGCCCTATGGATGTCCCTATCTAACTTTATATCTTTTAATTGCATATAATAACTAATTTATGTGCTTTTTCGTGACTATGTTTGACTCATACAATTGTGATCTCTCTAGCACTATGATGTTGTTTAATATGTCTTGCTAAAGCTTGTAAATTTTGTTCCTTTTTCCATGTCATGTAATATGTCTTGCCTTGTAGCTTATATGTTTTGAAATTGCTGTTAGACCTTGTAGCTTGTATAATTTGATTGTTGGAGAGCTTCTACAGCTAAGCAAGAAGGCCATTGCATGAGTTATAGCCGCACGCTAGGGTATGAAAATTGTATATTTTTTAATCTAATGTATATTTTGAAATTGCTGTTAGGCCTTGTAGTTTGTATAATTTGATTGTTGGAGAGCTTCTACAGTTAAGCAAGAAGGCCGTTGCATGAGTTATAGCCATACGCTCAGGTATAAAAATTGTATATTTTTTATTCTAATGTATATTTTAACTAGAATTTTATCTTATATGTATTGAAATTGCTTTTAGTGGCTTAATGTTGTAAGGTCTCTTGAAATAAGACCTTCAGGTGGTTGGTCAAAGTTTTACAAATAATCTTATCCACAAATTTGCCTAGAGCAATTGATTGAATGTTATAAAAGGTGATTGGGTTAAATGTCTTAGGAATAAAGTCAAAGAAAGTATTTTTAAAATATTAAAGTATTTAGCTAGGTCTAGGAAGATTTGTGTACTTTTGAAAATTTTTCTTAGTTTGTGAAAGTTGTAGAATGAAGTTTTCATAGCTCAATTTTTGCTTCCTGCAAAGAATGATCATGTCAGATAATGTAAGTGAAGAACAAAATAGGGAGAAAATTGCTAGATTGTGGTCTAACTTGAAAAGAAAAGGTGATGGAAAATGTTATTTTCCTTGCAATATTTGTAAGGGCTTAAACCGTAGAAGACTGCTAATCAAAATAATTAAGAGACATTGTAGGGAGAATGGTCACATTGAAGGGGGGCATGACTATCATCCACTGATAAGTCATTCATTATATCATTTTAACAATTTATATAAATATGAAATCACTTGATGATGAGTTGATGATCATGGTTTATTTATGTTAATAAATTTTATATAGGTTGATCTCCCTAGGAAACAAATGATATGAACCACAAAAATTCGAAAAATATGGTTTTTGAAGTGGAGGAACATGGAGGTGTAAATATCCAAGGTGAAGATAATGATCCCATGGAAGATAATGATCATCTGCCAGAAAACACAATTGAAGATGATGGTATAAATACATTTATCCATGACACATTTAGTCCAAGCGTATCTGATCATGATGATGATGATAGCCTCGATGTACCTCTACTTGAGAAGGCATACTAGCCCCTATACAAAGACTCCCAAACAATTCTTCTCTCTGCCGTATTGTTGTTGTTGAACTTCAAGGTTATGAATGGTTTATCCAACATAACAATGTCACGTATGTTAAGGTATGTCATATATGTCCTTATAGTTAACAAAGGGTGAATAATGTACCACTAATATTGTTTATATTAACAACTTATATTTTTTGCTATATATTGATAGGCGAGTTTTTGTTACCATCACCAAATATTCTACCTCGCTCATATCGAGAATTATCTATGGTTATGAAAGATATTGGAATGGAGTATGAAGCAATACATGCTTGTCCCAATGGTCATATTATATATTATAAAGAACATGAATTTGCAACACAATTCCTTGTATGTCATATGAGTAGATATCGAATAGATCAACTAACAAAACAGGTGCCTCAAAAGATTCTTCGTTACATCCCCATTATTCCACGGATGCGACAATTATTTAGGTGTAGTGGCTTGGCTCAATTTATGGATTATCATGCACGCAATAGAATTCAAGATGAAATTATTCGAATCCCTATGGATGGTTTGACATTTATGCACATAGAGGAAAAGTGGCAACACTTCAAAGAAGAACCTCGTAATCTCAAGCTTTCATTGGCAGCAGACGGTGTCAATCTATTTGGAGAGATGAGATCTGTTTACTCGGTCTGACCTATTTTTGTTATCAACAATAACATTCCTTCGTGGATGTCAATAAAGAGGGAGCACATTATGTTGGCAATGATTGTTTCAGGTATCTTATTATTTGATAGTTATTAATTTACATGTACTTACAAATCTTGTAATAAAATGGTCACAATAATTATGTAATGTTACGGTTCATTCAAGTAGGTAAATATCAAGTAAAATATATGAATGTATATATTGAGCCTCTTATCGATGAGTTGGTGGAGTTATGGAATGATGTTACTATGTATGATGTGTCTAGACCAATAGGACAAAGACAATTTCAATTCCATGCAATACTTGCATGGACAATACATGATGCCCTAGGGCTAACACATTTTTGTGGTATGTTATAGTGAATTCAAGTTACACATGATAATTCTAATTATAAAAATCAACATATTTAATAATCCAATTATATCATTATCTTGTAGGTCTTCAAACAAAGGAAAAATTTTCATGTCCAGTTTGTGGTCCAAAGATGAAATCTCATCATTCAAAAAGTTTAGGAAAGTAGGTGTTTGATGAGTGTAGACACTTCCTCCAAAGGAATCATAAGTATCAAAGTACAGAAAAACATCTTTTCAATGGGAAAGAAGAGACTACATCAAAGACATGAAGAATGACACCTCGCCTATGGAAGTTGGAATATAATAGAATTAATCATCAAGGTAATGTTGTTCCACCTAATGGTTTATGTTTGTAATTTATATATTTCTATTGTGATTTTTGTTTACTAATTGTGTAATTGATTATCATGAAGGTCGTCAAGGCAATACTGACAACCTTCCAATGGGACTAAAAAGTTATCCCAAATAATTTAGTAGGTTTCCTTACTACGAGCACTTACAAATTGTGCATTTGTTTGATACTATGCATATTGGAAAGAATATAATAGAGACATTGTGGAAAATATTGGATGGAAGGCATGACAAAGAAAAAATTGTCAAAATTTGTAATGGCATACATGAATCCAATCATGCATTGAAGAATTTCATTCACTCAAATAGCAACAGAGATTAGATTAATATAAGTGCCCTTCCTTGGTTATTAACGAACCAACAAAGTGATGCCATAAAAGAAGTCATACAAAAAATTTGATTTCCCATAGGATTTGCTGCGAATATAAACAATCTCATATCAAAAAAAAGTGAATTTGGTCCAGGGCTCCAAATGCATGATTGGCATACTTTCTTCAAGGTAAGTTATGTTCTTCTGTATTTACAATATATTCATAAACTACATGTATTGTTCATTATTTTATGTTAGAAAATAATGAAATGATTGGTTTATAATTACTACAGTACGTGCTTCCTATATCTCTCCCAGAGCACTTCAACAATAACATCAAATAAGTGATATATGATCTTGGAAAATATATGAGGTAAGTAGTAATATCTATTCAATTTGTTGTATATATTTATTATATTCGCAATTTTTTTCCCTTGCTATGCAAACTATTGTATATTATTTTGTAAAGTCTCATATCTATATATTTTTTGTGACTTGAATCTCTTAATGTAGGTGGTTGTCATCTAAAGAAATCCATAAAGAAGATATAAACTATTGGAAGAGAAGAATTCCTCATTTACTATGTGAAATGCATAGGAACACTACCTCATACACCTAGTTGAGGAGATTGAATTGTGTGGACCTGTACACACTAGGTCAATGTGGATGGTTGAGAGGCATTTGAAATCTTTGAAGGCTTTGGTTCGACAAAGAGCACATCCTAAGGGTTCTATGGTAGACGGATATATGGTATACCAGACTATGGTGTACATTACTGAATATCTTCCAAAGTTTGCATTAGATATCCATGTAGATCGCATTTGGGATCTCAAGCCTTTTAAAAAATTAGAAGGGGAGTACTTGATGGGGAAAGGTACATTAAGGAAAGTGAGAGGTAATAAATTATAAGATGTTATTGTAATAAATTATTTCTTCATCTTCAAAATAAATCGGTTGTAAGTTGTCTTTTTTTTTTTGTATAGGTGCTCGAGAGTGGGATGCACTACATTTGTATATTGCAAACAATCTTGATTGGATGACGGTATGGATTGAACGATGTCAACATTCTGGTCACACATTAACATGGGAAGGTGTATCTTCATTGGTTAAAGAAGTTCATTGTAATGGAGATTCCAATGTTACGCAAAGGGAAATAGATTTAGCACATGGTTTAAGAGATTTCTAGGTACATACAAATTTATTAATCACCCGTATGTTTATCAACTCACGATACAATAATTTTGACATGTTTCACATATTATTGTAGGTTAAACACCACAAGGCTATGTTTTGTAATGGTCAAAAATTTTGTGTCAAAGTGTTGGATGACACGAAGAAAACTTGTGATTTAGGAATAACTGCAGTCTTTCAAGTGACTAATATTTCATCTAGAAACAACTTACATCCTCAAGAGTCTGAAAATCAATACTATGGAATTTTGGATGATATACTTGAGTGTGACTTTAGTTCCTTCAAATTAGTACTCTTCATTGTCAAATGGTACAGGCTACGACTTAATCCAAATGATCCTGATAGAACTGTTATTGAACATGATAATGGATTTACAATGGTTAATACAAGGTTGTTTGAGCCAGTTGGGGATGAGCCTTATGTTCTTCCAAGCCAATGTGAGCAGGTATTTTACTCAAAGGTTCCACATAAACTGGGTTGGTCATTTGTTGTTAGACATGAACTAAGAGGAAGGCCAATAAAGTATAATGTGATGGAAGAAGAAGATACCAAAGAAGTAGAAGATGATGTAGATGGTGATCAAAATCGACAGTTATTGGATGATGTTCCTAAAAAAAATTTTAATGAAGAAGAAGAAGATGATGATGAAGATGATGCTGCTACTGATGATGATGATGATGAAGATGATGTTGATGTTGATGATGATGATGTTGATGACAATGACGATGATGATGATGACGATGATGGTGAGGATGATGATGATGATGACAATGATGATGGTGAAGAGGATGATGATGATGATGCTGATGACGATGAGGATGATGATGATGGAATTTAGAGGTATGCCATCAATCCTTAATCTATTTAATATTCATTTCTTGATAGAAATATATTTGTCTTATATATATGGTTACATAGTTTATTCATTATCTATTTAAAAGCTACAAGTTTCAACTAAAAATAGAATAATGCTAATCTAAATTAACTATTAATCTAAATTAATTAAATAAAACTATTTAAAACACATATTGATGTGTGAATGTATTGAGCCTTATTTTATTTTAGGTCAAAAGCATTTGTAAGTGTTTAGTTTAGAAAAAGGAATTCATTAAATATCTATAAAAGGGAGTTGTACCTAGAATAAAATTCATAGGGAAAACATAATATAAGTGCTTACCCAATTTGTTGGTTAATAATTTTTCCTCTGTAGGTGATGCAGAGACCCTAGGTGGACTTGCAAGCATTCATAACAAGAGGGACTTCCATAGTGTTCTCACAACACCAACCAAGCATCTTCATAAGATCCCTCTCCTTGATCCAAGCCAACTCCATAACCTATCAGAGTGCACACCAAATCCTTATGCCACCTTAGGTTCTACAGCTTTGGAATAATCCCATGAATGTCCCTCAATCCATCCAATGGATTCATCCAAGCAATCTAATCAACAAACTATCAAATGCTCACAATGCCTCAATAGGTGCCAAACTTGACTTCACCTTAACTAGGTGTTTCCTCCACCTCCACACACATCAAACAACTTCAAATAGCATGTCCCCAAGGTGACTAAGCTCTCAACTCATCAGCTAATACAAAAACCCAGTTTTAGCCCTTCACTAGGCCTGCTTCCCTTGTAGGCTTATAATGTGAGCCTGATTTAAGTGTTTTATTGTGTAACTTTTAATGTTTTTAATTTTTATGTGATTATAATTATGGATGTGATTATGATTATGATGTGATTATGCTCACAATAATTGAATTGCATTTGTAGGAAACTGAACCCCTTTCAGGAGCATCCCGCACAGTCTCATGGATCGACAGGTATAAGTCAATACTCCTTATAGACAATATATTTAATACACTTATCAATAGTAAGATTGATGTCTTCTAAGATCTCTCCCATTTGTAGGTACCAATGAATAGGTATTTTTCAGAAGTGTCTTCCTCGAGTGAGGGAAATATAGGAATAGAAGAGGAAAGTGAGACATGCAATTTATCTAGAACATGGAGATTAACTAGAGGTCAAAAGACTAGAAGGAAATTCAATAAATGCATAAAAATTTTCCTTGCTCAAGGGGGGTCATGTTCTTATGATGATGAGATGGAAGGTGACATCTAGTAGCCCTTGAGGTACCAACATCTACAGAAACATTGGGTACCAAAGGAACTTCTTCCAATAAACACTAATTTTTGTGTTAACGAGAGGATATATCGCATAGCACCATCATCATTACATGGTTTGGGCCTATTTTCTATGGATGGCATAAAGGTGTCTTAAAAAAAAGTTTTTGAATTGATGGAGTATGTTGGACCATGTTACGATTACAAAAGTTGGATGCATATTGTTCAATAAAAAAAAGCATGCATAGGTATTCCCTCTCGAAAAATTATATACAACAGAAAGACAATAATCAAAGTAAAAGTGTAGCTATAGACATTGATGTAAGGCCAAAAGAAACATGGAATATTGTGAGTTTTATAAATAGTACATGACCTAGGTCAACTATAAAGCAACCCAATTGTATATTTGAGGTGTGCGAGGGAAATCATGTATTCATCTATGCAATAAAATCAATATGTGCAAGGGAAGAGCTTCTTATTGATTACAATTTGAACCGCATAGATACAAATGAGGCTACTATCATGGGGGTGGTACATACTATCAAACCAACTTCTAATCAATGACTCCAACATACCATTTAGTCAATAAATCTTTGGCTAACATTTTTATACTTGATCTTTGGCATAGGGGCACAATATGGAGCAATCACCTGGAGGGGATGCTGGTGATGTTCTCGGCTCATCTACACATGAGTAGGTAAAACTCATTGTGATTGTGCAAACTAGATAGAAGAAAAATGTTATTTTTTTAATGTTGTTTTCTTCATTGTTTTGGAGTAATTTTGATAATAATAATACTATTGTTGTCACAGAGGGCTAGAGGTCGGAGGGAGGGAAAGGAACCTGTAGTCCCTGATCAGCAGCCCCCCCTTGAGGAGGACCCTTTCTATATTGATTTAGCAGACACCAATGACCCGATCGGTTCAACTAAAAAGTTGCTAAAGAAAATTGGCAGAGAAATTCTATGTTTGGCAACCATAAAGCCTACTACTTAGGAAATAAGGGATAGGGGATCTAAATTGATGCACACCTCTAAAACTTTAAAAGTAAGTATTAATGAAATTTTTAATTATAACAAGAGTTCAATAATATTTTTTATGTTATGCTCTTTTATGGAATTAATTAAAATATGGATGCATTGTCTTTACAGAGTTTTTTGTGTGATTTTGAGCCTCGTTCCCTGATGAGGGTACTACAGGTGGTTCAAGTAGATCGCATGTCCCATTCCCCACTTGTTTTTTCCACTGAATATATATAGGAATGATCATAAACATTGACAATACATGATCGAACAATCCTTTTTTTTAATGCTCTAACAATCTTGTCCATGCTAGTCCATGCATTCTATATTTATGCATGCTCTAACAATTTTATTCTTCATCTTCACATCAATTGAATCCTATGATGACGCTGCCTCCACCTAGGACAGCCACAAATCTCTTTCTGACTGTTGATTCAACAACATGCAGCTTATAGGCATCGACTGTTGCACCATCAACTGGTACACAAATCCATCTTTTTCTCTCTTATGACAGCAATAAATAGTTTTTTTTTTACAACTTTTTAACATCAATTATCATTTGTTCTTTTATACTTCGTGACAAAGACTTATGAAAATTATGAAACTTTTTGCAATAGGAGTTGCAACATCATTTCCTCGATGTTCCTATGTTCCTAGTATAGGAATGGTGAAGGATGTCATATTGGTCATCAGTGATGATGAAGGCATTCTATTAAAAGTAGCCAAAGTTCCAAGTACTTTAAAGTTATTATTATTCTATAGTGATATAATAGTAATTTAGTTTTTGATCACTCTTCATCAACTAATGATCCCATGATTGTTTTGTAGGGAATGATGTTTTTTGGAGAAAACTTGGTGATGAGTGTTTGAGAATATTCGGGCCCACCCTGCATACCTGGTGGAACATCATATCCTAACTAAAACCCCAAACCACTATTTTGATTTCATATCATTGCTATAATAGTTTTCCTTTTCATCCATTTCTTGAACTATATTAAAGGTAGCTTCACTTCATTTATGAGTCTAACATGTTTTTTTTTTACTTAAAAGGTGGAATAACCAAGACAAATCGTTGAAGGATGATCTTATAGAGAGCATGACCCAACTCTTTATACCTCATGCATTTGAGAGAAAAAAGCTCCTTGAAAAATCTGGTTTATATTTGAAGTATATTAGGGACCAGTACAAAAAAAAATTATGGGATAACCCCAAGTATGAGCATCCACCCTATGTTCCTAAGGCTGAGTGGCAGGCTTTGATTTTGGATGGAAAGTATAAAGCTGACAATAAAAATAATATTACACTAGTGGAGAGTACAGTAAGGTATGTGATACTGTTGAGAATCTAATTATTTACTAATTAACCTCTATATTTATACTATCTAACATATTTCAAACTTTTCATAGATTTCCTGACACATCAAAGGCAACAAAGGCAAGACTAGAAAAGAACAGGACACACAAACTCAGCTCTGGTGGTTTTTCAAAACTTCAAGCAAGAGTTGTAAGTATTAGTAAATGAAAAATTGTATCAAATTTTTTATATAATGTGATGGAAAATGCTAGGACAGACTAGCTTGTCTATGCTCCTGATCCTCAACTTGGATCTCAGTGTTCCTCCACACTAATATATGATGTAGAGTAACATGCTTTGGAAGCACCAAAAAACTCCTCGCACCTTGAAACAACTAAGAAATTCAAGTTATCACCTCAATCCTTTGTTCTCCATAAGAACATTCAAGGCTTGATTCATCTTCAAACAAAGAACTAATCTGCTATTACAACTAGTCCTTTAATTCATGGACCCAACTCATCACATAAGGTTGCATACTAGTTACTTCTCCCTTGTACCATTCAAGGCCTCATACACCCAACCTTGACACCAAGTGTTTTGGACAACTCCAACCCTCTAACATAAATGGAAACCAAAACAAACATCAACACAACCCAAAACAAATCAGGTCTAAGGAAAACTTGCTGTTACCAGTCACAAGGCAGATTGCAGCACTTGACCTTTATTCTAAACACCCAACCAAGAGTGCAATTGGATCCTCTAAGACTCCCAAACACCAAAGATAGTTTAGAACAACTCCAACATGACCAAAATAAGGTGTAAAAAGGGTTGGAAACCCTACTAACTATTTACCATTTCCTTTTGATATTTTAACTACCCTCCATTGGTTGATGAAAAATGCAAGTAAAATTCACCATACCACGCAAAAATGCAGGGCTCAGAGTTTAAGAGATGCCTCATAGAAGAGGATAAGAGAATTGGCTTCCAACAAGGCTATAGAGCCGTGGCTAAATGGATACGAGCTAAAATCAGTGTGGAAGGTTCTAATAATGATGCATCTAAGCCACAGGTAAATAAGCTAAATGAAATTTATTTCAAATTGAATACTTTACCAATTAGTCTATTTGATGTTAAGTTCCAATATATACTGAGTATATCTATTTTAAGCAAGCAATGATAAGAATGCATAGGATGTTGGAATGTAGCCTAACAATCCTTCTACACAATCTATGGATGCTGAAGGTTTGCATGATGTGCATCCCAGTGGTGGAGGTATACATTTGCTATTAAATTTTTTATATGTAATTGCAATTGGTGTTTGGATTAACGTAACATTGTGTATAGCAGTTGTAGAGGATCGAGGGGTCAATGTTCATGAGCATGTTGATGTTGAGTCCAGACAAAATGATGTGGTCAGATTAGGTAAAGAGCGCCACAGTTATGTTATTTAAAATTATTAAATACTTGTAACAATTATAATAAATCATTTTTAATTTAACTCTTTTATTTGTTATTGCAAAGGACCCCCCTTTGCAATAGCATAGGAATTTGAGATCATCAAGAACAAAGAACAGAACAACTGATGAGGGGGGAATTGATGATGACACTGATGCTCCTCTTAGAGCTTACATAGAAAAAAGAAATAGAAAGAAAAAAAAAGAAATGATTGTCATCTACATACCTTAATTGATGATGACTGAATTTTATGTCTCAATGAATTTAATTATGTGCTAATGAATGTTCAAGAATTATGTGTTAATGCAGAATATTGATGAATGTTGCATGTTAACGAATCTAATGTGTTAATGAATGTTAGCATGCGATATTGATTGAATGTTATCATGTGATATTGATTGAATGTTACATTTTATTAATGGTTGAAAGAATGAATTAATGCTAGATGTTAATGAGGAATGTAGAGTGATCTTAGGAGGAGGGGGGTGGGGCCAAATGAGCTTCCACCTTCACGTGGTTGGCCCTATTTAGTAGAGAATATTAAACTATTCTCGAAACAAAGTGAAGCTCAATAAGATACTAAATATTTCTCTATTTTGTCCTATGTTTAGACCTATAACACTGTGTCTTACTAAGGCCCCTTTCAAGTGGAAGGACATGAGCATCTTTTACATAGATGCAAATTTGACAGGATCTATTGATGATTGCAAGTAACAATTGGGTATACTGCCAACATGAGCTCAAGAGCAGTTTCCTAGGTTTGTAAGAAGAAGATTACAAGGAAGCACATTGAAAAATATGGAAAACAATCTGGTATTATAGAATTTGAGGTGATGTTTTTATTTTCTCCAATCCAACTCCAACAATATACTGCAATGCTCAATGTTTTGAAGATGGTGAAGAATCCACCAATGTATGAATGATTCAAACAAATTAAGTTTTATTTTCATTAACATGTACTGCTTGATTAAATGTTTTCTATTGGATTCACATTGGATGACATTTACATCTTATTCTAGACTGGTTCTAGCAAGACATACACCATGGACACTGGTTATGCAGAAGATGAGGAGATAGGAATTATTCCTCAAGTTATGATTGATAGTTCAATGTCTACTATCAAGTGTTTATAATAAATCAATTTGGTTTATATTACTTGATATTGAATTATCAATTTGCAGCTATGTTATGTATTTTTAGTTCGTATATTTTGTGCAACTATATATTCAACTAGTTTTGAAGAAATGTGCAGTTTCCCTAAAATCATCTATTGTCATTGAAATAACTAAGGGGACATCTTTTATTTAATTAGTGTTTAGATGCAACATGTCCATCAAGTAGTTTTGAATTGTTAATTATTTTGATTAAGTATTTTGCTATTCTCTATGGTTATTATGATTCTAATATACACATGAATATTTCCAGGGTAAAACATTGGCATTTATGTTGCCTATTTTGGAGTTATTAACAAGTGGACAATATTCCAAAGGTAGGAATAAGTCCTATGGAAAGCTACCTAGTGTGATTGTTTTGGTTCCAACTCGAGAGCTTGAAAAATAGGTATTATGTCAGTATTGACCTGTAAACTGTAGGATTATGTTAGTATTTTGAAAATATGTTCTTTCTTTGGCAATTTCTCTACATCAGCAAATCTAGGAACTTTGTATGATGACTTTTGATATGCAAGTTCATGTGGATTTTGAGCTTTATGGTGGATCTATTGGCATTAATACATGTTGTGTGTATGGAGGTGCTCTATATGGTCCACAAGAGAATGCACTATGCAGAGGTGTAGATATTGTTGTTGGAACACCAGGTCATTTCAAGGTAAGTGAGTAGCTTTTATTAACTACTTTCCTGATATGCAACAGTTCATTGGTGAAAAAAAATGTTTCAATTTCTTTACACAAGATCATATTGAGAGAGGTAGTCTAAACTTGAAATCATTGAAATTTCATGTCCTTCATGAGGCTGATGAAATGCTTAACATGGGCTTTGTGGAGGACATGGAAACCATCCTTGGTATGATTTGTAATTTTGTATTGAAATTGAAACTAATAGACTATATGACTTCTTTTGTGAATGACATAAATTACATGTTTGCTGAGTTTTCAATAAGAAGTGCCAATTTCCATGATGTATCTTTAGCACCTCACTTTTAATGGTTACCTTCTCATGTTTACTTTTTCTTATTCTAAAATTGAATTCAGTTTCAAGTGTTTTTTTTTTTTTTTTGCAGTGTGTCAAATTATGCTATCTCTGCATTTAATTCAGATATCTAAATTCTTACAATCTTGTGATTTGTATAGATTACTCAAATATTTGGTGCTCTGTACTGTATCAGTTTGTGCTTGTTTATCTAGATTCAACTTACAGTGATCCATATTATAATGAGTAGTGGTTAGTGGTTAACTAAAGTTCATATCTCATGACCCATGTTTAAACTTCATTGAACCATATTGAACATCAAAAATATTCTCAAAATTTGTTTGGAAAAATTGACCTTATATTGTGATATTGCTAATAGGATTCAACTCTTGACCCATGTTTCACAAGTAGTGGTTCATAAGAACAAAATTTTCATTACATTCACTTGTATGTAGTCATATAGTTTGCTGAGGCATTTTTTTGATGTTATTTTGAGTTAGAAAAGCTGCTTCTGGGGCACTTATCGGGCCAACACAAGATTTGTAAAGCCAATATGTGACCAAACTCTTCATAGAAAGAGCCATCATTTATAAGCTTTAGCATAAAGTCTTGTTAAAATCTTAAATAGCTTTTGTTTATATTTAACATTTATTATTTAATCAACTTTTTGGAATTTAGATTTGAATTCTATAATTTTATGGAAGTATTGGGATTTGATGTTTTAATGTTATTTTAATTTTTAAATTATAATGTTGATGTGTGTTTTATGATCGAATCAACAACAAAATAAAATATGAAGGTATCTTATCCTTTCTTGAGCAAAACCCCCTATATAATTAGATTGTGAAAGATCATACATGATTCCAAGGTTCTTTACCAATCATGTCTTGACTTGTGATAAGTTCAATGGTTGATGTGATATGTTGGTGTCATAAAGTGACTTACATTTAAATTGTTCTTCACTTCCAAAATATTGATTGAAACTACATCACTTATTGCAATTTTTCTATGCTTTTTCTTTGAACGATATAACTAAAATGAGCTGAAATTAAAAGGAAAAAGGTTAGAAGGATCTAAATCTATTCCTAAGTACAATGATTTCAATTGATAGTTCTCTAGTACAATAACTAAGCTCTACTTCACCAAGATCAACTACAATTATGCCATAACTGGTGGAATCTTCTAATGGTTATATTCAAAGAACTTTCACATCTCTATGAAAAATATGATAATGAACAATGAAAATTTATCGATAAAAGTTAAGCATCCATAAAAGGGGCATAGGCTAACTTTACACAAAAATTACAATCAACAAACTACCAAAAGAATGATTGAGGGAAAATTTTCAAACACTATTGCATTCTCCATTTTAATGAAGACACTTTATGTAACAAATCAATTTTCAATGAGGGAACAATGAAACCATGCAAGCACTAAAATACATCTAGTAGCACCAAATCTTTATTATCTTGGTAGCTTTTAGCAATAATCTCAAAATTTTCCCCTTTACAAATGAGAAGGGAGGCCTTTATATAGGTCTTAGATTACAATGGGCAACCAGGATTGAAATAAAATAAAAAACATAGATTTTGCCACTCAACCCCAATTAGGGTTAGGGTAAAAAGAGTAATCTATAATTATGAGTGGGTCCATGTGGATGAATAGAAATACATATGTGCAATAAGGCAGGGTAGTAAGTGCCCATTGTGTAAGTCCATTAAGGAAGAGGGGTGAAATGAATGCCCACTATGCATTAAATGTCTTGCACCATGTAAGTGTGCTAGGTGCCATATAGGTGTGGGTCTTTTCTACCCACATCATTTTGCAAGACCCAGATCCTACTTTGATTATTTCTTTTGAAATTATCTCCCTTTGATCATTTCCTTCCTTCTATGTGACTGTTTGGGAATTCTTCTTCTTGAGATAGATTGGACTTTTTGACTTTTGATCCCTTTGATCATTTCCTTCCTCCTATGTTCTTGTTTCAGAGTTCTTCTTCTTGAGATAGATTGGACCTTCTGACTTTTGATCTTGGGTTTCTAGAGGAAATTCAAGATGTACTTGAACTTTGATCTTTTAAGTCTTGAACTTTGAATATCTTGAACTAAAACACTTGAAAATTGGAATTGGAATTATGTGATTTGAACGTCTTCCTTGAACATCTGGGACTGTAATTCTTCCTCTTGCAAAATAAAAGAAATTGACATAGGAATTGTGTTAGAAATTTAAAATACAACAGATAAAAACTCTTATGTATTTTCTCTATGTAAAAATTGTCTCTCAAAAAATCCTCTGCTTCAGAATTACTTCTCTTTGAATTTTTTTCTTGGCTAGATGTGAGTTTGAATGCAAATCCTACAAGATTTTTCATGGGGTTGAAGCATCACAACTTCCTTAGAGGTTACTTATCCCCATAACTTTACCTCATGCATGCTTAACCATGGAGTGGGGCCAGATGTGAGTTTGATTGCAAATTTGGTGGGATCGCTCATGGGGTTGAAGCACCACAACTTCCTCAGAAATTACTTATCTCATAACTTCATCTCATGTATGCTTGACCATGGAGTCTTGCCCACAATCAAGTCCATGTAGTTTGCTACCCCATGCTAAACCTTTAGAGTATTGTGTGTTGTGATCCATTCATGTAGAGCCCTCTAGGTTACTCATTTCCCATCTACATGGTGTTTTCTTTTGGCCAATCTTTACTGACTCATCATAGAAACCCATCTTTCATGACCATGAATGGTCTGCTCAGAACTCTCATCTAGCTGATGGTTACAGTGGTGAATCACAAGAACTTTGTAGGAGCTATACTCATCATGCTTAATTATGGAGTTTACTCTACAGTAAATTCCACTTGTTAATTTATTTTCAAAGCCTCAATGAGCAAAGGGGGTTTTAATTTTAATACTTGTAGTGTATACTTGAAGATAGGTGAAGTAACATAAATTTGAGTCATAAGTAACCTGATCCAATTTTGTTGTTTTAACAATATTAACAATTTTGGAGTAGTGCTGGAATGGGTGACCTCTTGGGAAGTCCTAGTGCTTCACTCCTGTGAGCATAACCTAGATCCAATGAGTGATAAGTGTTCCATTTATTCTCATGAGAGATGGATTCATGTTGAATCACTACTGATGAAAGATGGGTCAATGAGTTAGACTCAAAATCACATAGTTAAATCCTGATAGCAATATCACAATTTGACTTACTATGGAAATTATCTCCTACTTATCAATTGATGAGCTTAAGGGGCTTTCTAATGAATGGTTCATAAGGCACAACACTTGGTGAAGGTTTTGCAAATGGGGTTGCAAGCTTTGGGTTTAACCATGGAGGAAACTCTATAGTTAAGCATGCTCAGGCTGGAGTAGTACTGGGATGGGTGATCTCTCGGGAAGTCCCAATGCTTCACCCCTGTGAGAATCACCTAGATCCAATGAGTGCTAAGTGTTCCATTTATTCTCATGAGAGATGGATTCATGTTGAATAACTAGTCATGAAACATGGGTCACTGATTTTGACTCAAAATCACATAGTTAATTCCTTATAGCAATATCACAATTTGACTTACTATGGAAATTATCTCCTACTTATCAATATTAATTCAATTTATGACATCTTATCATTTTTAGGATCCTCATCTGGGTCAATCTTTGATACCTAACTCTTGGGATGATTATGCTACTACTACTGCTCCCATATCAAACTTGAAAATTAAACTTCCAACAAGCTTGTTATTTAGAATAAGTTTGATGCTTTGAGTAATTTTTTTCATTAAAACACTGATTTTGTATTTGACTAAGAGTTTACAGATGTACACTTCCTTAACTCATCATTACATTTGTTCAGGGAGCTGTTATTGTTTTATATTTATTTATTTCTATCAATGTGCAATCAAGTTTTAATACAAATGATTAGCAGTTGGAACCTGGGATGCAATGGAACCAAAGTATTTTGTATCTGTTCATTTCCTTCATGACCATTAGTGAAATTACCAATTTGGAAATTTTTGGCATTAAGTTGGTTGATTCCATTGAATGATGATACATATAATATTTATTTTTGTGCCCCAATTTTAAGTGACTATAAATTTAATAGGTTGCTATACTTCAAAACTTTAATGTATGTCCACTACATCTCTCAATAGTCCCATTTCTTCTTGCTATTTTAGGAAAAGTTGAGGATGTGAGTAAGGTTCAGACACTTCTTTTTAGTGCAACAATGCCGAACTGGGTAAAGCAGGTGGGGTTTCTGATAGTGCTCAATGTGGCCTTTTAATTTTTTTTAAAGCATGTACGCTATTTATTTGTAGCAACTACATTACATGCTGACACTTGCACTTTTCAAGTTGGTTTCCAAATTTTCTTATTACATGCTAACACTTGATACCTTGTTTTTACCTCTTCAATAGATTGCATCAAAATTCTTTAAACCTGATAAAAAAATTACAGATCTTGTTGGTGACGATAAGATGAAGGAAAATGCAAGTGTGAGGCAAATTGTTCTTCCTTTCTTTTATAAAGCAAGAGCAATGGTTATACTAGATGTCATTCGCTGCTACAGCAAGTTGGACGAGAAATATATGATCTATGTATTTGGAAATGGTTTCTGTAAATTTTGATTATTGTATTGTCAAGCATCTCTCATGAGCAACTCCATTCTTAATCGGAAGGTTAATTCTTTTTTACTTTTGCAGTGGGGGACACAGTATTATTTTTACAGAGACAAAGAATGATGCATCTGAGCTTGCTGAATCATTTCCTCATAAAGCTCATGCATTGCATGGAGATATACAATAGTCACAATGTGAAGTAGGTTATACTAACTCTTAGATGTGAACTATTTGTCTTTAAAATGCTTGTGTTGAATGAGGATACTTGTTACAAGTGGGAGGCTTGTCAAAGATGATGTTTACTCACCTATTTGTGTATCTTTAGATTCAATAGAATTTTTTGGATATTTTTGAGATATTTAATGTTTGAGATACTTGCACTATTGTAACCAAAGAGAGAACATCAGTTAGTTGTGCTCAAGTAACGGTGGTCATGTATTGTTTCATTTTTGTGAAAAAGGTACCATGCCCATATAGATGGGATGCAATGAAAAGTGTGAATTATTAAAATTGCGGAGTTATGGTGTTTTCATTTGGTATGGGATTTTTGGGAGCCTGGGTATGTTTTTTGCAGTTTTTAAAAAAAGAAATGATTGTGAATGTATATTACAACCAAAAAATTGTAGCATATTGATATTAAATTAAATTGTATAATTTTTTTCAAGTATTGAAAAAGCCATATCTATATCATCCTCTGAATAACCTATCAATATGTTCTTTTTTAATTGATGTTTGAGAAAGCTACTAATTTAGAGATCAGAAATTGATGAGATTATCTGGGGACTTGACACTGCAGAGAAATAATGTTTGATTGAATGAAGACCATATATTCTAGTTTTATCAAGAAGGAAGCAATAATGGTTTTGTTTAGTCAAATATTGAAGTCATTCGTTGAGAAATGGAAAAGCATTTTATTAGATATGGTTGCAGTTTTCTATTGTGCAGTTGTAATCATTGTTCTTATGGCTTGTCAAAGTGGTGTTCAAGTAAGCAGAGTTTTCTCCTTCACATTTGTGTTTGATCAGCAGAGGGTTCCCTTGTTTCTTGTGGCATCTAGAACTCATGAAATGAAAGGAACACTATCATTGATGGTTTTTTACTTTGAAGTTGAAGCATGCATCCTGGCCTAGAGGCACTATGAAGATTGGTGCATTGGTCAAGATAGATGCACATATATGACCAAAATTGTTGTAGTCATGCATTAAAACCTAAAAAGACCTATGATAACAATATCATTCCTTGCCACTTTACCCTAGAAATAATCTAAGATATTTCTGTATGAGGCTTTTTAGTATTTTTTTTTTGGGGGTATAATGGTTTTGTACAAATTGATTCAAACCTTTATTTTTGAACTTTCTCAAGTTGCAATTGTTTTACAGTGGAAAGGAGACAAAAGGTCCCCTAGGTGAATATTATTAGCCCTTATCACTATAGTCTAAGATTTTCTTGATCAGGCTATGATTTAGGTAAAGAATTCTTGGATTGTAGTGTTTGTCTCATCCTTGGCCCTTGAGGCAGTGGCCTATTGTCCATATCCATATGTTTTTTTGAGAGAAAATGAGATTGCCTCTATTAAAATAATATCCTCACTTAGTTCAAATAATTGAAGTTATATAACCTCATAAATGCTTGATCCTTTCACATTTACTAAATTTGGATGGTGCATTCACCAAATGGATGTGAAGATGCATTTCTACTTTATTCGTTCATCCATAGGCATCTGGCATGTGTTAGATGATAATCAGGTATACATTTGCTATAGTTGTGAAGACATGTTTAATTTTGTGGAGCAAGCTAATTATAATTTGTGTATAACATAATACAAAAAAGAACTAAAATTTTATGTAGAAGCTTTTCTTTATATGGTAACACTAATTATACTAAAGTTACTTAGACTGATTGAAGTTATTCTTATGAAATTTTTTACTCTAGCTCTATTCAGTCAGTGAGAAAAGTGTGCTTTCCTAGAAAGCTTACATGCTATTCTAAATACGAGATAAGAAAACTAGCATTCAAATAGTAGGTGGGTCTGAATCTCAATATAATGGCTCTAAACTAAAGAAGAGGGTGTCATTAAACATTGGAAATCCAAAGGAAAACCATTACAAGATTCATATGCCCCCCAAGCGACAGAAAACATGCATTCTTTCCAAATGACAACAATCTCTTTTAGTGTTGCAGGTGTAAACAAGATACCCCAATAGGTAGAAAATTTGTCAAATGTCAATTTCATTTCAGAAAGTCTAGAAAAGAACACAAGTTTTGGCCAGTCATGCAGTAAATCCAGATCATCAATAGATCATGATGCTACATTACAGATGGTGCCTCCAAGAACCAATGATATTCAAACAAATAATGTCTTCTAGTCAATTCATACCATAAGTAATGGATGCACATCAAATGGGTCTAGTACTAATGTTAAGAAATAGGAATCTGAAATAAAGGGAACTGATTCTAGGGGTAATTTTAATGATATGGTTGTTAGACATTCTCAGAACTATGATGTGAGCAATGATAATGAGAACTATATTGGTAGAAATTTTGAAGCTTATTCAAAAAGTAATGGTAACAGATCATGAGAATGTCAAACATTCTACAAATGGTTTGACAGGTATTATTACTTGGCATCATGCTACTAAACTTCCAAAAAATGATTCAAATGGTAAACTTGTAGCTGGTGAGCATCTAGAGAATGATAGTGTGGTCCACAATTCTATAGATAATGAGAGTGAGGTTGCTAAGCTCCTATCCCTGGAAGATGGTTCCTTATTTCAGGTGCTTGTTTTTTGTATTAATGTTGTAGTGTATATGTTTGTTTTTGAGAAAATTTCTTTTAGTCCTAATGAATTTTTATATGTTCCTTTTGGCAGGGAGGCAAAAATGGTACTTTTCTCTATAAGGGAAGGGAAATGAATGGGTCATGTGTAAAAGTTATGCATCCACATAGGTTGCAGAAATATAGTCAAGAAACTAAATGTATTTCTAGCCAAAAGTACCAAAAACACCATGAGGACAACCACTACCTCGTTAGTAGAAATAGATTGAAGCTTATGAAGCATCTTCCATGTCCTTAGTTTTTAGAAGCATTTTCTTTCAGGGGGCATTTTCTTCTAAGAGCAATGCATATTTTGAGGAAGAAACAATCCAATGAAAGGAAGAAATGCACAAAGTTATAGCTTAAGAAGGCTGACATTTTTCTTAAGCAGAAAAGCTTTGCAAAAATGCCTTCTAGAAAAGAGTGTCCAGCTATGAAAAGTTTTGCATGTTTAGTCGCTTCTAAGTATCCACAAAAATCCCATGGAAAGGGTCTGTCAAACAAAATAAATGGTTGTGTTTCTGTGTAGCAAACCAAGACATCTAAAATTACAACTGGTGTGGTTTAGAATGGGTGTAACATTGCTAAATTTTGTGATACTCTGATGCCTCTTGTAAACAGGTAGCTTTCTAGTGGAAATGGTACTAAGCTAAAGAAACAAAGAGAAGTTCCTAGAACTTGGTTTAAGTAAAGCTAGACAATATTTTGATGCTTAGCAAGACTCTAACATTAGCACAGAGAAAAGCTGGTCTGCTCTCTATGTTTCTGTGTTGCAAACTAAGACATTATAAATTACAGCTGGTGTGGTTTAGAATGGGTGTAACATTGCTAAATTTTGTGATACTCTGATGCCCCTTGTAAATAGGTAGCTTTCTAGTGGAAATGGTACTAAACTAAAGAAACAAAGAGAAGTTCCTGGTGGACTTGGTTTAAGTAAAGCTAGACAATATTTTGATGTTGAGCATGACTGTAAAATTAGCACAGAGAAAAACTTGTCTGCTCCCCATTAGTCAAATAATAGCTTTATAGATAGAGGAGAAATGTGCCAACAAGATGGGGCTCTATCTATAAATAATAGCATAGCAGTCTATTCATGCATAAAGTGTTTCTACGGACAATAATCAATTATCTATGTCTATGCTATTGTGTTTCCATAATCTTGTGTGGTTTATGTAGGGATGAAGAATATGACCGTGGCAGAAGGAAAAAGGTTAAACAAGTATAGGATGAAGATGGCATAGATGACTCTTATGGAAAATATTCCAATCGACAGAGCAATCCTTTTCAATCAATTTCAAATAGAAAAGCCAAGATTGCTAGTAAAGGGAATTCATTCATGAGAACAAATCAAGAGAAACTATAGCACAATGCAAGATAGAGTTTTTTTTCAAGCTCAATGCCAAACCAATGTTAGGGAAAAACCTATAAAATAGAGGGAAAATCACATTGCTGGCAACCATTCAGAAAACATGGCAAACACTGCAGAAAGTTGATAATGAAGTCAAAATATCATGAAAAGATGCATTACTTCAAACTTTTTCAATGATTCAACATTAGATCCCTCTAGCCAATATTTCCTTATAATTCTAAAATTCATCAAATAAATGTGAGAAATGGAGATATATTTCTACTTGTCAAACTTACAAATATGTTTGTGGCTAAAGCAATAGGTTGAATATGCTTGCGGTAGGGTCGTTGTGGCCGTGATGGCAGTTGGCATTTCCGCCACAATGGCCCTGTCACAATGCTTTCCATGGATGTCAGAATTGTAATGTCCTCCCCAACCATTGTGATAGCCCTTGGCATCACCACCACAGCAGCACTATTGCAATGCTTGTTGTGGACGTCACAATTGTGACATCCACGACAAGCATTGCGATGACCATCGGCATCACCACCACAGCGGCCCCGTTGCCATATGCCATTGTCACACCGTTGCAATGCTTGTGGAAGACATCACAGTTGCAATGTCTACGACAAGCATTGTGACAATCGTCAGCGTCACCGACACAATGACCCCATCACAATGCTTGTGGTAGATGTTACAATTGCGACGTATGCTGCAAGCATTGTGACGGGGTTCGTGCCATAATAAAGTGGTTTCATTGCGATAGATAGGTATCATAATTGTGATGACATAGGATAGGCATCATAATTTATGACTAGAAAATAATCACGTCTATTATTGTTGCAGTAGTGACACATTACGGTCATAATTGTGACACTTAGCCATTGCAAATCGATGCCAAATGTATTAGTGTAATTTTTGCATAGAATTGCACTTTTTGAAGTGAGAATTTATTGTTTTGTGCAAGCCAATTCAGGTCTTTGTGTGAGATCTTGCATATACCCATGCAAGATCTTGCCTCTATCTTAGTTGTCCTATCATTTCTTCACGCAAGATAGAAAAAGTCCTTGTGTAAAATTAAACTATTGTCATGAGTCTTCGTGCGATCTAGTGAACTTCCTCACACAGCTTCCAAAGAATCTTTGCATGAAATCCTACTCTAAAACTACCAAATCAATCAGTTTGACCAATTTGTGATCTTCATCCAATTAGCTTCCTACACTAAGTTTTCCTTTTTTGTTCGTGCACAGTACTGAATAGTGGCATTTAGCTGAACCAAAGATTTGCGATCCACATTTTGACTAGTCTTATCTTTTACTTCTCTGGATTCTTGTTCCTTAATGCTTGTCATACTCTATGTTATGATAGTCATAACCTTTGGCTATTCTACCCTTCAAATCAGACTACTCATGCCATAGTATACAACATTCTTTTCTTACCCTATTGAGACTCAATCTTAGTGCAGTCCTTCTCTAGGTTCTTACATTTTGTCCTTGTCTATGACTGTCACAACTAGGAGTGGTAACATGTTTTGTCCTTTTAGACTTAGTTGAGGTCATGCTAGGGGTCATAATCATGGCATAGATCACTTATCTTTCATTACACAATCTATATCTCATTTGGCTAGTGAGGCATCTTCACGATCCCCCTCACTTGTCAAGTCACCTTGAATTTAGTGAACATTTCCCATAAACCTGCAAAAAATTAGGAATCCTTTGTATCAAGAGGATACTAGGATAGGTAGAGGTCCTGTATCACTAAACATTATGTTTGACTCCTTTTTCAAAGGACCTCTCGAAACACAACACACTAAAATTGAACATGTTCCTACAATGACTAATCATGAACCTGAACATGCTAGTCATAGTAGACATCAAGAACCACCTAGGAATGACAAAGAGAAGGAGAAAGACCATGACACCGATGAGGAACAAGAAGAGGTGGAAATACTCCTTGAACACATACCAAAATGTTGGTGAGACAAAAAAATTTAGAAGGTCATGGGAATCTTACTCAACGAAAAGAAAGAAATGTATTTTCTCAAACTTGCCCAAGAGGGAGCAAAGTTGGCCTGTCATTTCAATGTGGAAACTATTATCACACCTAAAGAAGAAATTGAGACTTCTAAACTCCAAAAGAAATTGAAAATTATGCAAGACCAATTGGCTTAGATGATGCATGAGAAAGAGAAACCCACAAAAACATACACATTGGATGCTCTTTATCTGTTTCCATTTGACAAAAGCATTAACATGTTGCCTTTCCCATGAGGCGTAGAGCTATCCAAGTACAAAAAGTACTTTGGTACCACTAATCCCCAAGATAACTTATGGGAATTTGGTACTTTGTTTATGGAGTTTATACATGATCAAACATACCTCATGCATTTATTCCCCAGAAGCCTAGGTGGTCAAGCTTTAGAGTGGTTTTCACATTTACCTCTCGGTATTAAGATGTTTGATGAAATTGCCAACTTATTTGCTCAGCAATATTCTCATAACATTCAAGATTTGTGCAACCTTAAATAAAAAGTTTGAGAACCTTTTCTCACATTCCTCCAATGATGGAGACAACTGTACACTAAGTATTCCCACAAAATTCTAGAAACAAAGAAGCTTGACATTTTCACTGATAACCTCCTACCTAATTTTGGATATAGAGTCCAACTTCAAGGTCCACATACCTTTGAATACATGATCATGCAAGCTATTCGTATCGAGGAATTTATGGTCAAGAAAGGTGAACTCACTCTTTAGAGGGACATAAAACAAGGTTCCACTTGCAATAGGGATAAAACCAAACATGTCAACAAGAACTGAGAAATTGTACATGATGGAGTCATTAACAATGTCACACCCAAACTTGCTAAAGTGGCATTTAATCTCACAAATAGCCTCAAAGCAGCCAAAAATTTGAGAAACCTCCCCTTGACAACAAGCCATCCAAGAATAAACCAAGAAACTCATGGGTAGCACACCCTAAGTGAGAGTATACACCCTTGGGAGAACCTTTGGACATGGTTTACAAAACATTGCTACAACATAAGCTTATTTCACCAATGGATAATCCTCATCCCTATGATCCACAACCACATCCACCATGGTGGAATGAAACCTCATTCTGTAAGTATCACCAAAATAAGGGACACAAAACTAGCAACTGCATAAACTCATGCCATAAAGTCTAAGACATGATTGATGCTAGTGATCTTGTGGTAGATGGACATAAAAAAAACTCAGATCACAAGGTGTTCAAAGAACCTTTCCTAGCTTATGAAAAAGGAGAGACTTCAAAACCATAACCCAACAACAAGGTCAACTATGCATATTCCAATGATGACAATGTCATTCACATGGTTGAACCTATGAATTCTTAATATTGTAACATTATTACCATTAAGGGCAAAAAAGATAATGAGAAACACAAGACACCATTTGTCTTGAGGGGCCCTACTCTCAACGCAATGGATAATACACCCTCACAACACTATGCTAATTTTGTCACTCGTTCTTGCACCAAGTTGGTGCTCAAAGACCTTGTGCCCTGTGCCTCCTACTTTTGATCTTGAACAACACAATGACAAAGCCCTTGCTGGACCATCTAGCAAAGGTACAAAATCCACAACAAACTCGACAACAACTAGTTATAGTGTTCTTGATCAATTGAAATGAACTAATTCTTAGATTTCCATCTTTGAGTTACTTAAAATCTTGCTTACTCATAGGCAGATTCTGGACAAAGCCCTCACTGAGGCAAATGTTCCTCAAGATCTTGATCTTGAGCAATTTCAATCCATGGTAGGTCACCTAACCTCGCCTTATCTCATGACCTTCACTAAGAAGGATGATAACTTACTAAGTCACCCACACAATCAACTACTACATATCAAGGTTATGATCTATCAGACAAGTGTTTTTCAAGTACTCATTGATAATGGCACTGGCCTAAATATTGTCTCTACTAATCTCCTTAGACAATTAAATTATTTTGAGGACTCTACTAATCCTCAATGTAAGATCACAATCAAAGCGTATGACAAAGTGGAATGAAAGTCTTTAGGTCTTGTGGTTTTACCCATTCATGTTGGTCCTATAGAAAGGGATGTCACCTATGAGGTGCTTGACATTCCCTTAGCTTACAACATTCTATTGGGATGGCCATGGATACATGAGATGCATGTTGTGCCATCCACATACCACCAATGCATCAAGTTCCCATTTCATGGCTCTGAAGTTACTATTCTAGCCACTACTAGCTATACCTACAATATGCTCAAGGCTACTAAAACTTTTGTCCCTGCTAACTGTGAATCCACTTATTATCATGACAATAAGCTGAAACAAATTGAGTAGTCATTCAAACTGAAAGAAACTAGCATGGGAGAGTATCACATTGAACTAGTATTGTCATTGAGATCTCTTCCAAAATCTCCTCGTCATTATGGGAGACCCTCAGAGGCAAAGAAGCCTTTTGTAGTGATACCTTAGACCAAGTATAATGACACTTTTGTTAAGGCTATAGTCTCCTTAGAGGATGAAAGTGAAAATAGAGCCATTGAAGCATGGATTTATAAAGAAGAGGCTCTAGTGGACCTAACAAAGCAAGCTCAAGAAATCACTCCTAAGAAATATGGGCCAGGTCTTAGGCTTATGAAGCATTTTGGTTATAAGGGAACTAGCCCTATTGGGTGCAATAACAATGGCCTAATTGATTCTATCAAAGCAACAGCTCAAAGCAAAAGTGATACAACTGGCCTAGGATTTAAGTAGGTTCCTTTCCATTTGGGACCAAATAAATTCATACCAACACCTAAGAGTTCATCTAAAAATGAGTCACAAGTTGAGTCATATACTCAAGAGGAAGAATCTGATGATGAGGATTCCTGTCCTCATCCTATTCCTCATGATCTCACTAAATTATTTGCTAAGCTAGATGACTTTGTGCCACATGTTAGCACTATAGATGATACTAGTCACTCTTCTGAGGATAATACCAAGAATCTCAAATATCATTTAGAAAAGGGAGAATCTAGTCAATCATTCCATATTGAGTATTTGTGTAAGAACCTAGAGGATGAAGGTGAGTATGTCCCTATCACTGTTGGGGAGTTTTATAGTCTCTTGCCATGTAGCACTGATTCTAAGGAATATGAGTTTGACTCTCTTTTAGAAGTGACTACTAATAAAGACATTGACCAAGTGCATGTCTATAAAAACCAAATCAAAGCAGGTGAAATGTCTAGGGTTAGGTCACATGGGTCTGATCCAACTGATGTTCATACTCAGGAGCATTCGAACACATCTATGGATGAAGTCACTATAGGTCTCAAATTGCTGGTCCAAGCACTTAATGACTACACTATGAATGCAATTAAACCAGTCACTACTCTCTCACTCACACATCCCAAGCTTATAGACTAGAACTCTAATGCATCTAGTGAAGTCCCCATGTTTCAAAATGACTATGCTCTCACCTGTTACCTAAATGCTATCGAACTTGTAACATCTTCCACCAATGAACTGAGTGTCAACATGACTAAGGTTTACATCAAATATCTTAGTCATACAATTAAAAAGAAAAAAATGCAAAAGGTTTGATGGTGAAAACCACATTGTGGCAGTATTGAAACCTAAAAAAGTAAAAACAAAAGATGTATCCAAGGGTGAAAACCTCTCTGAGGAACTCGTGGATGAGATATTTGATGCACTTCCTAGTCACTTTTAGGAGAGATCATTAGTGTTGATAGAGCCAAAAAAGCCAATTAACATAGGCATAGAAGAATATCCTCATATGATACATCTAGCATAGTCACTATCACCTAAAGAAAAGGAAGAATTCATTACCTTTTTCAAAGAAAATAAAATAAATTTTTCCTGGACATACTCTGACATGCTAGGACTGGATCATGATCTTACCATGCATCACTTGTCCATAGAACTAGGCTTCAAACCAATTAAATAGAAGCTTCAGAAAATGCATCCTCATGTTGCATTGCTCTTCAAAGCAGAACTGGAGAAACTTCTAAAAGTTGGCTTCATCCATGCAATTGATTATGCTAAATGGATATCCAATATTGTTCCAGTTTCCAAGCACGATAAATCTATCAGGGTGTGTATAGAATTTCATGGCCTTAACTTGGCCTATCCTAAAGATGACTTCCCACTCCCTAATATTGATATGATCATGAACATGATGGCTGGTTATGAGATGTACTCACTTATGAATGGATTTTTTGGATACAATCAGATAAAAATTGCCCCAGACGACCAAGAGAAAATGAATTTCACATGTGCATGGGGGACCTTTTGTTGGAATGTAATGCCATTTAGCTTGAAGAATGCTAGTGCTACATATCAGTGGGTTGTTACTACAATTTTTGATGACATGATGCATAAAACCATGGAGAATTACATTGATGATACCTTGGTCAAAAGTGCTAAATTCAATACTCATCTATAAGATTTGGGGGCCATCCTAGATCGTATGGAAAAATTTAGTCTTTGACTCAATCCTAAGAAATGTGCATTTGGTGTCACATCAAGAAAGTTGTTGGGATGCATTCTTTTTGCAAAAGGAATTGAGGTAGATCTAGAGAAAGTACAAGCAATAATGGATATGCCACCACCTCAAAACATCAGCTAGATGAGAGGACTACATGGAAGGCTCCAATATATTTGCAAGTTTATCTCACAATTGGTGGATAGATCACAACCCTTCATGAAGACTTTACATAAGGGTGTGAAATTCAATTGGAGCTAAGATTGTGAGCAAAGCTTAAAATAGATTAAACAATATCTTGTCAATCCACCAATCTTGATGCCTCCTATCCATGGGAAGCATTTGCTCTTATATATCTTAGCAATTGAAATGTCCCTAGGAATCCTATTGGCTTAGGAAGATAATGACAACAAAGAAAGGGCTATTTATTACTTGAGCCAGACACTGATTTCTTATGAGAAGAACTATAGCATTATTGAGAAAGCATTCTTAACAGTTGTCTTTGCTTCCCAAAAGTTGAGACACTACATGCTTGCCCACACTATGCAGCTCATGGCTAAAATAGATCCACTAAAGTACTTTCTTAGTAAGGCAGCTCTCATAGGAAGATTGGCTAAATGGGTTATGATACTCAATGAGTTCGACATCCAATACATTGAATGCAAGGCTATCAAGGGATAGGAAATTTCAGAACAGTTGGCCGATGCACCCATATAGAGTCTTCTGCCAATGAACATTGATTTCCCAGATGATTAGATTTTGACACTCATGCACCACACATGGGTTATGTTCTTTGATGGGTTCTTCACACAATAAGGATCAGGTGTTGGATTACTCTTTATTACACTATAGAGATACTCATTGCCCAAAGCATACAAGATTCTATTTCCTTGTACAAACAACATTGCTGAATACGAGGCTTTGATCAATGGCATGAAGATTGCGGCCGAATGGAGAGTGGATCAGTTAGACATCTTTGGTAACTTTTAGCTTGTCATCAACCAGGTTAATGGTGTGTACCAAACAAAGGATGAGAAACTAATTCCTTACAAGCACATGGTTGATGACTTAAAGAAGTACTTTGCACATATGACCTTCCAACAAGTTCCACAAGTAGATAATAAAGCATTTGATGCCATGGCTACTTTGGCCTCAATGCTACAGAGGCCTAAAAATGACCTCCAACACAAATTCTTTGTGGAAGCATTACACTACCTAGCCTATGAAACCCTTGATTCTAGGATGATCTATTCTATTGTTGGACAAGAATCATCCTGCTACCATCACATTTATTCCCATCTCTACAATCAAACCATTCCAAAAGGTCTGACCCGAAATGAGAAACGTTACCTAATCCATAATGCTTCACATTATGTCATTATTGTTGATGATTTGTATAGGAGAGGTCTCGACGGAACACTCCTTAGGTGTTTAGAACCCAAAGAGTCCAAACGCACACTAATTGATGTTCATGAGGGTATTTGCGAATCTCACTCCAATGGCCTGAGACTAGCTTACAAACTCCTTAGAGCTGGTTACTATTGACCCAAAATGGAGCAAGAAGCTATCAAGTATGCTAGATCCTACAAGTAGTGTCAGCTACATGGGAATTTGATCCATGCTCCAGCTAGAGAGTTGATGATTCCCTCTACTACAACATGGCCATTTCAACAATGGGCCTTCGACTTGGTGGAGTAGATCTACCCAAGCTCCTCTAATGGACATAAGTTCATTATCATGGCTATAGATTACTTCATGAAGTGGGTAGAGGCAACACCTCTCATAGTTATCGATGGAAAAATTGTAGCACTTTTTATCACAAACTACATCATCTGTAGATATGGTGTACCATCCTCAATTATTATTGATAATGGAGGACAATTCAAAAATAAAGACCTTAAGGAACTATGTAAGAAATTCAAAATCACACAACATTGGTCTTCCATTTATTACCCCCAGGGTAATGGCCAGGCTAAGGCATCCAATAAGGTGATCCTCAAAATTCTTCATCACACAGTTAGCAAATCAGGGAGAGACTAGCATCTCTAGATCAATCCAGCCTTGTGGGCATATAGGAAAAGCATCAGAACTCCAATGAGCATGACTCCCTTTGTTTTGGTGTATGGAGTAGATGGTGTGCTTCTAATAGAGGTTGAGATTCCTACCTTGAGAATCTCTATGAAGGGCCTTATTACTGATGATGACTATAGGATAGGTCAACTTCAAGAGCTTGTGTTACTAGATGAATGTCAACAAGTGGCATGTGATCATCTGCGAGCATATCAAAAACGAATGGCATGAAGCTACAATCGGAGGGTCAAGCCATGTGACTTCCAGCTGGGTGATCTCATCCTAAGAGAGAACCCTAAGAATCAACAACAACGAGTCCAAAAGGGAAGTTTGAACCCAACTAGCTTGGTCCCTACATCATTACTGTAGTATATGGATCTAGTGCCTATCAGCTTTCCACAACTGAGGGAGAAGTGCTAAAAGAACCTGTCAACACTCTGCGCCTAAAGCGATTTTACAGTTGATTTCGTAGTAGTACCTCTTTGTACATATCTATATGTCTTGAAAAAAATCCTTTAAAAAATTTTTACCCTAGTGAAAACCTAGCAATAGGCACCTTGGTAATACCAAAAAAAAATTGAAAAAAATAAAAAATACAAAAAAAATATTCAAAAAGAGAAAAATACAAAAAAATTGAAAAAAAAAAGTGCCATTGGTGAAAACCTAGAAACAGGCATCATGGTAGCAAAAAAATTAAAATCTTGCCAAGAAGGTGAAAACCTGGTAAATAGGTGCCTCTTGTTCCCAATGCTCCATCTTGTAGAACATCTTCTAGCTATTCTATATAATTGCTTTCATGCTTCCACTTTCTTGTTTTTCCTACTTTCTGCTCATGTATCCATGGATTGAGTCTTGTCACAGCTTGGGGACATTTCCCTTTAGTGTCACTCTTTTTGAGATTCTCCTCATAGAATCTCCTTCACAACAGTCACTAGTGTTCCTCACTACATCTACCTACTATCGCTAGTGTCACTCTTTTCAATATTATCCTCATAGAATCTCTTTGCAATAGTCATCAGTTGTTTTAGTTATGTCTGCCTACTATTGCTGATGTCATGTCTCTAGATTCCTTTATGGAAGATCTCTCTTGTGTCAGTCACCAGTCATTCTGGCTGTGTCCATCTACTATCGCTCAATCCTCTTTAGGTTCTTCATCTTGAAGTTTCCTCTTTGACCTCAGTCACTAGTCATTCTGACTGCATTTTCTTACTATTTTCATCCTACTGAAGAGATTTCTTTCAAACATGTTCTTGAAACTGACACCTGACATCAATTCCATGACAAATAATGAACTCAAAATGACATACTTGTTTGGATCTACTAAGCTCTTTCTTTGTTTACTTTGTTTTTTCTTTATCATGTCCCTTCAAGCAACTCGATGATGTCTGATTAGAGAAGTAATGACTAGGGGCATGATATTTTCTTTGCTTTCTACTTGTGGTTTAGTTCTAATTCATTGACATATTCCTATAAAAGGGGTGTCCACTATAAGAGCCTCCATCTCACATTGGATGGCCTAGTGTACTTCAACTCCTTTTATATGAGAACATCATTAATGTTAGTACGTCTCCTTGCATGTTAGAGTGAAATCTTCATGCTACAGTACATACTGATACTTGTCCTATTAAGTGAACGTATGGATCACTGTGAGTATACCTAGCACACTTCTGTCTCAAGTTACAAATGCAAGGGTCATTGTAGATAGAATACTTATTGAATACTAAGCATGAGATGAATCTCCTATGTGTTTGGTGTGCCTATCATGTAAGCAACATTCTGGTCATCCTAGCATTTATGCTTTGATGCTTATGTTAACTTGCTATATTAAAAGGGACAAATGTTCTAGTCATTCTAGCTTCTTGTGCCTTGAATGCTTACATTTAATCCCAATAAACGTATAATGTATGGTCTATTGATATTCCCATGATTTCAATGTCAGTGGGAATTATATAACATATGAGCTTTGTTCTATATCCAGTGATGACAAATTGTCGAGGCTTGGTAACTAGACCTAATGTTGCATTTGACATAAGTCTTGCATTACATGCTTCACTTGCATAAGCACACAATTCAGTTGTGATTCTATTTCTCCCCTGCTTGATGAAGGATTGGGGGCATCTTCAAAAATCCACCACTGCACAAGCATTTTCTTCATCTATTCACACTCCACAATGGAATACCTCTCACTATCAAGCAAAACACGCAACACTACATGAGATGTTAGTTCATTTCTGTATGCATTGCATCCATATACTCACAATATCTACTCTACATGCTCATAATCACATCATATCAAAGTAAAACATACATCTCATAATCATCATATTGACATCTCATGTACATCAAAGTCAAACAAACACAAACAATGACATGAACACGATGATACTTGACTCAAAATATCGTATATATATCTATCAAAAAAATGGGTCAGTAAAAAAATGGGCACTACTCAAGTGCCATCAATCAAAATGATACAAAATGGTACTGGAACACTAATAAATACATAGTTATAGATCAAAATCAAGAGCCAGGCACACAACATCTAACTCTATCCTGTACTCTCATCTCCAAGAGGAGTAGGAGCAGGAGCAATAGGTGGAGGAGGAGGTGGTGGCATGTCTAGTCTCGCAGGAGGTTGCGCACCTCTAGACTCTTGCGTATACTGAGAAAATTGCTGTACCTGTAGAGCCTCATCAGGCTCCACTATCAAATATGCAAAAAAATAGTACATTTCTTGGGCTGACTGTAAGCAAACCTCATCCTACAGTGTCTCTACTCTCCACTCAGTAGTCTTGGTGCACTCTCTCCATCAATCAATCTCCTACTGCCACTCCACCAGTTGTGTGTCATAGAAAGTTACCTATATCTATAGATCTCCCAACTATTGGGAGGCCTGATGAATCCACTCTTAGTAGTGTCACACTATGTCATGTGTCCTAGTAGTAGGCATATTAGGCATATCCTCATCCACTATCTCAAGTGCCTACTACTATGGTGGTGCCTACTATTGCGGCAGTACCTACTACTGCGATAGTGCTTACTGCTGTGGTGTTGTCTGCTCCTTGGTCCTTAGCCTTTGTCACTAACTATGCTCTACCCTACTACCTCCAACCCCTAGATCTGATCTCATCTATCATGCAGGGATCTCTACTTGCCTCACCCTATGCTGCACCTCTGGTACTAGATCTTGTGGTCCCTATGGAAGGGGAGCCTACTACTACTATGCTAGTACTTATTGTGGAACTGGAACTACCCTCCCCAAAGGATCTGTGAATCATGGGAACAAATGACTGATCAAATATGCCTAGTATGCAAGCATCATCCCTGCATCAACAATCTTGGAGAGATAGTCCCATTGTGTCGCAACCGGGTTGCACACATCTATCATGGTTCAACCTAGGTCTAGTCATGGAGGCCATCCCCACCCTACATCTTTCACCTATTTGGTGTAGGCATATTACTCCTATGAAATGTCTTGTGGTTAGCCATACTACCGCCACACCTGTGAAATCACAAACTTCTCTATGATCTATGATGTCAGGCCCAACGGTGGCCATGAACAAAGCATCTAACCCAGCTCCCTTAGGGTGTCATCCCAATCCTCTATCTCTTTCTAGGGCCGCCATACAATGGAGAATAGGTCATTGAGACATGCCCACTACTGCTCTATCTTACCCGGGAAGACCTGGGTAATATGCCCCTGATACCTGCAAATACATGGCTCCATAGGCTCTCAGGTGTCCTCATGAATGGGCCTACATACGAGAAGATGCTCACATGCCCAAATTTGTAAGACATAGACTCTTTCTACCATAGTCTTCTTCTCATGGAAGACTATCTCGTACATCTCGTGGAACATATGGGCTAGCATGCATTGACCCCACCCAAATATCTCAAGGGCCTCTACCATCTATTGAAGCATGACCCCCCAACCACACTCTAAGTCATGCTGCCCCCTATCTGGCACTAAAATGTGGCTCAAAAATATTTCCAACACTGATTCCAATCTATGTGTTCACCCATAGGTGTGCATAAGCTCATCCCAACTAATGGCTCGACCCCTCCATAGCTCTCTTGAATACAATAGATAGTGCTTCTGTACCTACTTGAGCTACCACATCATATAGCACACGAGCTCCATGGAATGGGATCCTTAGTATCCTCCATATGTCCTCTAGGGTGATGGTCATCTCCCCCATTGGTAGGTGAAAGGTGTTCCTCTCCAAATGGAAATGCTCCACCAAGGCTGTGAGTAGGCCATGATTCATGAGCACTGCTGGGATTCGACATAGAGAAGATAAACCCAATCAAGCAATATGTGCCCTATCAGCATCATCGAGACTCTGCAACAAATCTCCATATGGTGGATAGTGAGATCTAAATGACACATCATCAAAGACCTCCTGCACACACATAAAAAACAATGATAAGCAAATGATCAATACAAGCTCAAAATGGTACAACAATGCAGACAAAAGATGCAAATTTCACGCACAAAAATGAAAATTTTAACTCCGCTATCATAGATTTTTGTGCAAAGATATCAAGATCTCGCTTGAAGATATCAATACCTCACACAAAGTTTCCTTTCTTTGTGTGAGAAATCTCTTTGTTGTGTAAAGGACGAAGTCTCCCATGCGAAGATCAAGTGAGATTTCTCATTCTTCATGCGAGACGTGGGTATCTCCCACGTGAGAAAACCCACCAATGCACATGAAGAAACAAGGGATTTTATTTCTTCACATGAGAAGAGAATGTCTTCGCATGAGAAAGGATAGTCTCGTGCGAAGACCAATTTTACCTTCCTAAAACATGCTAAACATGCAATAAATTACATTGAAATGCATGAAAATGAAAGTACAAAGCTCAGATATCGATAACTCACCAGAGGTTCGTAGTCTACCAATCGGCTATGTCATCAAGAGCACTCAAAATGATGATCTTGCATGTTCACTGCCATCTTCCTCTTAGAGCTACTATTCACAAAAGACAAAATGCACAAATGATTTGAAACTAACCTTAGGCCCTCATATAGCTATTGACCCAATTTTTCAAAGTGCTTCAATTTGCGCAAAAATCACCCCTTGGCTAATTTGACCATTTTGAATCCATTTTCGGGATCGAATTTAAAATCTAACACACCTAAGAGCCTCAAAAATGCATTTTAAAATTTTGGGGACTGATGCGATCGAACGCTTGTGCAGCCCAAATTTTTTTGATACATTTTTTATTATTGGAATTTTTTCAACTCAAAATTCTATGTATTTTCAAAATCCATTTTTTGGAAATAGCCAACTCAACTCAACCATGGCCAATTTTGGTCAACTTTTTGTCAAACTTGGTCTTTTAGACCTCGAAATCACTTTGGATTGACTTCCAATATTCTTTAGATCATTATGATCTCTTCATATTTTCTTCTAATCATTCTCATCCTTTCTACACTCTACTACATCTCAGATTTCTTCTATATCTCTTTATATACTGCTTTACATCATATTTTTGGTGTGTCATCTTTTGATTTCACTCTCGAGGGGGCAAGATGATTACATAATTGAATTTGAATTTCAAATCAATTTGAATCTTCATCACTTGGGGCATCTTCTTCCCATCTTATGTCCTCATCATTCAGGGTATCTCACCACTAGGGGCATCTTGTTTCCCCCTTTCTGGCATCTTTTTCATCTATTTCATTTTGTCATCATTTGATTATAGGTATCAGAACAATCTAAACCCTGATTCCTAAGGATCAAGCCTCATTCTAGGGATGGTTCTATGACTTATAATTTGATCTTGCTATCTATTATCAAATCTAAGGTATCTAGGTGTTCTATCTGGATCCTTAAAGATTAAGCTCTATTCTGGAGATAGTCTTTTAAATGCTATCAGTTTAGGTATCTAGGTGTTCTATCTAGATCCTTAAAGGTTAAGCTCTATTCTGGAGATAATCTTTTAAATGCTATCAATTTCAGGTATCTAGGTGTTCTATCTAGATCCTTAAAGATTAAGCTCCATTCTAGAGATAATCTTTTAAATGTTATCAATTTTAGGTATCGAGACATTCTATCTGGATCCTTAAATGTTAAGGTCTATTTTGGAGATAATCTTTTAAATGCTATCAATTTTAGGTATCTAGACGTTCTATCTAGATCCTTGAAGGTTAAGCTTTGTTCTAGAGATATATTTTAAATGCTATTGCTCTCAGGTATCTAGACATTCTGTCTAGATCCTTAAAGGTTAAGCTTCATTCTGGAGATAATATTTTTAACGCTATCAATTTCAGGTATCTAGACATTTTTTCTAGATCGTTAAAGGCTAAGCTCCATTTTGGAGATGATCTTTTAAATGCTATTGCTCTCAGGTATCTAGACATTTTGTCTGGATCCTTAAAGGTTAAGCTCTATTCTGGAGATAATCTTTTAAAAGCTATCAATTTTAGGTATCTATACATTCTATCTAGATCCTTAAAGGTTAAGCTCTATTTTAGAGATGATCTTTTAAATGCTATTTCTCTTGGGTATCTAGACATTCTATTTGGATCCTTCAAGGTTAAAATTTGTATAGAAGGAAACCTTTAAAATGCTTATCAATTTTGGGTATCTAGGTATTCTGCTTGGATTCCTTGGGATTAAGCTCTGTTCTAGAGATGGTCCTTAAAAGCTTATCAATTGGTCTCCATATCATCAACTTCAGAACCAATCTCATCTTCACATCATGCTTTCTAATTTTCTTTGAATCAAACATGCTACTCACACATTCATTGAAAGAGAGGCAAAATGTAATACCCAAAATTGGCTCATTGCCATGATCACCAATTCTGGTCTATTTTGATCAACTCTAAGACCTATTCTAATAGGAAATTCTCATTCTGATTGTCGTTGCTTGACTTAATTGTCAGATGTAGAAAACCCTAATCTACATTCATCATATTTCCTTTTTAATTCCTATAGTACTCACTCGTATTAGTCATATTAAACTTATTTGATTTAAATTTAATTTAATCTAAAGTATTTATACTTTAATTAAATTAAATCATCACCTAAGGCTAATGTACTAAGGAATTAAATTTATTTAATTTAATAAATATGCCTATTTTTAATTAATTGAATATGATTATTCAATTAAATGGAAAATGCATTTATGAGATCATATCTTACTTATTAAATTAAATAATATCTTCAAATTCTACTCTTCAGTTCAAAATGGAAACTTTGAGTGAACTACTTCTCAAAATTAGAATCAATCCAGTTAACTTACTCTCTTACTCATGGCAAGTTTAGTTGACTGCTCATCACACTCAGATCAGAAACAGTTCACTTCACCTACACAAGGAAGTTTCCATCTTAATTGAATCTTTGCTTCAATCTTGACTATCAATCCGAGTTGATCTCACCCATTGATGGATTCCAGGAATTCTATTTAAGGGACTCATAATTCCTTATCAACGAGCTTGAATTGAATTGCTATCAAAAAGCTGCTAAATTGTGCATTCATTTGAGCTCACTACTTTAATAAGACTCTCATTTTCTAGATTAATATCATTTAGAATTAATATGCATTCATTTAGTTAATTCTATATACATGTTCTTAGATTAAATGCATATCTCATGTTAGAATAATTGCATTCATATGGATTAATCGCATTTAAATCCTTCATTCTTAGAGGGTCTGGTTACCTACACCTCACATATGAGGATATTAAATAGGTAAAATCTCTCTAGATAGAAGGCAACAGGTCAGCTTGTAGGACTATTCTTGGGTGAACAATCTCATGTTCATTCTAGGATGAATTCGCATACAAAGACCGTGTTGAAGTGTGTGTGTTAAACAGAGGCCGCATATTCATGCATAGAGAAGGAATATATAAAACAATTATCTAATAGAAACCAATGAAAATATGAAACAAATTGAACATGACAAATACATAGACTTTAAACGAATATTTATATAAACATAATTTGTTTAAATCTTTTAATAGTAATTTTAAGAGATTTTTGTAATTTTTAAAGAGTTATAAAAAATGTAATGCTATTATCTTATTAGCATTATCATATCTATAAAATGTTGTATTTATCATATATTTTGAGTTTAAATTTTAGTTAATATTATAAGATTCTATCTCCAATTTCTAAGACAATTTTATTTTCAATCTATATTTTTTTAGACATTTTTCAATAATATAAAATAAATAACCAATCTGCTAGCTACCAACACTCTTTTAGATAAATTGTACAATTACAAATCTCATGAATCATGTATAACTAATTTCCTATTTCAATCATTCTCCTCTGCAATAAAAAAATAAAACTTGTCCAAAAATAACTAACTTTTGATTCTTCGTGAAATATTCCAAAAGTTGCTCTAAACTATCCATCTATGGTGTTTGCATGTCTTTATTTTTCCTAGTTTCATGAATGACCAATAGACAAAACCTTATTGTTAATGCGAATAACTAAATCAAAATAAACTATATCATTATATCAAGTGAATGTGTCCTTACCTTATATTAATATTGTACAAAATTGTACTAATATAGCTCATATTAGCAACTAATTACAAATAGTACCTAAATTAGCTTTAGAAGAGCAAAATTATGATCAAGGATGGTGAAACTAGTAATGAATAGCTCACAAAGAACTAACAAAATGAGACAGTACTTACATCAAATGAGTAATATGACATAGGAATAACCAGCATGACACTTAGGATTCAAACAAAAACTTGAATACTGCAGTATCTAACGAAGCCCATTTTCCTTAGCTTCGTCATTCTTATCAATTGCTTTAGTAACTTTTGAACTTCTTTCTCAACATAGTTGGTTTTGAAATCAATACATTTGCTAATCCACCACTTAGGATAGGTGTTAGTGGGGTAGAGTATAGATGCATCATCCATATTCCTACTGTTGAAGGAACTAGCCATTAGAAGCTACTGAATCCCAATGTCAAAAATACCATCACCAACAGGGACATATTTATTAGCAGTCTACAAATAATATTTTTCCATTCTACTTGGACTAAATTTGTTATGAAATCTTCTATCTTTAGAGCCTATTTCATAAATAGGTCACCCATCACTTATCTCATCATCTCCATGATGAATCATGGAGTGTGACCTCAAACATTGGTTAACCTACTCATATGGTGGAAAAGTGATCCTAAGCTAGCATGTGCATTTAAAATCAACTTGTTGTTTTCACATACATATCATTGGAAGAGGTGTGGATAGGTTTAAATTCTATCCTCAAAGAACAAAATATGGAAAAAATAGAGGATTGCATATATATGCACAATAAACATAGCTACTTTCAAATGTTAAGGAGAACAAATAAAATAACAAGCCAAATTATTTTTCCCTATTACTAATAATATTTATAAATCATCAAAGGCATTATTATTTCTAAAAACCTTTACAAAGCTAAATGTAAATTACATTAGCTATCAATATTTGAGTGAAAAAATCACAAATCTAGACAAATGTAATAATACAAGTGTACAAAGAAACCATCTATGTTCAAGGCTATAAAATGATAATCGAAGAAACTCCCACCTATAGGTACACATGCAAAAGTACAAGAAAGTAACATCCAAAAAAGCCCAAAATCCTTGGCACTAAGGATAAAAAAATTCTCATATGGTAGAATTCCATCTCCACTAAGGATGAGCAAGTCAAGACTTCAGAATATGAGATGCTGGAATAAAAAAATTACAACTCAGGCCTGCTTAATGTGTTTTGGGATAGTAAAGATATGAAAAAAAATTCATTTCCCATGTTGGGTATAAAAATTAGAGCTTAGAGGTAGAGGAAAATGGTGAAAGATTGTTTCACCATTTTCTATAAGACAACAACAGGTCAAATTAAGAGTCTATCACAACACAAGTAGGATGAGGGAAATAAATGAAGACTTAGAACATACAAAAAGATATTTGGTGCACTGCAGTAACATTGATTGGCATCTAAAAGTGGAACAAGGAAAATGAAATCCTCTCTTTGAATGCACTATGGCCTCTGTATGCTTCATGCTAAAGAAGTAATAACTATCAAATGATATGTTAGTACTCTATTTGAATCATTTATAGTAGTGAGACAATAGCATCAAATCTAGGCTTTTTCCTAGCATTTTTAGATGTCTTACTATTTTGTGTTGCCCCAACTTTACAGATATAAGAGTATAAGTATGCAGATAGCAGATGTTAATGCTGAACTGGGTTTTCATTATAACTATAAATAGGCTAAATGTTCTATTTGAATTTAGTTATTTGAAATTTATTTCAAATGGGGGACTTTTATATGTAATGAGTCTTAAGTGGAAGAAAAGCCTATGTTAGTTGGATGACTTTTACCTCTGACATCTATTAAATGAATTAGATATCTAATCCTTAAATATAATGAGTGGTTAGTGGACCATTCATTTTAAATACGAGCAAAGGTAGGGATGAAGTTTACATCAAGGAAATTAGCTATTTGAGATATTATAGTGAGGCAAACACAACTTGAAGAGCACCTACTTATCAACTTCTTCAATACTTTATACAAAAATATAGCCAATAGTTGAAAGGAAGACTTAGTTTATTTATAATGTCCTTTTTCCTAGCTATGACTATGACAAGATATGCAAGAAAAGCTGAAATATACTTCAAAGCTTGAAATGGTTACAAATGAACACCTTTCAACTATTATAATAGAATATGTCTCTTTTTGGACAAAGACATATGGAGTAAACTATTTCTATGTCAGATTAATAATCTGATATATTGTTGGGTTGACTTAAATTTTCAATGATAATACCTTAACCAACAATACAATTCACATGAAGACAAATATAACCCATGTCTGATTTCTATCTTTTTTACTAGTTTAGCTCATTGTAGAAAATATCAAACTGATAATGTTCAACCTAGAGTTTTAGAATCATAATCTATCCACTACATCCTACATAATTTGCATCTGTAGAGCACAAAGGCTTTGTCAAACTTAAACTTATATCTTAAATCATAATCCATTCTATGGATGCTATTAAAATTTTTATGTTACAATGATGTCCTTTAATAATTATATTGATATTTGAAGAACACTAATAAGTCTATGATTTTGGCAAAGTACAATTTCTTATAAGATTGACTTTTGAGCATAAAAATATTAGTATAGATTCATGCTTCCATATGTAATTACAAAACAAGATGATTAGTTGATGACTGATGACAGATTTATGTGCTTGGAAAGGGGAAAATTGGTCTTCAAGAAAAGAAATGTCTTAAAAAAAGCAAAATATAAATAGTAGTTACCTTTGACATAATGCAATAGTTTTCATATTTGTTATTGTTTGATTGTTGCTTGTTAGCCAGCCTCGTTCTAGACTACCACTTGTATTTTATTTGCAATCAAGGTACTGATTCAAAACACTTATAAATGTCATATATTGTTAGTTTGTTTTGGCTGGTTAATGTCTTCTCCTGTTAGTTCATCTTGGTGATCCATTTCTTCATGAAGATGTTCAATGGTGTAATAGGCTTCTAGGCTACTATCGTGTGCACAAAATAGCAGTATGAGCTTGGAAACAATCAAAGCAATGTGTAGTAGCTTTGAAATGGTTCTAGAACAAGAATTGTTCAACTATAAATAGGAGGTGGAGCTCTACTAGTAGCCTTATCTCCATACATATCGTGGCTTAGCCTAACTTGAATATATGTATTGGAGATAAATATTAGTAGTTACATAACACTTTTGACATAAAGAAGGAGTTTGAAGAGATTGTATCAGAGAATGCTATGCAAGAATTCAGAAAGCTATAAGAGATATTCATTTTCTTATGCATGAGTAAAGAATGTAATCAGGTGTGAGGGTAAACATGAGCTTTGTAGTTTAGAACTAGACTTGTAGTGAAACTACAAGATGATCTAACCAATATGTATCAAGGAGAAAAAACCTTACAAAGTCTTCATTTATATTACGAATCCAGAAGTGATCTAGTAAAGTACCTAAAAATGTTGTTGCTTTGTCAACAATTAAAGAGAAGTTGTATTGTTGCATCAACTCTGCAAGAATATTTTTCCTTTTACTAGGTTGTAGCAATTCAATTTTGAAGTCTCCTATAATGGTAGCTTTTGACGTTGCTGGCAATGACATGAAAGTATTAAGCATTAGGCTTGATATATCATTGATAGGTCCACTTGGTCTAATATAAGCATTAGTAATTCAGATGGCATGGCCAAGATGTAATATATCAATTGTAAATGACCCCAAATAGTTTGTTACAAAATAATTCATACTGATTATTTTAGTTGTTTTTGTACAAGTCATAATACCATGAATAGAAAATAAAGAGTAGCAATTGTACAGTCCATATAGCATTGGGAGATGTGCATTGATCTTATATCTTATTTCTTGGAGGCATAATACATTTTCTTTGATCAAGTCATGGTCATGAGTAATTTCAGCTACATGTAGTGGAAGGCTATGAGTATTTAATGAGCATATGACAAGATGGAGTGTTGGTAGTAGCAGTAGGCTATGTTGAATTTTCCATACTGCTTGATTTCGAAGCCATTCCATTTCATTGTCTACTTTTGGTGAGACTTTAAAATTTTGATGTTCTAGTCTATGTATCAAATACAATGTCTCAATTGCTCATACATGAGAAAGGGTTGTGTAGGTTAGACAATGCTGGTATACTTTTTGAGGATCAAAGGTGAGTCCATCCATTGTCAGGCCCTATCCTCTATGAATAGTCTGTGTAGATGCCAATTGGAGAGGGAATTGTTTCCTTGTAATAAATTTAGTAGAAGTTTTCATTTTCCTAGCTATTCTCATAACTGGGGTCCAAGAAGGTGAAATAAAACTTGTGTATAAGTGTTGCATTTTCTTGTATCGTGATATGCCAATTGTAGTGTCATTGAATTCAATCTGTAAAATGTCTTCATCATTTGTTGTATGTAGTTGGAATACTCCATCAACAACATTGACTAGTCCATCTTGTGTGTCAAGATTAGCACCGATTAGCTCAACTAAGATGCCTATCTTAAGATATAGGATAATAGGAAATGATGATTTCTGAGTCCGGGGATGGAAATGCTCAGCATGTGACTCCACTTCATCAATAGCTTCAACCGTATAAATTGTACTAGGAAAAAGGTCCAACATCCATCTATTATGCTCGAAAACAATAGAGTTTCTATGGAACAAGTATGGGAATTTAGGGTCATTAGGAGCTATTTTGCAAAATGTCATATTCAAGTAGCTAAGATCTACATCATTTTGTTCACCAATGTGTGAATAATTGAGCACAGATATGAAGTGTTTGTTTGTTTGTCTCATGACAATGTTCAATTCAAAGCATATGACATTGTCTATCCAAAATGTGTATGGCATTTGTTGACCGTGTATTGTTGGCTATTCAAAAATCTAATTATCGCATACTGGCTATGCTTGATAAAAGTCACCATAGAATATGATGGTAACATTTCCAAATGGTTTTGTTGGTGTATTTTTGATTTGGCAAAGTCTTGTATCAATATAATATAGCATTCATGAACCAATCAATGACACCTCATCAATGAGAAAGACCTAAAGTTGATCTAATTTTTTGCTTAAGCTATCAAGAGTGTTTGAGTCTAATGGGAACATCTTTGAAGAGTTACATGGAAAATGAAAGATAGAATGTGCAGTTATGTCACCTGCATTGAATGCAACTTTCCTTGTGGAGGCAAAAATAATGCCTTTAGGCTTGTACGGGTCACTATCTAATTCCTTATTGTAGATTTGAATAATTTCTTGGAAGAGGAATTTAGCTGTAAACATTTTACCAGTTCTAGCCCCTCCTATTAAGAACAAGTATCAGGGTTTGTCAAATGCCAATCTCTTTTTCATAAGAACATCTTTCACTATTGATTGTTGCTCTTCATTAAGTTATCTTTGTAAGCTAAAGTATTCTTAATTGGGAAGAATGAATGGGCGCGAAATTTTTGAGAATAGTAAAGATCTATTGGCATGGATATTTTCTGAGGCTCTTATATGTTTCATGTCAAACATAATGTCATACTTCTCAATTTTAGTATGCATCTTTGTCTCTGCATGGGCAATGTCAAAGTCTTTTGTGAGGTTTCTAATTTCAGTAGCTTTTATTGCAGCTTCATCAATGTCACCCCATTTGCTATCAATTAGTGATGTGAATTTTTTTTTAGTTTGAGCAATGTGGACTTTGTGTGTGTCAAATGTTGAAGCCCATGATGTGTGCACGGTCAACGATGAGGCTTCACTAGTCTTGAAAGGGATATAAAGCATGAGTTTTTCTCGATAGAAATTTTCATAATCAGTGTGTGGGTTATATCACATGTAGCATATGATGCGTGCTCTTGTTCTTTTGTTAGGCTTTGAAGAGTTGTTTGGGTAAAAAGCTATATATTCTACAAGAGACATTTGTTCAATAAAGTTTGGTTGTCCTATGTACTTGTCTATTGCAGATGCATACATGATATTTTTGGAGTTGTCCTTCTCTTTTGCTAATAGCTTGGGACTTTTAAGCATACCAATTCTCATTTCCAGTGGAGAGGTGTTGATGAATACGGTACTATGCGAGCTTCTCTGCAGTGGTAAGGATAGTGCAATATGGACTGCTTGACGGCTAGACATCTATTGGTAACTTAGCAATGCATTTCCTAATTTTTGTATGAAGTGTTCCTTTTCATTGTAGATATAGGTGCATTATTTTTGTATTTGGTTAAATGCTCACAACAATGTCTTATCTTGCTTCTTCATGTACAAGGAATGGTATGATGCAGCAGCATATGTATCAAGGATAAATTATGTGTCTATATTCACATACCATAGTGCAGATACTTCTTTGGAAAATTAATTTATCCATATGTCAATTGGATACCTTTTGAGGAAGACAATGTTTCAAGACAATGATGTCTACAAGATGAGAATGTAATCAACTTCTTGAAGTTGGAATTCATCAAGGAAATCATCAAATGTAATTTTCTTTGTGTAATGTTTGGTTTCTAATTGTTTGAAGAAAAGCTTTGATCTATCTATAAGCATAGGATCAATGTTTAGTAATGGCTCCAATATTGTTGTTTTGCTCATTGGAGGAAAAGGAAAGCTAAATCTACAGTTAGATGATCTATATTTTTTGCATGTTTTTGTGTGGTGGTGAGTTTGCATCTTGTGAAGATGTGGATCTAATAATGTAGAGTTAGATGAAATGTACTTGTCAATGAAATCCTCTATGTTAATGTTGTTGCAATGTCCGAAGATAGGTGCACCTTGGATCCATAACATGAAGTGGACATGTTCATTGCCTCGATTTTGGAATTCAATTACAAAGAAGAAATCAGATACTTTTCCGAACAAGGAATCATTTTTTAGCATCATTTTCCAAAATGCATTAACCTTGTGATTGAAATAGCGACTGCAAATTATTGGGTTTTTCCTTATTTCAAAGTCCAAGTCTTTATCTTCCATAGATTCATGTTGGCTTCATTTTTGTGTATTAGGGATATGTTGGAATGCATTGCATAGTGGCTGCCAAAAGTGTTCAACACTCGTTAATGTAACGAAAAAGGTTCGAGGGCCAAGTTGTCGAATCATAGCAAAGATATTTTTCCTCGTATTGTGTAAGTAGTTGGGAGATGTACAAATACTTTTGAGCAATTTGAACTATATTGGAGATCTCAAAATCTTTTCTAATTTCTTAGGGTCTCTCACATCCCTTGCATTTAGTTTCTTACATTTTAATTCAGCCTTTCCTATACAAACCCATGCTACTGATGATAGTTGTTGGATTATTATTTTGATAGCTTTGAAGAAAATATTTGTTATATGTGTTGAGAAGTCATTGTCTTTATGTATAAGCTCCCACCTAGCAATTTTTTGGTAGCTAAATTTTTTTGCTATTTCTTCTGCTTGTGGGGATCCAAAAAACAATGTTGGGAAGTTCATTTCTTCTGAGTAGGTATATTGGAAAATGCCTAAAGGTTTGAAGCCTTCTACCAGTGCAATTTTGACAATAGTCAAACCAAGATCATTAATTGCATGTGATTCATTAAACCAATGTATAAGTGATTCAAGTTTAGTTTTGTCTTCATCTTTAGGGATATTATCATTAGCATCTATTTTTCCATCTATGATGGTATCTGTTTGTTGTTGCATCTTCTTATTTGCAAATAGATGTTCCCAGTCTCGGTTGATAGAGATGTTTTCCTTTGTATATAAGGGTGTTTTTGAAAATATTGTTAACACATTCATGACATGACTAGGTCTGACATTCCCTTATGCATATGCATTTTCATAGTGCATTTTGCACTTAAGTCTAACTACAATAGTATTTGCCTCATCAATGTCTCTAGGCAATGCGTGTTGCACCTTATCAAAATCAATAAGAACATTGATTATTGTACCATTTAAGCCATACTATGCTCTTTTGTAACCCAATTGTTTGATATGGGCAAAAGCAATACACAAGGAGACAAGTCTTTCTTCTAGACTAGTCAATGTCTATATTACATGGTTCAGTTTATTTAGGCTAATGTTCCATGGTGCAACATAATTAGGGATATTACCATCTAGAATGGCATATACACAATGTCTACATACAAGATTGTTTGTAGCAATTACCTTTGTAGCTGGCTGAAGTCCAAGCATGGAGAAAGTATCAACAAATGCATCAGTGACTTTGTAGGTGTCCTTGTTGAAGCAATAAATTATTGCATATTATGCAAACTTTAGTTAGTGTATCATTTATTTCATGTAGATATTGTCGAATCAATTTATGTTGTATTTTTTTTTTTTTGTGACAGTTGTTGATGGGAGGATACAGCTAGATGTATTTTATGTGGCCTGCGAAAGACATATTTTTTGCTAGAAATTGTTGTTGTCCTTTCTTATTTTATGACCTTCTCAAGGGGAAATGTTTGGTTCTGATTCAAGTTTGTTGGTGGTTGATTTCTCTTGCAAATTCTCGCTTTCAAATGTCTTAGTGAACAATGAACCTTGACATTGGTGCCAACTATAGGTGTAGAAGTAGGAACCCCTAATGTTATTGCATAGGGTAGTTTCCATTTCCTTGTTTGAGATGCAATTTTTCCATATTGGACAAGAATATGTGTAGTTGATTTGGGCTTATTAAAGATTCGGTCCTTCTATTTTAGTGGTGCATAATGGCAATGGCCTATCATATCCTTGAAATAGATCAAGTCAATAGATGTGCTTGGTTCAAGATAGTTGCAGTAGGCATACACCTTAGACAAAAAAAATTATTTCCATATGTTGATTGCAATTTTGAATATGTGTGAAAGCCATAACAAGCATGATGAACAACCTTCCAAGTTTCTTTTCACATATTCTAGTCCTACATTTCGAACTAGTGTGTGTGCTTGAGATATCAATTCATTATCTAAGATGGAAGATTCATTTTTGATATGGAAACAATGCAATGCATAGTTGTCCTTAATTTTTAGTGCATTAGCCCATGACTGAGCCATGAACAAGTGCAATGCAATGGCATCAAACCAGTTGTCGACCAAGGAAGCTATAGCTACAAACATGTTTTCACCATACGGAGAAGTAAATTTAGGAGATTGTTTTAGACCAATTGAAGCTAACTATGCTTTAGTTATGTCTCCAATATTTGGTATGGGAGATGATAAAGTTGGCATTTGTTGTTCCATACTTTGTATTATGTTGTATGTACTTAGTCTTAAGAAGATAGGTTCATACTGCCCAACCAACAAAGTGATGTCATGGAAGAGGATTGATATTGTACAATGAGGTGCATCTTTGTTGAAATGGAGGTATGGTTTTTTGCATGTAGATGACTAGATACATATGGGCATGTCAAGCCAAAGAGACAACCAATGGATACAAAATGTGTCACCCCAGAGGTCTGATTCACCTAGTGAGTTGGTTTCAAATGTAGAGAGACATATTTTTCATAGGTATGCCACATGGTTATTTACTTTATTCAAATCATAGAATAGTGAAGGATGAAGCTCATGCAAGAGAGAGTTTGCTGCTATAGCAAAACCATGGTGGAGCAAGTGAAGGAAATAATAGACAAGTCCATTACATAGTTTAGCACATGTATATTGACAATGAAGCAATACTCGTATTGTATCAAATAAACAATCACCAACAATGTAGCTAAATGAGCTGATTCAAAAGAATTGTACATTGTCAAGAGCATCATCAATTGAAATAGCTTGTGAATTGGTCTTTGATTGTGATTTGTCTAATATCAGTGGACTTCTTGATCCTTGGCTTGCTATAATTGAGCTAGCCAAACTTTTATTCGCCATTTAATGGATGAAGGGAAAATAAAATAAGTCCATGTTGAAGATAAGAATGAGCTACAAAAAGCTTCCTATGCTAGCTACCTACAAGAAAGAAAGGAAAAAATGTTGTCAACTCTACAAGTGGAGTGACAACATGCTTACTTTCTGTCCAAAAATATTAACAGAAAGCTATGTTATGCCAAAGGTTTTGATCCATTCAAGAAAAAGACATGGTAATCCACAATCATGTCTGAAGAAGACATTATCTACAAGAAAAAATTATTTGACATTGATGCATTTACATAAGCTATGTCCAATGAATTCTATAAGATGTATGATATGTATCTTATAGATGCACCATTTAGATATAGGAGAATAGAATGAGCCATAGTTCTAGTCATTATATAGACTATAACCTTAATTTCAGTATCCTGAATATGCCTATAGAGTGATGCATCTTCACTAGAATATAGATGATTATTTAAACTAGCACAAGATATTGACATGTTCTATAGTGTTCACAAGACTAACATATTGTGTAAATCTTAGGAACAAGAATACAAAAGAGCAGATGATAAATAAAACTATTTGACAAAATTAAGTTTATTAATGTCTCTGTACTTACATATATAAACAAGCATAGCATAATATTTGAACAGACTACAAATTCTCCTCTAACAAATTCAAATTATGATCTATACATATAAAGGAACTACTCTTCTAATAGGTTCAGTGGAAGAGTATGTTATTATCAAATATGCAACTTCTTTTATGGTGAAATATATTTGCATCGCACATGTTCAAGATGACATATTATGAAACAATGAGATAGGAAAAGGGTTAAGCAGAGGCAAGTAGTTGGAAAAGCTTTTTAGAACCTAGGATCTTTATCAATCCATGGTGAAGAAGTGGGTAAAGATTGTGGCAAGAATGGAAATTGCCATAAGATATAGAACCATGTCATACTACTAAATTTATTATCCTTTTTTCCCTAGATATATAAACATTGATATCATAATATATAAAAATTATTCATGTCATGGTGTGAGAGAAGAAAGACTATGATCATAACATCTATAGTAGCTAGTCTATGACTAGGTGTTAGCAAAGGCTAGATGATAGGCAAGATCATAGCTTTTTTTAATGTCAAACATATTTACATCGGCCATGTGGAAGTCCATATGCTATGCAAGCTTGAGGTAAAAAAAGGACCATCCAAAGCCAAGGAAATCAACAAGCTTTTGGAAATCTAGGATCGTTATCAGTCCATGGGGAAGAACTCAGTAAACATTCCTAAAGCAATGAAACATATCATAAGCAAACAAATGAAAAGCTACAGGAAAATAAGAGGCCATCGGATATGATGCTAGATGTATATTTAATGGTGACAAAATCCATATTCAACTACTTAGAGGAGACATCTTCAAGTTAAAAGACGACGTAGATGGAGGGGGGGAAAAACTATATGCATAGTCATATAACAAGACACAAGCAAACTAGACCTAACTCTAGATATAGTTGTTTAGATATTGTAATCAGAAGTCAATCCTTACATAGACAATATATGAAATGGTAGGAATATTAGCTCTAATGAATGAAAAGAAGAAGTTATCTTTCAAACTAATACTAAATTTAAACAAGAAAAGAATTTGTAAGAAATAAAATAGTCGCAAACAATATTTTAAATACATCTTTTATAGGTTTTCTTTTCAAAATGTTGTACTTTCAATGCTAATAAATTTTGATATAAGTCTCTATACAGATGTTGCTAATATAATATTATATATTTTTTAGTTATGGATTTTGGCATCTTTTTTTCTTTTCATTATCTTATCAAGTAGTGATTTTTTTTTGTTATCATGTTTTTGCTATTACATCTTTATAACATGTTAACATATGATTTGCTTTAGAATATAAAAGTTCCATAAACAAGCAAGGATAGAAATGATCAATTCAAATGTAGAATTAAGATTTAAATACTATATTATTAAAATTATAAATAAAATATGTGAGAAATGAATTCTTAATAATTAATAAAAATAAAATATACAAAAGTTAAATGTAAAACTCATAATGAAGAAAATGAACACAAGAGAGTAAGAACTTGTTACAAGACATATTATGCGCTAATCAAATAACTTTAATCAATAGGTTCATAATGTCCCTCCAATAGAATCTATCACAGAAAGCTATAAAATCATAAGATGGAATCTATGTGATTCTATAGACAAGTAGGTATTATAGTACTCTAGTTATAGATATATGCCTAGTCATGAGAAGGAAGAAATGAATACAAAATACGACTTCGTAGTAGGCTAATTTTATTCCAACTAAAACTGATGTAGACTAATGATTATTGTTCTTCTTGTCAAGCCATTTGTTTTATATTATGAAAGATTTTAAAGCCACACATAGAGCAAAGACTAAATTTTAGGCATACATAAGAGCTATGTAGGAAAAGTAATCATTCAAATGGCCTAATAATTGAATCACAATAGCCAGATATGAAAATTTTTGCATGTTTGACAAGTCCTAGTCATCAAAAGATATGACTTTAAATTAAAAAACATGACAAGAATATAAAGGAAGATAATGCTGACATTTGATGTTTTTCTACTTCTATTTTAGGGAACAAAAATTTTGCCCAATGCCTTAACAATGCTATGCATTCAAAATGTTGATGAACTCGACACTAGAAAGGAGAAAAAGGGCAAAGTAGAGAGAAGTAGTTAGTAAATTATAGTTATAAACCTCGGTGTGTTGTACATGACAAAATTGATAACATAATATCATAACACTATTCATATGGTAGAGGAATGCTTTGGATAATGTATTCATATGGTAGAAGTTGAAGAACAGTTTTATGGTCAAGTTGCTTAGCTATAGAAATGAGCTCTTATTTGGAAGACTAGTTTAGGTCATTGTAGGAAAAATCAAATTGATAATGTTTAGCCTATAGTTTTAGAATCATAATATATCAATTGTATCCTACATAATTTGCATCCGTGGAGCTCAAAGGCTCTCTCAAACTTGAACTTCAATCTTAAATCATAATCCATTCTATGGATGCTATTTAAATTTGTATGTTACAGCCATGTCCTTTAATAATTATTTTGATATTTGAACAATACCAATAAGTCTATGATTTTGGTAAAGTACAATTTCTTATAAGATTGACTTTTGAGCAGACAAATATTAGTATAGATTCATGGTTTCATATGTAATAACAAAACAAGATAATAAAGACTATATATCTAAGAGATTGTTATAGCTTGAAACAATGCCAAGCATAGCTAAACATAAGCAATTGCTGACAAAAGAAATAAAAGAACATAATGGAAATTGAATAAAGGAAAAGGAAAACTACCATATATCATAGTGGAATGAACAAGGAGATAATGGTACCTCACATGTTGCAAAGACCATTATTGAGGCAAAGTGAAAGATCAGAGTTGAAGATGTCTAGCTCTAGAACCAGATGAGCTAATCAAGAAAAAGTGAAACATATATATATTTGTAGCAATCTTACTACCAAGTACATAAGATATATGTTAATCTTTGGTTATATTGTTTAGTTTTAGGTAGAACAATGGAACATGATGGTAATAAAGGAATATGTCTTTTGATTAAGTATAAAAAAGATCAAAGTTAACTCAAGCTAAAAAAAAACAACCTAATATGGTCCTAGAGGAATTGAAGAACGATCTAACTAATAGATAGAAAGATTTTAAAAAAAAAAAAAAAAAAAAAAAACATGCCATAAAATGAAATATAAGACCATATTTGAACATTCAGCAATCAAAACTCTTTAAAAAATAGAAGCAAATTAATTGCATAAAATTTAAAAGTAGTTAGAATAAATAATGTCATAGTTTCAATTTCAAATCAATGTCTCAGAGAATGTTCTATCTAAGATTTTTATATCAGACTTAAATCAGCCTCTTTGTATAATTTAATACTTAAATCAAAAAGAGGAATAGTTATGGATTGTATAACAGATGCTATCTATCTTATGTCAAATATAATGACCTTAATCTTCCAAACATCTATGCTTAAAAAATGTCAATCAATTTTAAATATCCAAAAACCTAGTCAAGGATCTTGCATGGAAAGCTAGGACTATATTCATAGATGGATTGATACTTGCAAGCCTCAGTTTTCTCTTCATGTCTATATTTTTCTTTGGATAAAATAGGTGACAATGACAAAAAAAAAAAAGAATCCTAACATTTAGTATGAGAACCACAAATTTCTACCTTTACATCCACTACTATTATAGACCAGCATTTGGTTCCAAAGTCACAGCCTACTTTAAAAATGGCCCAATTCACTAATTCCCAAAGTTCATTGAACTCAAATTAAATTAGACATTTCATAAACAACCTAAGAAAGTAAAAAAGTTAACAGGAATTTTCTATAGGAAAAAATGAGGGCTGCTTAAGAAAACATCACAACTTTAGGAAATTATTTAATTGTAAAGATGTGGCCCATGGAGATTCTCCTTACAAGTTGTTACCATACACTTGAAATAAATTGTTTAGCATTAATCTAATCATCTTGATAAAGAAAAAGAAATCATAAATTTAATAAATATCCATAGATGACTGAAAGTAGGTCCATGGCACTTGAAAATACACTAGTTTGAAATTAAAGGTCTTATGACTTGATACAATTTAGATGAATTGATACTTGTAGGCCTCAAATGCTCTTCATAGCTATATTCTTCTTTGGATAAAATAGATGACAATAGCAAAAACAAAGAACAATCCTAACATTTAGTATGAGAACCACAAATTTCTACTTTTAGATCCACTGCTATTACATACCAACATTAGGTTCCAAACTCACAACCTCCTTTCAAAATAGCCCAATTCACTAGTTTGGAATTGAACATCTTAGAACTTGATAGAATTCTACAGAAGACCACAAAGGAGGGAAAAATACAATACCTACATCGACAATGAAGACATCTACTCAAGAAACTAAAACAATACCCTAAGAGTTGAATAAAAACAAAAAGAGCATAAGATCAAGTACACACATGGACCATGAACACATTCTCAAGAAACTAAAATACTAGCCTAAGAGTTGAACAAAAACCCCTAACACTATATAAGTCGAAGTATTGGAGAGATTTGAAATGTATATGTCTATATCACTAGGTGTGGGTAGGACACTACCAACTACTGAATGCCCTGTTGCCTAGCATATGCATTAACCATTCTCCCCTTGGCCACATGTACAGGTCTACATAGTTTCCTAAGACCTCGAAGGGAGCAACATTCCTATACCATAAAATCCTTCAAAACCTAGCCATGAGGAAATTGAAGCTACAATTCTCTCCAAAAAACACTAAAAACCTAAAATTGTTCAACTACCAAAATCCATATACGCTATCAAACATGTTCTCATAAAATAGAACCCAAATGACACAATAAGATACTACAGATGAACTCATTGAGATAACAAATAATAAGTGTCGAAGATTAAATAGACAACAAAATTATAACAAGCATCTGAGAAAGTGAATAAATTATAACAGGGATCTTCATTCTTAAATCTAAAATAGCATAGCAATGACATCAATGTATGAAAACCAAATACAGATGCATTTTACATATGAAGATAAAAGAGGGCATTCCTATCTAAAATGAAAAAAGCTGAATTTGAAGCAAAAAATAATGTGTAAAAATAAGAACAAGAACTTTGTAATGCTAAACTACCATTTTCCTTACCTTAAAAATGAAATAGCTAACGAGAAATTTAATTAGGTAAACATGAAATTCTAACTTGCTATATGAAGGCTACAAGAATCCAAACCCTAGCCCTCTCATTGCATGAAATCCATAGAAGCTACCACAGACAATGAGAAATAGCAAGAAAATTTACCTTTCACTTGCTCTACATAGATGGCAACAAAACCTTGCAAATCACCATTGAATGCTCTAGAATTGGCAACCAACAATTAAAGACACATCAAATTTAACCCATTGCATCCACGGAAGCCAGGCCAACAATTTAATGGCATAGTTAAACCATGTACTCTGCACAAGCGTGATAGCTCTTTTGCCCTCCTACTTGCACATGAACATGACACCTGTTCTCGCCTCAAAATTTGACCCCATATCTTTACCGTGCCCCTTTTTTTTTTCATTAATTTTCAACACAGAAAAAAAATTAAACCACTAGGAAAAATCAACCGTCTAATAGGAAAAAAAAAATCTACAAAAATTGGAAATAAACCATATCACATAGTCTAAACTATATGATATGTTACATTTTCTTGCCATATCAATTGACGGCTAATGCTTTTAATTAAGCCAGAAACAATAGTCTCTTCCTTTTTAAAGGCATGGACTAATAATAGATTTTATTAATATTAACTATCAAAATTTTAAACATTTTAAAATTCTTATTCTACATCAAATTGTTAAATAATATATTCTTCCATACTATTTTATTGAATTATCTATAATTATTTCTTCACCTTTTTAATATATATTTCTTACCAACATATCAAATGCATACTTATGTTATTAGTGTCTATTGACCCCTAAAATATTTACATGAATAAATAAGAGCTATAGTGCAACATAGCTCCTTGGCAAGCGTTGAGAAGACATTTTTTGGAAATTAGGGGAGGAGGGAGGAGAAAAGAATAATCAAATTGTAGTAAATAAGGAATAATTAAATTTATTATTGTTGATCATGAAAGCTTCTTGATTAGTGTTGTGTACTTCAATGAACTATAACTATTTAAAGCATAGAGAAATATGATAATAAGAGTGAGGACCATTGTTAGAGTGGGGTTGTTGTTGCATCAAAAGATCGATCTATCAATGCCCAATTTAATCTCCCAACTAAAAGTACATAGGAGGCAATTAATCCCTTATCACAAATCCTGAGAGGAGTATTAAACATTTTTCCAACAATCTCCCCCTCAACATTACCTAATGGTCTAAGGTTTTGAACCCGTGACCAAGCTTTGATACCACTTTCTAGAGTGGGATTATCATTGCACCAAATTACTAATCTACCAATGCTTGATACAACCACTCAACTATAGTACATAGGAGACAATTAAGCCCTTAACTTGAATGCTAAGGGGAGCAATGGACATTTTGCCAACAACCATGTCATCTCTATTTATGTTTAAGAATCAAATTTTTTTGTTTGTCTATATTAAGGAAAATGAGTATCAAGATCATCAACAAAGTCTTAAGGGCATAAAAACTATAATTCCATCTGCAATATAACATAACACCCCTATATAGTTTTTAATAGAGAAATTAAGGCTTGAGAGGTGTATATTTTAATAGATAAATTAAGGACTAGGATATAACAATCAAGAGATACATCTCATCAAGAAACCTATTTCTTATCCTTATTAGTTACTCTTAGAAATTTTGATACATTTAGGAATCTTAACTTAATAAGATGTAAAGACAAATAATCAACAATAAACTTATCCTATAGTGTTGAATATGTCTAACTGTGAAATGTCATCAATTATGCACTAAATTATTATTTTGTAACAGTCATTATTCAAGGAGTAACATAATTTTTTTACCAATAATAATGGAGAGTAAAATTGTTGTAAATGATTCTTAATTGGGATATTAAAGGTATGAGTTCTATATATTTTGGTTTTATCACTACCTAGTAAATTCTATTAATATGATCAACTACCTTCAAACAAATAAATAATTCATTATCAATGAAGTGCTTGTACAATTCTTATTTATTTTTAGATTAAGAAAATACCCATTTTATTGAACAAATTGCAATCATTTTAGAGCCCCACCATTTATTATTTCTTTATATTACCAGCATACGTCAAGCTAGAAATTTTTTATTAAGTCAACTACTTCAAAGACACATACAAAAAAAAAATCTTCAACCTATCTTTATAGTTTTGTTGACTTTAGTGTTGAAATTGACAAATATTCTTACACACTTGTCATTATCAAAATAACCAAATTTATAAGGTTCTATGTATATTAGGGCATGCAAGATTTGGCTTTATATAGATTATTATTTGAATTAATCTTACTCATACATTGTAATTTTCCCTAAATGACATTTCTTTCCACATCATGTAACATGTTTAGAGACTTCCAAGTGAGTATTCAAATAGCTAAGATAAAATAAAAGTAATTATACATAGTTATACAGTAAGGATGGACAACAACTATTTAAAAATGTCCACACTAGAATTCTGAAAAGGATTTTTACAACATGGATTCAAGAAAACTATATGAGAAATTATCTAAGATCACTTAAATAAATTATTTTACAAGAGCTTTATCAGGAGCAGGAGCGCTAGGAACTAAGCTTTACAATGTTTAAGCCCAAAGTACTTCTTCCTTATATAAATATTCTAAAGGAATATTCAAGGTGAAAATATTATGTTCTTCAAGATTATTTTTTACAAGGGTCTAATGGGTCCTTAAAAAAATTTGTCCCTTAGAAGAGCTATTTCACACTTTCAAAGCCTAGAAATGAATAGAGTTGAGATTTAGCAATTTTTTCACAATTTCAGAAGAAAGAATTTTGCTAAATAATGAAGATTCAAAAGTTATAATATTGGATAGTTGGTCAAGAGAAATTTCTAATTTCACAATTTTGTGTCAAAGGAAAGATCAAGTTTTTGATTTCATGAATTTGTTGATGATGAAATATCAGTTGTTTGATTTTGCAATTTATCTAAGGGTAAAATTACAACCTTTCAATTTTTTAATTTTGTGATTTTGAGAGTGGTGATTTTTTGACAGTTTAGTTGTGCAATTTCACACAATATTAGAACAACATGGTCTTAGTTTCATGACTTTGTGTAAGGGAGATTTTTCCAAGATTGAAAACTCAAAAATTCAACATGAGATCATTCTTTGATAGTATAAGCATGCAAAATAGATAAGTACTTTTGTTTATCTTCAAGTCACACTGAACTAGATGTGGAAATCTCTTTATATTGGTATGTGTGAATATATGACTAAATTTAATGCACCTTTCAACTACTATTAAAAAGAAATTATGTGACCATTCACCAAGAACCATTCTCATGGTGCAATTATTTGTGTTTTGTGTGTGCATGTTTTAGAGATACTATGCCATGGGACTACCAATTCAAGCTTATAATATAGAGGATGTAAGAGTAGTAATGCTGCTAGACATGATGTTGACTTAGGATCTCCAGTTAGATATTATCAACAACATGTATGTAGCCACCTGGGAGTTATAGACAAGTTATGAAAGCTTCATCAATAACACATGAGTTGGAGCTTGAGGAAGACAAAGCCTAGGTCTGTGCCATTTCAACAGAGTTCCAATTTCTTTAGGGCAACATAAATTTTGAATAAATTCTTGATATGATATGAGAATTATAGTTTTCTTTTAAAATATACATGTTTTTTTGTAAATATTTAGTGAATGATTGCAATTAGTTATTATTTAGTTTATTTTTTGTAAAGGTTCGAAGCTTTTTGCACCCTTTTATTTTCTATAAGAAAGGGTACCAACACCCTAGAAATGAGGGACTACATACAATTTTTTTTGATAAAAGATATTAATAATTTGTATATGCAACATAGGATAGATATCACAACCAGTCATAGCCCAATTGTACTTACTTTTTTTAATCAATAAAATAACCCTATTTTATATTCCAAAGATTAAGAATTGATCAACAATATTTTTTATTTGCGAATTGTCCTTCTTGGATTTATATTGTTGTTGAGAGATTAAAATTGGAACCAACCCTAATAAGAAAAATCCATTTGCATAATTGGTCTTCATCTTTCAAAGTTAAATTAAATTAATTAGGGCATTGTGATTTTGAGTTCTCTGTCCATAATTGATGGTAATATGCTCATCTCCAAATAGTTTGATATTCACAAGAAATATTATAATTGACTCTATTCTCCCAATAGAAAAAGAGTAGTCTTTTTTTCTTTTTGAAATAAACTACAATTTAGTGTAAGGTGATATTATTTATCTTGTCCAAATGCACACATACATTGTTCTACTTCACTATTTATACACATGCAAAACATTCAAATCTATTTTTTTCTTGACAAAATACTTGCCTACTCAAGAGCATAAGTTAAAGTCTACATTATCAACCTTTGAAGGATTCTTGTCAAAATGAATAAGTAAAGGTAAAACCACATGGTTTTTAGAGCTGGAAGTGAAAATATATATTAATTGTATTTTAATCTTCTTTTTTGACCATAATTGTGTTGAGATTCCCAACATTAAGTTGGCAAGGCTTGTAGGAATTCAACCAACAATTTTGAGAACCAATAGATTGGTGACTCTACTAGGAAGAGTTACTCATAATTTTCATTATGATATCACCCAAGACATTTTGTTTCACATACCAAAGAAGAAGTAAGACTTTATTCAAAGTGCACTCTGCTAGAGGAAGAAACCCAGAAGACCTAATAATTGACCCTATGAAAAGGAGGTGCTGACTCTATTTAAAATTATAGATACATGTTTTTAGGAATGATTAGTTGTTAGTAGTTGAGAAAAGGAAAAGTGATAGATATCTAGCCATGAAATTTATGTAGGGAAGGAGATTAGTCCATTTTTGAAAAGAATATCTTTAATATACACCCAAGAATAAGAGTAGAAAGGGAAAATATACTATTGATATGTCATTCATAGGATAGAAGAAGTTTTTTGATAGAGAAAGAGATATTTTGATGATCAAAATAGTGATGAACAAAGAGAAGAGAATCCATTTCATAATTTTGGTCCTTTCAATAATTATGAACAACTTGAAACTCATCAAGTAGATGATGAAACTGATGAGGAAGGAGATGATGAGGATGAAACTTATGAGAATTCACATAAAATCATAGAGACCCTTTAGATTATACTATGCCATGAAAAAGAACTAAAATATCTAATGAATATATCCAATGAATAGTTGGAAATATCATGTATTAAAAATGATGATATCATTGATCCAAAGCGAATGAAAGAGACAAAGAAAAATGTGAGTCTTCTAAATATACTCCTCATAAAAATAGATATGCTTAATTTGGAACTATACATAAGAATCCTTTATATAATAAGAATGGAGAATCAAATCATGTCAATGATCAAAATAAGAATCAAAGAGACAGGACAAATGGTGATTGGAGAAAAGATCAAAGTAATAGGGTAAATAATCAAAGAAGACAAAATTTTCATCACATAAATAAAGAAGAAAGGGACCCAATGGTAATTGAAAGATATAAAAAATTAAATTTCATTGGTATAGTAGGTTATCCAAATTCTATATCAAATGATTTAAGAACTGCTATACCTATATCTTTTGGACAGGATAATCAATCTACTAAAATACATATGATTAATTTAAAGAATATTGTTGAATAATTTGAAGAAAATAATGAGGATGTTTTCATGAAGTTATTTGTTGATTCATTAATCAATGATGCTATTGAGTGGTATAGAGGGCTCCCTAAAGATCTATTTCAAGTTGGCAAAAATTTGTTGATTTATTTCTTGATCAATTTGGGAATCATATTGATACTTCCTTCACTTTCCATGAATTGGCTAATATCAAGAAAAAATCTAATGAATCATTTTTTGAGCTTAACAAAAGGTTTGATAAAGTTCTCAAAAGAATACTACAAGATATTAGACCTATTGATTCATTTCTAATAGAATTTTACTTAAGTTCTTTTGAAAGTAAAACTCATTATGAGATAAGGTCACATAGATCGAACACATTACAAGACTCTTTTAAAGTTGCAATGAAAATTGAGAATGATAGAAAATTTTCTAGTAAACTTGGTAAAAGAAATTATCCAAGGTTATTTGATACTAAAAATCCAAAGCCAAACAAGGTCGAAGATTGACAAACTTTTAGGTATGATTAAAGATCTTCATGTCAAATATAATAAGAATGAAGGAATGAGATCTAATAGGAATGGAAATTCATATTACAAAATATATAGATATAGATTCTAAGACATGGCTTATAACACATCTTAGAAGGATAAAAAAATAATAAATAATAATGAAACACATGATCCTTTGAAGAAAAATGGTAATTATGTTGAAATAGATGCTTGGTGTGAAGCCTACAAATTACCACATATGCCAGAACATTATATGGTGGTGAGAAGTATTTGTAGAAGAAGAAAGTCACCTAAGGGATGACCAATAAGTAGTGAACACATTATCATTTGAACCATTTTGGGGAGAAGATGACTCATCTGAGGAAGAGTATATTCTCTATGTTCACATGAAAAGAATAAGACAACAGTATGCTCATATATTTTTGTTTGACAATAAAAAAATCCTATAATAAAAAAAAGACTCAAGAGAAAAGAAGAGCTAGTTAAATTAAAATAGTGAAACAAGCAAGGAGTAGATACATACTAAGAAAAAAATCCATAAGTCTAGACATAAACAAGAAGACTGAAGTATCTACTTCACATAGGAAAGAAAAAGATAAGGTTTTATCCTAGGATCAACAACAGACTGGTCCCTAGGTAACCCATCCTTTGACTAGTAAGAAATTGGTAAACAAAAATTCTTTCATTTTTAATGCTTTATCACAATTAAAAGTATCAATACCATTTTTAGAAATATTAAAAAATCTCAAAAATAGAAAAGAAGTTTTGAGTATTTTATTTGAAACTAATAAATAAGGTTATGCTAATATTGATACAACTCCAATTTTTTATCTTGGGACAATTATTAATGATAATACCAAATAGGTGGATCCTTTTTATCTAACCCTACTAATAAATAATAAATTAGTGAGAAATTTTATGGTGGATTCAGGAGAAGCCATGAACATAATGCCTGTAGAAAGAGTTAGGATTGAAAGTAGATATGCCCTATGGGAAATTTTGTGCTATGGATAAAAGATTGACACCTATAATAGGTGTGACAAAAAATGTTGATTTCATATTTCCAGCTTGCCCTGATATCTCATATAAAATAGGTATTACTGTGGTTGACATTCCTGCCTATTATGGCATGTTACTTTTAAGACAATGGTTGAATTTGGTTGGAGGATATATAAAATTGGATTTTTCCTATGCAACCATTCATATAAATGGAAAAACCATTAGAATTGATAAAGAGCTAAGATTTGAATATATTTTTGAGAAATTCCAACTTGATAATATAATCAATTTCTATTAGATAGATATTAACAATTTCTAAGTGTAAGTAAGCCTATACAGGTGCTAGAAGATGACAATAAAGCTTTGACCTAGGAGGAACATAATGAGATATGGAAGATTAATTTTGATGGATGTAGTAAAGAAGACAATGGATCTGGGGTAATTCTTACATCACCATCAAATAAGATGTTTAGGTATTCCTTTATGTTGAACTTTGAATGCAAAAATAATATTACTGAAGATAAAGTTTTGATTATAGGATTAGATATAAAAACATTCCACAAAATAAAGATTCTTTCAGTATTTGGTGATTCATAATCAATAATATATCAAATTAGAGATAAATTCATGATAAAAAAAACTCAAGGTTGAAAAGGTACATAAATTATGTAAGATATTTGGTAGAATATCTTGATGCATTCTCAATTAATTGGATTGATAGAGTAGATAATTTTTGGATGATATCATGGATAATTTATCCATTACAAGAAGTGGTTCAGGTTGAGATAAAAATAGACCATATATTCCTAACAATATCCATGATTGGCAAGTCTTTAGAGATGACAAAGATCTCTTGGAATTTGTGACATGTGAAGGAGGCTATCAAGATATTAGTCTTAATTGGAATGGTCTTGTTGACAATCAAGGTGAAAAATAGAATATTTTGGGAGAAGAAATTGTACAACTTAAGTCCACTAAGATACCAAAAGGATTAGTAGCCCTGAAATGTATCTTTGATAATCATGCAAATATCAAGAATTATACACCTATGGACATACAAGAGAAGATTGAAAAAGTTACTCTTGGGAGCATACATTCTCCTAAAGAAATTTGTATTGGAAAAAATTATTTGACATAATAAAATCAGATCTAGTTACTTTATTGAGGAAATATAGACATGTATGTACATGGTCATATGATCACTTAAAATCCTATAGAGAAGACTTATTCCAACATGACATACTTTTAGCCTACTTAAAATAATTGCTCATACAATTTTACAAGTAGGGTACTTTTAGCCTAATCTTTTAATGATTGTTGTGCTTACATTAGAAAATGTAAAGCATGTCAATTTTTTTTAGTAAAATTAAAGTATAATGGAGCATTCCCTCTTAATAATTTACAAGTAGAAGAACCAATCCAAATATGGGGAATTGATTTTATAGGTGAGATTATTAATAAATCAAGTAGTGGACATAGTTGGATCCTGGTAGCCACAAATTACTTTACTAAATGGGTTGAAGCTATACTAACTAGATGCTCAATCAACACAATTACATATTTCTTAATGAATAACATAATGACTATATTTGGAGTTCTTTAGAAGATCATTGTTGATAATGGCATTTATTTTAGATGAAAATAATTTTCAATTTTTTGTGGAAAATATGGTTTTTTTGTCTTTTATTCTTCTCCTTACCATCCACAAGGAAATGGACATGGTGAATCTAGGTATAAAAGTATACTTAAGATCATCAAGAGGATGTTGGGTAACAATCAAAAAGCTTGGGATTCCAAACTCCATCTTGCAATTTTGGTAGACATGATTACTTGGAAGAAGAAGGCCATGGGGTTTTCACCATTTGAGCTTGTATATGGGAAAGAGGATAGGATTCTTGAAAACAATCTATTTCCATTTTACAGGTGCACCAGGAAGTCCAAGAAATTAAGGACATATACTTTATGGATGAAAGGATCAACTCATTAACATTATTGAATGAGAATTAGAGAACATAAGTGGAGAAAAACTGAAAGGAAAAAGAGGGTAAAAGATCACCATGATAAAAAATCAATGGGTATAACATTCAATATTGGTGATGGGGCACTTAAATGGAATGTTAAGAATCAAGGCAAAAGGGAAACATGGCAAGTTTGACACTTCATGGCTTGAAACTTTTATAGTATCTGATAGAGTAAGGGAGTATTCATTCTTTTTGTAGGATATAGATGGAAACACATAAGAGTCTCACATTCATATAAAATATCTTAAACTTTTTTGTCCTTTAAAGATGGCATTATTTCTTTAGTATATTATTAAATTGGGATTTTCCTTATTAAATTTTTTTTTTCCCAAAGATAGTTGGATTCTCATCATATTTTGATGAAATATGCATCCCTCGAAAGACCCATGGTGGATCGTAAAAAATTCTTGTCTCTTTGAAGAGGTATTTCACATTTTTAGATCCTAGAAATGAATAGAGTTCAGATTTAGCAAATTTCTACTATTTTGGAAGAAGGAATTTTGCTAAACAATGAAGATTCAAAATTCAAAATATCGAATAGGTGGTCAAGAGAAATTTATGATTTTGTGATATCGGAAGCATAATTTTGTTAAACTTGTTCAATTTGGCAATTTCACATCAAAAGAAAGATCAAGTTTTTTATTTCACAATTTTGTTGATGATGAAATATTAGTTGTATTATTTTGCAATTTTACTAAAGGTAAAATTATGGCCTTCCAATTTTGTGATTTCAAGAGTGGTGAGATTTTAACAATTTAATTTTTCCATTTCACACCATATTGAAGCAACATGGTCTTGGTTTCACGACTTCATGCAACGGAGATTTTTCCAAGATCAAAAAATTAAAAATCAACATCAAATTATTCTTTGACAAGACAAGTGTGCAAAATAGATAAGTATTTTCATTTTTCTTAAAATCACACTAAATTAGATGTAACAATTTCTTTATATTAGTATGTGCAAATAGATGGTTAAATTTAATGTACCTTCCAACCATTTTAAAAAGGACATTATGCGATCATTCACCAAGAAACATTCTCACAATGTAGTTGTTTATATTTTGTGTGTGCATGTTTCAGACATATTATGCCATGGGACTACCAATTCAATATTATATTGTAGAGGATGATCCAAGACAAGTAATGATACAAGACTTGATGTCAACTCAAGAGGACTAGTTAGATATTATCAACATGTATGCAACCACTTGGGAGTTACAGATAAGTTATAAAAGCTTCATCTGTGACATACATTCGTTGGAGCTTGATGAAGACAAAGCCAAGGTCCATACCATTTTGGCATAATTCCAGGATCTTTAGGGAAACATGCATTTTGAATAAGTTCTTGATGTCACACAAGAATTATAGTTTTCTTTTAAAATCTATATATTTTGTTGTAAATATTTGGTGAATGGTTGCAATTAGTTATTAGTTAGTTTCTTTTTGTAAAGGTTTGAAGCTTTTTTCACCCTTTAATTTTTTATAAGAAAGGGTACCAAGACCTTAGAAATGGGGGATTACATACAAAAAAAATTCAAAAAAAAGATATTGGTAATATTTGTTCCAAATATTGGGAATTGATCAACAATATATTATAGTTATGAATTAACCTACTTGGTTTCACATTGTTGTTGATGGATTGAAATTGGAACCAACTCTAATAAGAAATAAAATATTTTCATAATTTTTCTTCATCTTTTGAAGTTAAATTCAATTAATTAGGGCATTGTGATTCTAAGTTCTCTATCTGACAATTGATGGTAGTGTGCCCATCTCCAAATAGTTTGATATTCATAAGAAATATTTTAATTGACTCTATTATCCCAATGGAAAAGGACTAAGCTTTTGTTCATCTTATCCAACTAAATACATATATTGTTCTACTTCACTATTTATACACATTCAAATCTGATTTTTCCTCGAGAAAATATTTTCCTACTCAAGGGCATTAGTTGAAGTCTGTGCTATTAACCTTTGAAAGATTTTTTTAACAACACAAAAGTAAAGGTACAACAACCTATTTTTGTAGAGCTTGAAGTGTGGACATTGATTAATTATATTTCAATCTTCTTTTTTACCATATTTGTGTTGATATTCCCAACATCAAGAAGACAAGGCCTGTAGGAATTCAACCAACAATTTGAGAACCAACAGGGTCCACTATCAAAAAATTCCTTTTTAATTTGGGAAAATGTCATAACTATTAGGAAATATTATAAATAGTTAGGAATCCTAGCTTGATAAGATATCAAGACAAATAATCAATATAAAACTTATTCTATAGTGTTGAACATTTTTGGCTGTGGCATGCCATCAATTATGCACTTATTATTATGTGATTGTCATGTTGGAAATGTGAGGTAGGAAAGGTTACTAAGAGTGGGGCTGGGGGGTGAATCAAGAACCAATAAAACTTTAACTTATTTCACTAATTAATCCTTCATAAACTATTCCGATCTAAATGCATGCATTAAAGAATGAAAGTAGTAAAACATACATAACACTTTGACACAAGATATGGTGACCCATAAACCTTCCAAATAGAAAGTAAAACTAGGGTGAGGATGTGATATCCCCATTTTGATATATAATTTAATAATAAATAGGTATTATATATTATTATTAAAAATGATCAATAATGTATATAAATTGAAAATATAATTATCATAAATATTATCATAGAACTATATATATATATATATATATATATATATATATATATACTTGATATATATTAGATATTAAAATACTATATTATTGAATATAAATAATTAATATATATACACATAAACTAACTATTGACAATTACATCTTAATTACTTATTAAAAATAGTATTATTAATTACAAGGAATATGATTTATATAATTAATATAATATATAATCATATTTTTTATATATATAAAGGTTAATTATAATATATTTTTTATATAATAATAGACATATACATATTGAAATAATAATAACATAATATAAAACAACTATTTAGTAATTGATATTATATTTATATAATTTATGAGTTATTACATACTCTTTAAAATGTAAAAATTCATGTGTATGTGATAAATTAATATAAATAATGTTATATAAAATAATAACCTTATTATATATAATATATGAAAAGACACATCTTTTCCCTTGATATTGTATATAAGAAAGTATTAACATGGGAAAAAATGATAGGAAAAGGATTTTATGAAATATATACTATAAATTAAAGGAAAATGAGAAGTGTTTCAAAAGGGGTCATTACAAATGGTATTAGAGCATAATCATGCCTTCCTATGGACAATATTGCAAATAGATATTGGCCAAAAAGTGTTTTTCAATTGGATCAATATTATTAGTGGAAACCCTAATTTCCTTGTATGGAAGCACATCACATGTGACATTGTCTAGCTATAGGTGAACTTTAGTGCATGATTGGCTTACATTGACAATGAATCAGAATAGAAAGATGAAATTGAGAAGGAAGAATCTATCACTCGAATTGAGCTTCCATATCTGAGATTCTCTAGGCTTCTCCAGAGAAACAATTGGAGAATAAGAAATAATCCTCTAAAATTCCCCAATGCTTGAGCTATATGAGATTGTTAATGCCCTTTCATCATTGTGTGGCCCCATCAATGCTAGAAATGTCATGGAAATAATGTGCTTGAGCAGGTTCAATGAGCAACTTTATTTCCTCTCTTTCTTTTGCTAGAAGATTGGAAAACTCACTTTTTATATCTATGTGATAGCCATGAGCTTTATAGGTGCTAAAAAAGAAAGAACACATGAGAGAGAAAAGAAGGTTGAAGATTCCTATGTATTTTGTTAATCCAACTATGCCTACCTCCTCCATGTCACTTATAGAGGATTTGTTTTCCATGCGTGGGAAATGTAAGAATAAACATCAAAACATTATTCAAGTGTCCACATTCAACAATTATTGAGGGCCATCTAATTGTTATATCATGCCCTTGTGTGAGAAATATGAAAATAAAATTAAAATCATTCACAACCCTAAACCTAAAAATTTGCTTGGCAACAACTATTACTAAGTGCCAAAAAAAATTGCTCGGCACTCACAATTGTCGAGTGATAGTTTTTCTTGATAAACACTAAGAAATTAAGTGGTAGGAGAGTTTACTTAATGAGCTTGGTAGATGAAGAACAAACAACTTGGTAGCCAAAGGATTTCGAGTGAGCTTGGTAGTGTGATTACTGAGTGAACTCGGTAGCCACAGGAGGGTGGAGCTTAGTAGAAGAAAGCACTAAGTGAGGTCGGTAGCCACTATAGGGAGGAAATACATAGAAGATGTTATCGAGTAAACTCAGCTTGAACTACAGATGACTTCTACCAAAAACAATACTAAGTGACAGAACTATAATGTGAACTCCTTTTCACCATTAAAACCAGAGAGCCAGAACTTGAAGCTTTCAAATAAACTTTTCAAATGCAAGGAATAGAAGAAGAAGAAAAATGGATTCAAGTATGTCTACTTGCTTTCTATTCAACTTAGATTAAATCATTACAAAATTTGGGAGCATTTAGCTTCAACCAGAAAACCCTAAAGTAACCCTAAAACTTCAAACTTATAGCTCTAATGGCTGCATACTACAATTCTTGGAGCAATCACTGCTTCAACAAGTTGAATCAAACAAAAAATTATGAACTTACAGGATGACAGAAAGAAGCATGTGCAACTGCAGTCACAAAATAAACTTCCTCTGTCCCTACAACAAACTGGATCTGCTAATCACTTTCTCTACAACTTCTCTCTGATCTTTTGAACTTCTTCTGCTTCTTCCTCTAACTGATCAAATGAATGTGAGACATTCCTTTTTGTCTTCTACCACAAAAAATTTTCCCCCCTCATTTGCAAATTTGAAAAACTCACCTACCAAGTAATAAATTCTTTTGATTATTTTGCAAGCTATCATGGAGGTAGGTGGGCATTTGGCTCTAGGGGCAAACAACCTCTTGCATTAAATATTCCAACACTCCCCCTTTGTCTTGAGCCAAACAAACAAGGATCACTGCTGATCCAAATCAACTACACCAAGACACTCTCTTAGGTGCACAAAAGTTCCAATCCCTAATGGCTTAGTAAATATGCCTGCTAGTTGCTACTCAGACTTACAAAATTACATTTTGATATCCCCATTCTCCACCAACTCTCTGATGAAGTGATATCTAATTTCTATGTGTTTGCTTCTCCCATGGAAGATTGGATTCTTGGACAATGCAATTGATGAGATGTTGTCACAATAAATTGTGGTTCCATCCTCTTGCTTTCATTTAAATCTGTCAAGATCCTCCTTAGCCAAATTACTTGACATGATGCTGCATTTTTTGCTATGTATTTAGCCTCTGCTATAGATTGAGCAACAATAGGTTGCTTCTTGGATGCCCATGAAATTTCACCCAATCCCATATGAAATATGTATCTGGAAGTGCTCTTCCTATCATCTATACTTCCAGCCTAATCACTATCTGTATAACCAACCAACTTGAAATCATTATTTGTAGTATACAAAATTCCAAATCCCTTGGTACCTTTCACATACCTTAGGATCCTCTTTCCCACTTGCCAATGGGAATCCTTTGGTGTTTCCATAAATCTAAAAATAAGACTTACTACATGCATCAAGTCCAGCTGAGTTGCAGTAAAGTACATTAAACTTCCAACCATACTCTTGTATAGTGTTGGATCCACTCTCTTGCTAGAGTCTTCCTTGCTCAACTTCAGACCTATTGCTGTTGGTGTGGGGGTTTCCTTATTGTTTTGCATTTTGAATCTCTCCAAGATCTACCCTGCATACTTTTCTTGAGAGATGAAGATGCCATCATGCATTTTTTTTACTTCTATGCCTAGAAAGTATTTCAAGAGACCAAGGTTTTTCATCTCAAATTCATTTTTCATGGCCTCTTTGAACTCACCAATTAGCGCCTTGTCATTACCAATAAAAATTAAATCATCTACATACAAGACAAAAATCAACACATTTCCAGTTGCTACCTTGATGTAGAGAGTAGGCTCATCATTTCTTTTGCTAAAGCCATTGCTCATCAAATATGAGTCAATCCTGATGTACCATGCCCATGGAGCTTGCTTGAGCCCATAAATATCTCTCTTCAATCTATATACTTTATTCTCTTCACCTACAACTTCATAACTAGGTGGTTTCTCCACATATACTTCTTTCTTCAATATACCATTTAGGAAGGCAAACTTCACATCCATTTGGTATACCTTCCATTTGTGTTGAGTTGCAATTGCTATGACAGCATGCACGGTTTCCATTCTTGTAACTGAGGCATAGGCCTCATCATAATCTCTACCATACTGCTATTTGTAGCCCTTGACTACCAACCTTGCCTTATGCCTATCAATCTTTCCTTCAACATTGCATTTGGTCTTGTAGACCCATTTCACTCCAATCACTTGCTTCTTGGGAGGCAATTCAGTCAGCTCCCATGTCTCATTCCTTTCTATAGCATCTATCTCCTCATCCATGGCCTTACACCATTTCTTCTCCTTAATAGCTTCTTCAAAATATATTGGATCACAATGAGAAAATAATGCAAAATTAACACTCTCATCATAATCTTCATACCTTTCATCTTGGTAAATCTCCCTAAGACTCTTGGTCTTTCTTGGTAATAGGGAGGAGAGTGTGGGATCAAAATCTTCACTACTGCTGCTTGGCACTAACACTCGATCATGCCTAAAAGAGCTCAGTAATGACTGAGGCTGCTTGCCTTTTCTTCTATCTACTCCTTCTTGTTGTTGTTCATTAGCATCTTCTTCACTCATTATTTGCACTTTACTTGATGTGCTCGATGACTCATCAATTAAACCATACCAAGACTAATTTTCAAGAAATTCCACATCTCCATCTTGTTGTTCAATGGGTCCTATAATCTGTATGCCTTTGATTCTGAGTTGTACCCTATGAAGATGCACTTCACACCTTTTTCATCCAATTTTTTCCTTTTCTCTTTAGGCACATGTGCATATGTTGGAATATTCAAATAGGAATAGTGCATCTGAGAGGGGGGGTGAATTAGATGTATTGTATTTTGACCATTAAAACTTTTTAACTAAAAGTAGATTGCATGCATAAAAAAAAACATGTACCACCACATAACACTTGAGATTTTGGTAACCTGGAAACCCTCCAGGAATAAGAAGGTAAAATTGGGGTGGGGATGATACCCACAAAATCACTACAGTAATAATGTTTAACCACTTTTGATGGTCTGCCTTGTTAAAGGCTACAACACATTGTCAAATGTGACCTTGTTAGAGGATTTACAAACACTTTACATGAAGTGTTACCCTGTTAAAAGATTTAATCACCTATTTAAAGGATCTACAAAATAGTTGTTAAGCTAACCTATCACCATAGGGTTTCCTTTCTAATACAATTGCTAGAGAGTATTAGGTATAATAAACCTGATAGCTTACAATCCTTTGATTGTTGAATATAGGCACTTGATCTTCTTTCTCTAATATTGATCCTCTGAGATCTAATACTCTTCACTCTGAAATAGTTTCCCTTACACACCCTTATCCATTCACATATACAATGAGACTTAGTCTTCCTTATAAAGACATTCGAAGACTTAGGGTTAGATGTAGCTCTACGATCCATATTGAATCTCTATTTCTCGCTCATTCCTTGCACTTTTATTATTGGTTGCATGCCTTCTCCATTTTTCTTATTGGCTGCATGTAGACTGCATAGGAAATATAAAAGATTTGATTTAATCCTTCAAGATTCATCATATGTCGGTCATGAAAATGGTTTACATCTGAATTAGTGAAGTTACAAACTCATATGTGTATTCTATGTTACTCGGCACTTACTGATTCTTGATGCTTGACACATGTAACAAACTAGCTTACTTAGCTCCTGTTGCATTTTTGAATTGCACAACATCATTTATAACTTGACACTCAAATATCACTCGATACTTGTATAATGCTCAACACCTAAAGTCATTTGGCACTTGATCTTCACTCGGCACCTGAAGGCTGCTAGGGACCTAAAGATTACTCAACACCTATTGGATTTCTTGACTTGGCTCAGGTTGTGGCTCGGCATACATAGTGTGCTTGGCTCCAATGTAGAAAATGGTTAAGTGTGTTGGCACTCAAATGTCAAAACCATTTTGAGACTAACAATCTCCTCCTTTGACATGAGTGACAAAAACACTTAACTGACCTTATGAGTACATTCACTAATCTGCTCAATATACATATAGAGGGTTTAAAACCTTGATCAAAATTTTGTAACTTACAATATATACCTCAAAATTATTGTAACTCCCCCTGAGTTGATTGTGCCAAAATCTGCGCTATCTTGGTAACCAAAATTTTATGTTGTATATCATGCTCCCCTTTTATCTTGTCTCCCCTTGTTAACTTGTCTCTTTGTCTCCCTCATTTATCTTGTCTTCCCCATTCATCTTGTCTCCCCCTTTTTGACACTTATGTCAAAGGGTTTTAAGGGTTAAGACCATATTTCACCAAAAATGTGTTGTTTACCTCCATAATCATCCTAAGAGCTACATCCCAATTATGCAAAGCAATTTCCAATGACTTCTAATGGATGGGAGTCTCTACAACAAGGTTATTGAGAACAACTTCAGCATAGACCTGTTCTTTATGGAGTACTTCCAAATGTGGGGTAATGGAGGATTGGAGCTATATTAGTTTTGCCTTGATGGTGGCCTCTTCTGCTATTAATACAACTATTTTTTTCTGAGTGTGAAGCATTTGAGCAAAATGCTTCTCACTTTGAGCTAGATCATTTGGTAGCTACATTCTTGAAATATTCAAATTGCTCTCCATGCTCATTATCTTTTGGCTTGTCTCCTATGTGAAGTATGAAAAGTCACACAACTTTTTGTACAATCAGAATATATTCTCAAGTACCTTTTTCACTTTGTCTATTATCTTTTCCAATTCAACCTATGAAAGTGCAATTTCACTAGATATTTTCTCATTAACTTTCCCTTGAAATTTTCTTTTAGACCATTCCATAAGTTTTGCATTTGTCTCTTGGTCTACATTTGTCACCTGGTCAACAATATCTATCAATTGTTCCATTATATGCTTGGACTCATCTAGTGACTGAAAACTGAAGGCATCCATAAATATGTCTTTAATTTCATGTAAAGCTTACTTTTGTTTATACTCCTTCCTGAGTATCTCTTGCCTCTTTCTTCTATTTAATGCTTCTTGCACCTCATTGATTTGATCAATTCTTATTGTTTTTGAGTCATAACTTGGTATGACTATCTCCTCATCTAGTTTAGGGTCTCCATAGTGAAGTACCCTAGCAACTTTTGTAGAACTTGATCCTGGTGCAAATATTTGCAGTGGCATTGCATCATTACTTGGCTATTGTGAAAGAGTCCCTGAGGTAGGAAAATTTATCAATGTTTGTATTGCTTCCTACTCTTTAGGGGTTTCCTCTATTTTCTCCTCCTTCTGTCTACTACCTTGATCAATTATATTAATTTTAGGAAGTGCACTTGGTGTTTGTGTTGTAGGATCAGATGTAATAGTCTGTCCTATTTGTTCTATTTCTTTGTCTGCTATTGCACTCAAATTTTGTACTGTGGTGTCAACTATGCCTAATGAAAAAAATGTTGGCATTTGAAGTTGACCACTAGTAGTTGTAGATATGATGGAAGGTGGTTCTTGTGGATTCACCTTATCCGTAACTGTGTTTTCTACTAATTTTTGTAATTCATCCACACTGACCAATACTAGATCTATACATAATTTTGCTTGTTGTGTGGATTGGTCAAGGATTCTTTTGAGATCCTCTGCAGTTAATGGATTGATGTTCTGAGTAGAAGTTTCAGGAAAATTCTGTATAGTTATAGTTTCTATAGGTCTGATGGGTACATGAGGAGGGCTAGGAGGTAGCAATTGTGTGTCTTACACACTCTAGTCTTGTTGCTGCTCTTGCTCAGCTATTGCCATTTCATCTTGCTTTTGTGTCTCCTCCTTCTCTGTTTCTTTCTTTTCTTCTTCTTCTTTCTTTTCTTCTTCCTTCTTTTCTTCTTCTCCTTTCTCTACTTCTATCTTCTTCTCTCTCTTTTTTCTTCTCTCTTTTGGCTGAGTAGTAGCTTCTTCCTTGTATTCTTCTTCAAGAAAATCTTCAACCTTTTTGTACAAATTCTTCAACCTAATATTATGCCTTTTGACTACTTTCTCTATTTTCTCCTTAGTCAAATCAGGCAATATGCTTGCTAGGATTGATTCTCTCATCTCCTTCTCCATTTTCAAACAAAAATGCCATCTGTCTTCAACAATTTTAGATAGTTCATTTGGCAATTGTCCATCTATTTCAAGAGGAGTATACTTGAATTGTGCCATCATTCCATAAACTAATTCTTCTATTTTATTTTGTTCATCTTTAGTGAACTTATTGAAATACACTTTATTCATGTTACTTAAGTCTCCATTTCCAATCTTTTTACATAATGTATCAATTGAAAAATGGCTTACCTTTTCATATTGATCTTCTTCATCAGTATCAGGTTGAGCCACATATTTTCTTCTTTTCCTTGGCTCTTCCTGTGTCTTCTTGATTTTCTTCTTCTTTGTAACTTCCTCTTTAGATTTTTGTGTGGAGGCCCTTGTTGCAGCTCTGGTTGTTGGCTTTTGGTGTGTTGGCATGGTAGTTTTCTTTGGTGTGGGCTGGGATGGAGGGTGTACTATTTCCTTTCTCTTCTTTGGCTCAGCTTGGGTTGGTGCTTCATCGACTTCTTCTTCCTTAGCACCTTCCTCCTTGTCTTCACCTAGGCCTTTAGTTAATTCTATTGGGCCTTGCTCTTGTTCATCCTCATCATCATCATTGTCATCATCATCTTCTTCTTCTGCTTCAGCCTCAATTCCTTCACCAAATTTCTTCTTAATTTTTTTCATCAATTTATCTTTCTTTTTCAATGTGGAGGTAGTATTTAACTCCATATTTATCTTTGACCTTACCACATCATAAGTGCCAAAGTGTGGGGCACTCTTATCTATCTCTTCTACCAATAATGCAGTTATTGCTGCAGATGCTTCATCTATGTTGATCTCATAACCAAATGGCCTTAGCCATCTCACCTTTGGAACTGCTACTTGGATATAGTTGAAGTCAATATCAACTAAGAAGCATATATCATTAATATGTTTTTCCACTAAGGAAACTGGTATTCTCACCCTTTGCTTCATGGATTTCTTAAAATCCTCAAAGTAGCTTGTTATCAGGGTATCAAAATTGTCTCCCATTTGTTCTATATATATTTTAATTTGGGATATGATAGTTCTATCATTTCTCCATGTAACTTTTTCAAAAGAGGGAAATTCATTCTGAACATAAAAGAATACACAAACTAGAATTGCTCCAAATTTGCATTGAGCACCCTTTGTCCTTCTTATGGTAGCTAGGTTTTCATTAATCTGTTGTAATTGTAGTTTTGCAAGATCATAAGTATGATCCTTTTTAACCAATTTGTAACCTACATCTACTTCAATACATGGAACATTGTTGAGTCTAATGGATTGATAGAATTTGTGGGCAGTAACTCTAACGGAAAACTCAACTAGAGGATCCTAAATGTGTGGATTATCATTCCTCTTTTGTTCCACTAAGCACTTGTGTTCTTTTCAATAACCTCCTTGGATTCACTTCTCAAGGTCTTAAACCAATCTAAGGTAGGATATCCAGTTACCCTATGAATGATTCTTTTTGTGATCTTTATAGGGACATCTTGTAACCATAGACTACCATCATGAATTTTTCTCAACACAAGTCTGATCCATTCTATTTTAAATATGGTGGGAAAACCCAAAACTCGTGTTAAACCCTTCCTTTCAGCAATTTTGTATTCATCTTTCAAGACTCCATTGACACACAGCTTCTCAAAGGCTTCTCTTATTTCCATGTCTCCTATGGCTCCTATCTTGTAATTATAGCATCTCCTTACATCCTGAACCATAACAACATTTGGGGGTATGCAAGAAAGGGCTCCAGCGGGATCGTTCTTGTATGCAACTTTAGGAATGGGACAAAAATTAGGCTACCTAATCTCATTAGATACTATTTGGACTTCAAATGATTCTTTGTCTTGGGTTTTCTTAGAACTCAAAGCCATTTATGCAAACTAGGGTTTCCATTACACAAAAATATGAAACTGCGTAGCTCGACACAAATGAAAATACATCAAGATCGATGAAAATGCATTGTAAGAGGTTGCAATCTGCTTGGAATGCTAGATTATTTTCTATGAAGTCACTCTGCTCTCTTTCTCTTCTTCTTGATTATGATGAGGAAGAATGATTAAAATCACAATAATATACCCTATTTCCATCGCATTAAATACTCAACTACAAACTCAACCTTTGAAGGATTTTTGACATTACTCAGCTTGCACTACATTTCCACTTCACTCAACTTTCACTGGAGTTATTTAACTTGGCATCAGCTATTAACTCGGTCACTATTAGGAACTCAACATGTATTGGAGTTTTACTCGACATCCAAAGATAGCTCGACATCATCATTTAAAATTTTGTCTTGGCATCTTGTTTCATGCAAATTTATACTTTGCATTGCTTCTTCATGGTTTAAGGCTGATGTATGATACTTCCTTATATGTATCAGCCCCGTAGGCTCATCTTGTGATTAATTGAATGAGAAATGATCACTTGACCTTGTGGGTAAAGTGACCATTCCATTGGATGTACTTGATTCATTCTTTTTTTGCCATGTCTTCTTTATGTTTGTTTTGATGTGTTCCACATCAATCTTTTCTTTTCCCTTGTTTACTTCAATCTTGGGTGCCTTTGACCTTGTAGGACAGTTTCTGCTGATATGACCAATTTTCAGGCAACTGAAACATGTGGTTTGGTTCAACCATCTTTTATAGTTCCCATTAAAATGTGTTCTTATGTAGTTTTGGGGTATATGTCCATATTTTTGACAATAATGATAGCTATACCTGGTGTTGTAATTCCAATGGTACTGACTTTCATTTCCTTTTGTTTTTGCTGGTTGATTTGATGCCCATGTAGGCTTTGATCTACATTCAAATGCTCTATGTCCATACTTCTTACAATTATGACAATGTCCATCAAATCTCTGTGCCCTTGTGACTTTGGATCTGCAATCTTATGTCATATGTCCTTGCATGTTGCACTTGTGATAGTAACTCTTGCTTTTGGGTGTGTTTAGCCGATTGAATCTTCTACTCCTGCAAATATTAGCAGTATGCCCCTTTTTATTACAATAATGACAAATGGGTTTAGAATCCTTACCTTTGTCATTTCTTTTCTCAACACTCTTTGATGATTCTCCTACTTTAGTGCTATTGTATCTAAGTCCTAATGTATCATGGGATGATCTTGAAAATTTCATCAACTGTTCAAAGTACTTGATGGCTTCACTTGACTTGTTGATATTCTCTGCCATTTTGTTTCTCTATTTAATTCATTCTGCAGTTGTTCAATCTACATCTTCAAGGTAGAGATCTCAATATCTTTCATATTGAGTTCATGATGAAGGTTCATCATTTGGGCAAGTGTATCCATCTGTATGTTTGAAATCTTTGTTAATTTAGTACATTTTTCTTCAAGTCTATTTGTAAGATTTCTTTTGTCATCTTCCATCATGACTCTATCCTCAACTACTTTTTTCTTTTTTTTAGTGATTTCACATAACATTATGGCCTGGGATTCATGTTCCATCTTGAGAGATCTTATAACATCTTCTTGAACTTTGTTTTTCTCCATCAGTTCTACTATTGATGTATCAAACTCTTTAGTGTCTCCATTGACAAATAGTTTTGTGATATCTATCTCCTTGTAGTTTATATCATTTTCAGATATGACTATATCCTTCATTCTTTTCAAAGATTTTCTTAGTTCCTCCCTAGCTTCCTCTACTTTGTGTAGGGCCAGTTGCACATCAATCACTTGATTGTCAATAATCTTCCCAAGTTTGAAGACTTTCATATTTAGACCTTTTTCTTCAAGCTGTTAGACTTCTCCTTGGGAGAACCTTACAACTCTTATACCAATTGTTGGAATATTCAAATAGGAATAGTGCATTTGAGGGGGGGGGGGGGGGGGGGGGGGGGTGAATCAGATGTCTTTTATTTTGACCATTAAAACTTTTTAACTAAAAGTAGATTGCATTCATAAAAACAAACATGTACCACCACATAACACTTGAGATTTTGGTAACCCAAAAACCCTCCAAGAATAAGAAGGTAAAATTGGGGTGGGGATGATACCCACAAAATCATTGCAATAATAATATTTAACCACTTCTGATGGTCTGCCCTGTTAAAGGCTACAACACATTGTTAAATGTGACCTTCTTAGAGGATTTAAAAACACTTTACATGAAGTGTTACCCTGTTAAAAGATTTAATCACCTATTTAAGGGATCTACAAAATAGCTGTTAAGCTAACCTATCACCATAGGGTTTCCTTTCTAATAAAATTTCTAGAGAGTATTAGGTATAATAAACCTAATAGCTTACAATCCTTTGATTGTTGAATACAGGCACTTGATCTGCTTTCTCTGATCTTGATCCTCTAAGATTTGATACTCTTCACTCTGAAATAGTTTCCCTTACACACCCTTGTCCATTCAGATATACAATGAGACTTAGTCTTCCTTATAAAGACATTTAAATACTTAGGGTTAGATGTGGATCTACGATCCATATTGAATCTCTATTTCTCGCTCATTCCTTGCACTTTTATTATTGGTTGCATGCCTTCTCCATTTTTCTTATTGGTTGTATGTAGATTGCATAGGAAATATAAAAGATTTGATTTAATCCTTTGAGATTCATCATATGTTGGCCATGAAAATGATTTACATCTGAATTAGTGAAGTTACAAACTCATATGTGTATTTTGTGTTACTCGACACTTACTGATTCCTGATGCTTGGCACATGTAACAAACTGACTTACTCATCTCTTGTTGCATTGTTGTACTGCACGACATTGTCTGTGACTCGACACTCAAATATCACTCGATACTTGTATAATGCTCGGCACCTAAAGTCATTTGGCACTTGATCTCCACTTGGCACTTGATCTTCACTCGACACCTGAAGATCATTGAGCACCTGTTGGATTTTCTGACTCGGTTCATGTTGTGGCTCAGCATATGTAGTGTGCTTAGCTCCAATGTAGAAAATGGTTGAGTGTGTTGGCACTCAAATGTCAAAACCATTTTGAGACTAACAACATATGCAACACATCCAAACACCCTTAGGTGTTCAACTATCCATCTTCCTCGTGACCATGCTTTTATTGGAATTCTATAATGGAAAGCCTTTGTAGGACACTTATTAATTAGGTAAACTATTGTTGCCATAGCCTCTCCCCAAAATTTAGTTGGGAGACCTTTCTCTTTCATCATGCTCCTTGCCATTTCAACAATGGTCCTTTTCTTTCTTTCAACCACTCCATTCTACTATGGTGTATAACTGGCTGTGAGCTCTTTCTTTATGCCATGTTTCTTACAAAAATTTACAAAAGAATTGGAGGTATACTCCCCTCCTCTATCTAATCTTAGGACTTTGATATAGTGTCCACATTCTCTTTCAGCCTGGGCTTTAAATTCTACAAATTTATCAAATGCTTTAGATTTATTCTTTAAAAAATACACCCATTTCCTACAACTGAAATCATCAATAAATGTCATGAAATAAGTACTCCCCCCAATGGAAGTAACTTGCATAGGACTGACTAGGCTAGTATGCACTAACTCTAATGGATATCTAGCCCTCCTAGAATTTCCAAAATTAAAGGGAAGCCTATGTTTCTTACCCAAAATACAAGTCTCACACTTGTCACTTGAATTTTCTATACGTGGCAAACCATCTACCATTCTTTTATTTGATAACAAATTTAAACCAGCATAGCCAAGATGACCATACCTAAGGTGCCATAGCCATGAGGGGTCTTCAATCACACTCCTTAGAGCTGATTGTGTGGGAGGTGCAGCACCAACTTGAGATGAGAAACAAGTCTCTATCTTCAAGGGAAACATTACGTTCTTTATCATTTGAACTGTTGCAAGTAAGTTCTTGCTCCCATCTTTTTCTTGAATGATACACCTGTCATTCTCCATTAGTACTTTCTATCCATTTTGAATAAGCTATCCAATGCTCATAAAATTTTGCTTCATACCAAGGGAAAAATATACATTTTGTATTTCCTTCTTCTCACCTTTCTTGGTGTGGACCATAATAGATCCTTTTCCCACTACTGGTAGGGTTCCACTGTTACCCATTTTAACCTCAGATTTGAAACTCTTGTCAACGAATGAAAACAAGGTTTCATTACCACTCATGTAGTTGCTACATCCACTATCAAGGTACCAAACCTCAGGGCTTCCTTCTTCACCAACATTACACATGATGAAGGCAATGGCATTGTTTCCACTTCCCATGTTCACATCAACCACATTTGCTTGTCCTGGTTGATCATTTTGCTTCTTCCAGCATTCACTTTCATAATGCCCATATTTATGATAGTAGTAGCATTCTACATTACTCTTATTTGAGTTGTAATTTTTCTTACCTCCTTTTGAAGTATTTTGTGAGCTACTTGCTCTATCTGCTCTTCCTAAGCTTTTTGATGCAACATTTCTTTGTCCTCCATTACCTCGGCCTCTACCTCTGGAGTTTTTGCCTGATCCATTTATTCCTCTCCCCTTTCCTCTTGGATTTGAATGAGCCTTGAATTCTTGATCTTGGGAAGAAGAAGATGCAAATCTATTGATCCTATGCTCATGGGTTTGAAGAGTACCCATCAACTCATCCATTGTCAAAATAGTGAGGTCTTTTGCCTCTTATATGGTCATGACTAAATTGTCATATTTATGATGTAAACTCTTCAATATCTTTTCCACTATCCTCTACTCTTGATAGTCTTCTCCATTTGACTTCAACTAGTTAATCACATTGGAGGTCCTTGAACTGAAATCTACAACTGATTCATTTTCCTTCATCTGAAGGTTCTCAAACTCCCTCCTAATATTTTGTAGCTTTATTGTGCAGACTTTATTAGTCCCCTTGAAGTTTGTCTCAAAGATATCCCATGCTTCCTTTACATAATTTGCTGCTGCAATCTTTGGAAAAACTATCTCTGTCATTGTTGCTTCAATCAAACTTAATGTCTTTGCATCCTTTCTCCTTGACTCTTTCAAATGATTCTTTTGTGCATTTGTGAGGGCAGCATATTGAGTTGTGTCTATCACATCATTGAACCCATTAAATACAAAATCTCACAAATCATTAGCAACCATTATGGTTTTCATTTTCTTTTCCCATGTATCATAATTTTGTCCATTGAAGGGTGGTGGTTGTTGCCATATATTTCCTGCATCTCCTGCCATGTCAAATATCCCAAGAAAACTAATTGCCCTAACTCAATGTGGATGTGGGGCCTCAAAGCTCTGATACCATGTGAGAAATATGAAAATAAAATAAAAATCATTCACAACCCTAAACCTAAAAATTTTCTTGGCAACAACTATTACTAAGTGCCAAAATAAAATTGCTCAGCACTCACAATTGCCAACTGACAGTTTTTCCTGGTAAACACTAAGAAATCAAGTGACAAGAGAGTTTACCGAGTGAGCTTGATAAATGAAGAGCAAAAAAATTAGTAGCCAAAGGATGCTGAGTGAGCTTGGTAGTGTGATTACTGAGTGAACTTGGTAGCCATAGGAGGGTGGAGCTCAGTAGAAGAAAGCATCAAGTGAAGTCGGTAGCCACTGCAGGGAGGAGCTTGGTAGAAGATGTTATCGAGTGAACTTGGCTTGAACTACAAATGACTTCTACCAAAAAAAAAATATCGAGTGAAAAAACTATAACGTGAACTCCTTTTCACCATTAAAAGAAAAGAGCTAGAACTTGAAGCTTTCAAATAAAATTTTCAAATGCAAGGAATAGAAGAAGAAGAACAATGGATTCAAGTATGCCTGCTTTCTTTCTATTCAACTTAGATTAAATCATTACAAAATCTAGGAGCATTCAACTTCAACCAGAAAACCCTAAAGTAATCCTAAAACTTCAAACTAGAAAACTTATAACCTCTGAGGAAAAGAGAACAATCATTGGATGTAGAAGAGAGAACATAGGGTAGTAATGGGATTTTATGATTCAAACACTTCAATCTGAAAAATATATAACCTCTGAGGAAAAGTAGATAATACAAACATGATATAAGAAGTATCATTAATACTTTTCCTCTTAGTCATGGGGAAAGTTTCAGATTCACATTAAAAAAATATAGCCTCAACAAATACAGATTGGTGAGAAACATATGAACTCGGAAAGGAATATAGATATAGAAATAAGAATCGAAAAGGGAGAAGAAATATAATAGGGAGTAGTGAAATTAATATATAATTATTATTCAATACAGTAGAAGGGTATAGTCAAAGGACCTTCAAAGTATAAATAAAAAGTCACCTCAAGGGCATATAACATATGCAACATCAAAATAATAATTAACCAAGCCCAATAGGTATGTTTTCATGTCTTCCCTTTATTAAAGTTGGTATGTAAATATAATATAAGATGTAGGAAGAGTATTACATAGTATGGAAAAATAGTGCAAGGAAATTAAAAGATACCAAAATTCATGTCAAATAAGAGAAGTGGAATTAAGAATAATGTGGAAAACAAAAGCATTAATATAGGGAAGGAATAACATGATAATTCTGAGTGGCTTTTGTTCTTCATGCACACATTGTGGAAGGCATAAATTGAGCATATTATCGTATCTCATGGAAAGACCTTTGTACTAGATATTTTTCCAAAAATGGACTAATATATAGTCTAATGAAGTATGTTGAAGTTTCTTATATTTTGGAGATTACATATGTGCAAATAGCACTTTCTAGAGTTTTGGAATCTATCAGTTTGAAAACAATTGCATGACCAACAACAACTTCTTGTAATAGTGATACTGGTATCAAGAAATTTTAGTAATATTTTCATTGGAAATGAACTGAACCTTGGCAAAACCATTCCCGTTGTGCTTGATGAGGAAGCAGTTGTTTCTCTTCATGATCTCCCATATTAAAAGAACCATGGTTTTCAAGCAGGTTCTTGTAAAAATCATGTTAGATCGGTTAAACTCATACGTTTGCAACTCGATAATAATAAGAAGCATTGCATTTATACATTAAGTCCCCATTTGGTTGCTGGCATAGGAATAGAAAATTAGAATAGAAAAATGGAATGGGAATGGAAATGGGGAATGGGAAAGGGCAATTCCAATCGTGTTTGGTGCACTTGAAATTCGACTAGGAATATGTTAATCCATTGTTTGGTTGTACAAAAATGGAATAGGAATAAGGTTAAGTTTTGTATTTTTAAAAACATTTCCCCTAATTTTTTTTTTAAATTTATTATTTTTTTGGTTAATTCATTTTCATTTTTTTAAACAAATAGATATAATTTTAAAAAATGTTATAAAAAAAAAATTCAAAAAAAAATTTAACAAAAAAGTTCAAAAAAAAAAAGTTTTAAAAAAAATTCAAAAAATTAAAAAAAAAATTCAAAAATCAAAAAAATAATAATAATAATAATTTTTTTAAAAATAAATGGAAAATCAAAATGGGAATGGAAATGGCCTATTCCAATAACTGATATTTTTTGGCATAGACATATGCTCATTTTAGGGGCAAAATTAGAATATGTCTTCCTATTCCCAATTTTGATTGAGCTTACCAAACAACGAATATAAAACATATTCTAATTTCCTTTTCCTATTCCACTCATATTCCAGCAACCAAATGGGGCCTAACTACAAGAGGTGGGCCCAGGCTTAAACCAAGGGTAAGTATTTATACATCTCTTTCTCTTTATTTTTAAACTCTTATGTGGATATGATATTTAAGAAAATATAGATTGCCAATTGGTTATAATCAATTATTGATAAATAATAGATTACTAAATATGGGTTCCTCATTATTTGCATATGAATTTCTTAATCATAGTTAATATTTGAAAAGGAAATAATATGTTTGAGGGGCATATACTAAAATATGTAAATAGGAGATTTGAAATCTTATAATTATAGATATATATAAGTATTTATCCCTTTCTCTATAAATATGTTACTTAAGTGAATAGTGATTAAAATTTGGTTAGAATGATATTTATGGAATCATATTATGGGGGAATTATTATGAAAATAAGAGGGGTATCAATAATATTGTGTAACATATCAATATTAGTAAACTTAAGGGACAAAGAATATTAATGTTTTAATGTTACTAGTTAATTGGATATGAATCTCTTTATGTTGCATTACATGATGGATAAGAAGTGTGCACAGGGGGAGGAGTAAATTGGTTGTGTTAGGGAAAAATGAATCCCAATATGGACTAAGGTTTGAGGGAGCCCCAAGCTGAGCATGTCCAAACTCAGAGCCATAGTAAATCTTCCATTCATCATGGGACCTATTGCAAGGGCAAAAAATTATAAAAAATCCACCTTCCATGTCAAAAACTAAACATGTTCATAGTGCATAGGCAGTGAGCATAGGGGGAGGAGTAAATCGATCATGTTGGGGCAAAATGAATCTCAATATGGACTAAGGTTTGAGAGAGCCCCAAGCTGAGCATGTCCAAACTCAGAGCTGTAGTAAATCTACCATCCACTATGGAATTATACACCCTATTATAATACTAGCTAATAGAAAATATGCATCTTCAATCTAACTTTTTATTTTAAGACAAGGGAAAGGAGCGACATTCATGATCAAAGTGGTAAAAAAATTCTTTACCCTTTTCTTTTTTTTTCAATTTGTAAGCTAGATTATAACATGTATACTATGTGTCTTCTTCATGTCTTCATGCATTAAAGTGTCTACTTTGTGTCTTCATTCATATTTCTTGTACATGCTATTATATACTAACATGTCTACTTTGTAAGTGTCTAGCACATATGCAAGAAAGAGAATGAATCCAAACTATGAATTAATAAGAATCGAATCAAATGCTAGAGGACAAGCAAATTCTAGAGGGGAGGACTATGATATCCCCATTTTGATATATAATTTAGTAATAAATAAGTATTATATATTATTATTAAAAATGATCAATAATGTATATAAATTGAAAATATAATTAACATAAATACTATCATAGAACTATATATATATATATAAGATATTAAAATACTATATTATTGAATAAATAATTAACATATATACACATAAATTAACTATTGACAATTACATCTTAATTACTTATTAAAAATAGTATTATTAATTACAAGGAATATGATTTATATAATTAATATAATATATAATCATATTTAATATATACATATTAAAATAATAATAACATAATATAAAATAACTATTATATATATATCATATAATTTTTGAGTTATTACATACTCTTTAAAATGTAAAAATTCATGTGCATGTGATAAATTAATATAAATAATGTTATATAAAATAATAACCTTATTATATATAATATATGAAAAGACACATCTTTTCCCTTGATATTTTATATAAGAAAGTATTAACATGAGAAAAAGGATAGGAAAAGGATTTTATAAAATATATACTATAAATTAAAGGAAAATGAGAAGTGTTTCGAAAGGGGTCATTACAGAGGATGATACCCACAAGCTTTAATACTATCATATAAAGTTGGTTGGTTAAGGCTTACAATTGATCACTTTTGATTATCTACCTTGTTAGAAGCAATGAGGACTACTAGGTCTACCTTGTGAAAGGATTTACAAAACATCAATGAAGTATGCACTCAGTAAAGAGATTTGTCAAAGACTATTGAGTCTACTTGGTTAAAGGATTTAGCTAATACACCTATTAGGATGAACTAGTGGCTAATCTCTGATCTACAACTCTAATTTTCTAGTTGAGATTCCTTTGAAATGTAATGATCACCTTTCTATGATAAATCAATATTTGTTGTCCCTTATACTACTTGTAGCCTTATAATTCACACTTCTACTTTCTATATTCACATCATACTTTCTTCTATATCATATCTTGGATGTGATACAATGCATTACATATATATCAATCCAAATCATAACTCATGAAAGTTAGATACAACATAGATTTCCATCAAGATCACAAAGTCAGCCCAACTATTGGCACTTGGGTTTAGAAGATAATATTGGTGAGGTTTTGATACTCGTAAACCATTATCAACACTCAACATCATAATGTATTTAGTATATGTAGAAGCTCAGTTCATACTAATCACTTCAAAGTATACTAAACTTGGTTAGCATTGGTGACTCGATGAGTACTATGAAACTTGAAATTTAAACTAAATCACTTGGTTGACACTCCTTTCATCAGTCAACACTAGATTCACATCAATGACACTGTGAGCATGGTAGACACTGGAGAACATGGTTGACATTGTGCAACTCGGTTAATACTATGAAGCTTGGTTAGCACTATCACTAATCAACATGATAAATATTTCTCAACATGAACTACATACTGATTCTAGAACTTGGTAGCAATTATAGAACTTGGTAGTACCTAGATTACTTAGTTAACACTGCAAACTACAAGATAAGCTTGGTACATTTTTAACCAATTTACTAAGTGTGAGTCACTAATAAGAAAACTTTGACCATAATGTCAACAATCTCCCCCTTTAGCATTAGTGACAAAAACACTTATCAATTCAAAACTGAATACTAAAAATTTCAAGTCCAAAACATTCTTTATCTCCATCTTGTTTCTTCAACTCGATAATTCAAAATTTCTTTTGTAAAAGATGTTTTTTGATTACCTGTACATGTATACTACACTGCTCCCTCATACATATATATAGTATCTCATATTATACTTCTCCCCAATACTCTTCATATATAAATATACATTCATCTTATCTACTTATCCTCCTTCATTTATATATATGTATGTATGTATGTATGTATGTATGTATATCTTATATTATACTTTACTTCTCCCCCTTTTTGATATAAATGCCAAAGATGTATGCTACATGGTAATGCAAAAATATGACAAGAAGTCATTATGTACCTTCAAAATTAATGCCATAGCCTTCTCCCGATTTTCTTGTAACACATTGCTTGCATGACATGCAATCTACACTTTTGCTAATAACTCCATCATGTGATTAGCTATGGAGAAGTTATTGTCATGGATGACAGTTTTGACATGTGCAATGTGTTTCTATAATGCATCTATGTTTGAAAGAATCATGCCTTGGATGTCTGCAAGTGTGGCCCTGAGCCTAGCTTCTTGCCTTAAAAAATCTACTTGCAAATTTGTTAGAAATATGAGCTTTGAGTAGTGAGTAGAACTATAGCTCGGGTCAAGTGACAATTGATGTGCACTTACCTTCAACTCTTCATCTATGTTAGATAACTTTTCTTTGATTCCCTGGGTGAAGATAGACATATCACATAACTTTCTAAATAATGAAGTTACATTATTTGTAGAGGTATCCAATGAATTAAGAATAGTAGACAATTCTACTTGATTTATTGCAATTTTCTTTGCTACCTTCTCCAATACTTGGTTCTCAATTTCCTCTCTACTCTTTGTAGCAACTTTTCTTGTCCATTCAAATCTTCACTGAATTTCTTGAAAAAATTTGCCAATTGATCCAAAATAGTTTGTGTACTATCAACCTCAATACTTGATGCATCCATAGGTATGTACTTTACCTCATCAAGCACTTGATATTCTCTGCTCTTCTCTTCTATAAGCTTCTATTTCTTAGCTCTCTTTTGCAATAGTTCACGCATTTTTTTTATTTGATTAGGATTTAGAGTAGAGATATCCCAATTTGGGATAACTATATCCTCATCTAGATCAATATCTTCTTCTTCACCTTTATCCTTGCTTGAAACTTTAGTAATCAATTGAGACTTGTGCTCAACTATCCTTATACTAACTGAATGTGGAACTGAAACAATAGTAGAAATTGAGGGGCTAGCAACAAAAGTAGATATTGCAATGAAAATAGAAATACCTTGTTGGTGTGTTGCCAAATCTAATGATGGTGGAGGCACTTGTTGCCTAGCAGATTAAGTGTTGATAACTTTAGTCAATGTGGTACTTAGTTTAATAGGTGTAGAGATTGGTTGGGTGCATGGTGTTGCATTGGTTTCCACAATTAACTTGGTAGAAGCTTTCTCTTAGCTTGATGGCATTAAAGCTTTTCTCAGAGAGTGAGAAAATGAGGCCATTACTACTACTACAATCTTCTCTAGGTCTATTTCTTCAATATATGAATCTTAGGGAGATTCTTCTCTATAGCTTCTTGTTCTTCATCCTCATTATCTAGATTTACATTTTCAATTTCCATATTTTCTTCTTCATCATCATCATCTTCTTCCTTGATATCTTTCTCATCTTCCTTATCGCTAGCATGAACAAACAAATCACCTAGTTGATGAAGGTTGTAAATGTTCTTCCATGTGGTAGTAGCTATCTTCACCATTGATTCTATGTCTTTTTTCAGTACAAAACATGTGTTGAATTTAAAAATTGAGTTTTTCTTCATGAAATCTTTCACCTCTTAGTTACTAAGACTCAACATAAGTTGCCTCAGAGTCTATTCATATATATCATTTGTAGTATTCTTAGCATTCTCCCATCTGGGCTTGATTACTTGCATAAGCTCATTTGGAATTTTCTATACAATTTGATTAGAGAGTATTTCCATTTACCTAGTTTTGACATCATCATGTCTTCAACTTACTTTTTTTGATTTGCACTCCTAGTTTCATATCTGAGAGATTTGAAATTTTTCATCCTAGATCCTCCTTCTATTTCCTTTAATTTTTCTTGAAATGTAGGTGGAGGCTTCTTGAAAATAATTTCCTTGTCATCCTTCTCACCTAACTTCAATTTCTTTCAAGCTTTTGGTGCTCTTCTTGTGAATGCAATAGTTGATGACTTGGTAGGTCAGGTAATGATAACCTTACCCTTCTTCCTTATAGGCTCTTCTTCTTTAGACTTTGTTTCTTTTTCTTCACCCTCTACTTCTTCTTCTTCCACATCATCTCCTTTTCCCTTTGTTAATAGGAGAGTAGGACTTTCTTTCCTTAGTTTTGCTATCCTATTCTTTCCTTTGTTAACTACTCGAGGAAGCTTAATTTCAAGTTCTATCCTCACCTTGGCTTCTTCATAAGTATCAAAATATGTGACCTTGGGATCCAAAATTTTATTCAATAGTGCCTCAATAATATATTTTGTGTCATCAATGTTAACCTCATAGTTTAGAAGCTCAATGCACACTATTCTAAGTTTGACTACTTGAATGTACACTTTTTCACAGTCTACCATGAAACAAATATCATCCTTGTAATATTCTATAAGTTTCTTTGGTATTCTATATTTTCATCTTTTCCTTGAATGAAACAAAATAGTTTTCCATGATACTAACAAAGTTTTCACCCATTTCTGCTATATATTCATTAATCTAATATAAAACTAGTACATCTTTTCTCCATACAAATAAACCTTTAGAAGGGAAGGATTTTTATACATAGAAAAGTAAAAAATTTAAGAGTGAAAAAAACTTATAGGGATTATTCTTGGAATTTTTGATGCTCTCCATGTTCTTGTTGAACTGATTCAACATTAACTTGGCAAGGTTGAAGGATATGTTATTATTCACTACCTAGAGAGCCAGATCAATTGACTCACAAGACATAGTGTTGAGATGACTGGAGCTATAGATCTTGTGAGTGATCACATGAATTCCAAATTTTAGTTCCATTTTAGTTACATTTCTGATCTTCATTCATCTTCCATCCCACTCGACAAGTGTCTTATTTTCCAATTCTACCTGACTTAGGGTTTTGGTAGTCTTGGCTTTGTTCAACATTGGGAGCCCTATGATTATATGAATCATTTTCTTTGTGATTTGAATAGGCTACTCCAACTATAATTTCCCATTTTGTACATGGTTAAGAATAAACCTTACCCATTTTAGCTAAAAGTCTCAGGGCATATGCAAAATGTGTGTTAAACATTTGGTCTCCAAATGTTGATGCTCGAGTTTCAACACACCATTTACACATAACATCTTTAGAGTCTCATCCATTTCTAGGGTTCCAAGTTCTTGTATCAAACAATGAAAATGTGAATAGATATCATTAATGAGTAATACCTTGTGAGGAATATGTGATTGAGGTCTAGTTGGGTCAAGTGCTTCTAGAATTTCTAGACTCAATTTGGAAGTCTGGTGCCTTCCAATTGTATACACCCTAAAATGGTCGCCTAGACTATGGGCCCTCATTATTCAATTTATCAATTTATCAAATTTCTTGAATCAATGGTTTGCAATATTTTATTAAATCAATTCAAATCAATTTCCTTGATCAAATTCGATTATTTTATTTCTAAAGTTGATCATTTTATCTTAAGTCTTATTTAATTAAAATAAAATCTCCTCTTTTAATTAAATAAAATAAGTCCCCATTTAATTAAAAGGAAACCTCTCTTTTAATTAAATAATTCATTCACATTTAATTAATTAAAAGAAAAACCCCTCTATTAATTTAATTAAATATCTCCTATTTAATTAAAAGAACTTGCTCCCTTTTAATTAAATAAAAATCACACTTAAATATCTCTTGTTGATGAAAGGGAAATAAAATAAATTCTTTTATTTGATTTCTACACTTAAATGCACATATTTCTAAGTGGGACTTATCTTTTCACTTTCTTCTCAACCACTCTTCTTTTCTCATTGGTGGAATTTCATCTCACATGGATCAAACTCTATTATCCCATACTGGTTGTGAGAAGCCTCTCACCTCCATAATTTCCTTTATAAGGGAGAGCCCTCTCCTCATTTTAGACATGGATGATGTTATTGTTATGCTGGAGGTTTGGAGAGCAATTTTTGAAGAAGGAGTTTTTGAATGCTAAATCTTTTTGTGGAGAACTTCTATCTTCTTGTCTCATTCTCTCTTGCACCCATGGCTTTCATCATGGGCTTTTATCATTGCATTTTCATGTTAGTTTAGAGTCATATTTGCTTTCATTAGATTAGATCTTGCTTTCATAGATTAGATTTTGCATTGTTCTTGCATTGTTATCATATAGATTAGTTTTCATCTCCATTGGCATGCATTTTGGATCTTTGAATCTCTCATTTCATGGTGTACTTGAATGGACATAAACTAGGTCAAACTGAGGGCCTCCATTGCAAAGCCCTTGCACTCCATGACTAGAGAGCTATGAGTCGCCATTTGAGACCTCATTCTTGAGTAATCTTGAATATAATGATTCATAGAAGTGTGCTCACATTTTAGGCATACATTTTTGGCGCCCACCATGGGGCAACCCACCTTTGCTTGATGGTTTTTGTGCAGATCTATTTGTAGACTCAAAGAAACCCTGAATTTGAAAGATTTTCTCACATCTTTCAAAAGGATGTGTATTTTGATCTAAAAAAAATTTGTGTAGGGCGGCGATATATTCAAGAATCTTTGGTCCAATTTTTAGACTTTTTTGAAATGTTTTTGAGATTTTATGATATTTTCTTCATTTTTCATAAAAAAATATTTTCAAGCGTAAATCAACACATTTTTCAGAAAAATTTACAGTTTCGAAAAGCTCTTGGAATTGTAAAAAGAGTTGGTTCTTTGTGTTTCAATTTTAGAGGTCATATTATGGGTCAATAATTCGATTTTCAAAAACTGGTCTGTTTTGACAAAACAACTCCGTAGGGCACAAATTAAAAGATCTTTTCAAAAAAAATTCATTTTTGGAAAGCTCTCTAATTTTTGATAGTGGTTACTTTTCTGTCTTTTGAGTTTTGGATCTGAATTCATATGATGTAGATCCTATCTTTACGACTAAGTCAAAAATCAATTGAAAAAAAAAAAGGCATTGAATGAATAGTTTGCATTTCATTTTTACAATGAATCAATGCATAATTTGGGCTTTCATTTGGGTTACTTGATGATTATCATCACTCTTAAAAATTATATTTTTAGATCTAACTGTGATTTTTCATCAGTTGACATATATTTCATTCATGAGTTTTTTGCTTTGTTCGTTGCGAGTGAGCGATCAAGTGTAAACGAAATGTACAACAAAGAAAAGACATGTTGCGAGGATTACTAGGTAATTTTTTTTTACTGATAACACTTCATTTGGAGCTAAAACCAACATCTCTTGTGTCAATATTGTGTGTGTATTTCCTTTCATGTTCTTATTTTACAACACATGCATAATTTGATACTAGGTTGTGATCTCCATTAGTTTCCATTTAGTAGGCTTAGTTACTTATGATAGATCTAATTAGCTATCTTGGGTTATTGGACTCGCTAATCCACTAGCCCCTCATTCCACCCTGTGGTTGCAAGCTCAACACCACGTTAAATAGGGAGGGGTCTATAGGACAGATGCGTTAAATGTTCCACTAGGCAACCCTTTTGTGCTTTTTAGAACTCACTAGTTTCTGAGTTGTGGACTCGTTTTGGCTTGTGTGAGGGGTTAAATGTTCCACATCTTTGGACTCACCTTGCATTAGTTAAAGCATTAAGTGTACCACCTTGTGATCTTTGGTTGCTTTTGGATAGATTTGCTTTTGGGAGTTAACATCTGTACACACATAGTAATTAGGCCTCATGAAAACTATTCATGGATCTTGAGAGAGTGGGTCCCTAGTGAAACTCCTCTCTACGATGGATTCCTTGTAGGTGGGGAGGATGCTTTGAGAATCTCATAGATAGATGAATCTTCAACTTGTTTATTGAGGCATCCTTTCTCCGGAGAGGTTGATAGATCACTAGGAGTTGATATCATAGATCTTTAAGAGATACTCTTAGTTTAGCGTGTCAGATTAATCTGTCTGCTTTGATTGGGCTAAAAGTGAAATGGTGTCAAAACCTTGGATCTAGAAGCTAAGTCCCCTTTTGGTACACTATTGTGAGTCGATCACCTTTAGAGAGGGTTAATCGTAGTAGACAATCCCTCTATAGGGAAAACTACATTGACGGAACCTCAAGCGGTAATAGACATTTTTGCCATGGTAGTGACAACTGCTATATAAATGTCCTTGTGGAAGAAATCTCCATGGGTGTGGTTCATTGTGGGTTGTCAGATCTCCCTAGCAGCTCTTGAAGATTAAGTTCTTGGACTGTGTCAAAACCTCAATGCGTCGGGATTGGAGGTCACCCCTATGAGTCATAAAAGTTGTAGAGTCAAACCATTACTAAAAACCTTAGAGAGGCCAAACTTTTTCATTTTCTAGGAATGTGTGCAATGATTGCAAAACTCTTTGAAAACATACACAATTAGCTCTCTTAGGGATTAGCACAAACTAAGTCACTTGATTGTTCATGCACAAGGTTGCTTTTTCCCTTGCTCATTATTTTCAGACGTGCTTGATATCACCTGCTTGTTGTTCTACATGCTTGTTTATCTGCTTGCTTACTCAAAATGATTGAAATATGCCCTCTATCTGTAAACAGTCCTGAAATAATGGCACTTCGCTTAGCTAAAGACTTGTGTCTTGAACTTTGACTAGTCTCGTCTCTTAAGTTACCTTTGGTCTTTGTTTCTTAATTTTTGTCATACCTTGTGTCATGTTGGTCATAATCTCTAGTTGTTCTAGCCTTTAAATCAGACCATTTGTGCTTAGGTGGACAACATTCTTGTTATTATCTCACCCTTTTTGAGACTAAGTTCTAGTGTGGTCCTTGTCTAAGCTTCTGCTTTTTGTCATTGTCTATGACTGTGGCAACTTGACTTATGTTCTAAAACTTGGTTGTCACTACTTGAAACATAGTACATCAAAATGGCTAACAACAAATGTGCTAAATCCAATATTCCTAGCGAGGAAGAAGGGATTCTAATTACAAACATGAAGAAACAAATTGAAACGATAAGTGCTCAACTTCAAATACTAAAAGAAGAGGAAAACATATCATCGAACAAATTCTCTTTGAGAGAAATTTTCCCTTTCTCCTATGACAACCAAAAATCACATTCTTGTGATCTTAAATCCAAGACATCTGAGAACACCTCACATACACCCAAGAAATCTAGGAATATCTTTGAAGAAAAACCTTGGGAACCTAAACCAAAGCGTGATTTCACACCTTTGGGAAAATCTTATGAATTAACCTTGGAAGAAATTCTTGAAGAAAAACTCATTACTTTACCTAAGCTCACTTTGGCGGGAGTTTCGTTTATGAGTAACTATTGTGTCTATCATAGACATAATTTACATAAAACTTCCCATTGTAAGGAGCTGAAAAACAAGATCCAAGATCTCTTTGACAATGGTATAATTCAAAAATCTAAGCTCTCAACTACTAAAGATTATACTCTCAAGAAGGATCAACCTCATGAAACCATGTCAAATAATGGTTCAAACACAACTTCTACTTCCTCCAACATACATCCACTTTCTCAAGTGTCCAATCTTTCCAACACATATTCACCAAAAGAACTCACTACTCCCCCAATTGACTATGTGTGCCCTCAAGGACTACCTTTAAAGAAAACTCAAGCTAATCTTAACTTAGCTGCAAACCTCTCCCATAATACACAAAGAAAAGATCCTAAACCTCCATGTGTTGCTCCTCCTATTATCCCCAATCCAACTATTCCTCCATTGTCCCTTCAAGAACCTGGTATGGAGACTCTAGAAATATATTTGAATATAGATTCAGATACTCCCTCATCCTTGGATTTGGTTTCATGTCAAGAGGACCACTTAAATGATGAAGAAACAAATGTTGATCAAGACAAAGATTCCTTCATCCCCTTTCAAGTCTTCCAAGATCTTGTGCCTCCATCTCAAGAGCCACATAGTCCTCCATCTCCCATGTCATGCACCTCTACTAAGCAAGATCAAGATGTTCCTTCCACCATCCTTAAGGAGATTACAAAAGACCAAGAGAAGGATAATTTTCCTATGTTACCCAAAATTCCTTTTGAAGAGAAAAGTGTTCCCTCGCTCTTCTATTCTACCTTGCTACATTCACTTCCAAACTATGCTCAAGCTTTAAATACTCCCACCAAAGGTATTGCTCCTATAATAGTTATTCATAAATCTATTGATGACTTTGGTCATATTTCTCACTCTAAAGATGCTGATATCCCTACTCATGGTCCATTCACATCTTCTAAATCTATCCATGGTCCCTACCCATCCAAGCTAAAACATTCAAGTCTTCCATCCATATTTGAACCTTATGTTCCTCTATCTCCTATTGCCACTACTAGCTCATTACACATTCCTCCTACCTTACCCCAAGATCAACAAAGATACACATACTTGAACTCTTCACATCAACCTTTCCATCTAAACCAGTCATATTGGCCTCATTCATTCATAAGTCCCAAGTCATTTGGAAGTAATTTGGATGCTCAACTCAAACACAAGTGCATGAATCCATCCTCAAAAGTTCACTATGTCTCCTCTAATTGACATGTGAATATCAAGAAGGAAAATATGCAAAAGAGATCGCAAAGGTCCACTATTCAAAAAGCTCAACCAAAGAAAGTATGGGTTCTTAAATCTATTATTGAAGAAATACATTCCAAGGCATCTAATGAAAAATCAAAATCTATATGGATTCCTAAGTCTCTTTTGAAGGACTTGAATACTGAAAACAATTCAAAGTTGACATTCAAGCTTCCAAAGGTTTCCAATCCATCTCCTTTCCAACATCTTCCTAAAAAGGTTTCAAAACCTTCTACTCCACCCCTCTCCAAAATGGCTTTGCTACCTCATATATCTAAGCCTCAATCTATTTAATCCATATTTCCTCCATCATTCCACTACCCTTCAAGGTGTGTGTCAATGTTGATCTTTCTTAATATCTCATCCACCCTCATGAGATTCTCTAAATCTTATACCTAGATTCCATCCTTGCTTGTTTCATTCTTCCAAAACCAACAACCTTATCCTCCATCTACCTCTCATTTTCCTATCATTTCCCTTCCATTACCTTATTAGCATCTTTGAGTGTACCTTTCTATAGCCTTGGCTTATCATATCTTATCTTACTTATAGGCATGCTATATAACTTGAGAAAAGCTTGAATTCTTTCCAAAAACTCTAAAAATACCAAAAAAAAAGAAAAAAAAAAAGAAAAAAAGAAGTGCCTTGGTGAAAACCTGGAAATAGGCACCTTGGTAGCAAAAGTAAAGATAAATAATTTCGTTATATGGTGAAAATCACTTCTTGTGGCACCTTGGACAAGTACCATAATGAAAACTTGGTAAACAAGCATCATGTGTAATTCTTTCATCCATGACATCCTATCATGATCTTGCTTATCCTTAAAATGTCCTCATTCCTGAATTCATTCACTAATAACCTCCATAACAAACTTTGCTATCCTATTTAGTTAACCCTTTAGTCTTGATCAACGAAAGAAAGAAGAAAACTCAGTTCTTAGCAATCTCTTGACATGGTCATTTTTTTTGGTTACTTACACAGTACCCTTCATTACACCATGAGCTTATATCCTTTTCCCTAGCTTGGGTAATCTTGTGAAGACTTTCCTTGAGGGTACCATTCACCACTTCATATTCCTTGCCTACCCATCTCTTCTTATCCACTTGCTTGCTACTACATCTTGTCCTACACCTTGCTAGACACTGAAACAAAATCAAGGTGATCCTTCTTGAGAGCTAGTAATCTCTTAAAAAATCCTAAAAATTAGAAAAAGTCCTGAAAAAAATTGTTACCCTGGTGAAAACCTAGCAAATAGGCACCTTGGTAACACCAAAAAAATCAAAAAAAGAGAAAAATACAAAAAAATCAAAAAAGAGAAAAATACAAAAAAAAAAAAAAAAATTGAAAAAAAAAAAACAAGTGCCATTGGTGAAAACCTAGAAATAGGCATCATGGTAGCAAAAAAAAAGAAAATCTTGCCAAGAAGGTGAAAACCTGGTAAACAAGCGCCTCTTGTTCCTAATGCTCCATCTTGCAGCACATCTTCTAGCTATTCTGTACAGTCGCTTTCATGCTTTTTCTTTCCTACTTTTCCTACTCTTGTATCCATGGATTGAGTCTTGTCCTAGCTCAGGGGCATCCTCCCTTAGTGTCACTATTTTTGAGGTTCTCCTCATATAATCTCTTTCACGATAGTCACCAGTTGTTTCAACTGCATCTGCCTACTGTTGCTAGTGTCACTCTTTTTGAGGTTCTTCTCATAGAATGTCTTTCATGATAGTCACCAGTTGTTTCAAACTACGTCTGCCTACTATCGCTAGTGTCACACTTTTTGAGATTCTCCTCATAGAATCTCTTTTGCAATAGTCACTAGTTGTTTCAACTGTGTCTACCTACTATTGCTTAGGTCACGTCTCCAGCTTCATTTATGGAAGATCTTTATTGCGTCAGTAACCAATCGTTCTGGCTATGTCTGTCTACTGTCACCCAGTCCTCTTTAGGTTCTTCATCATGAAGATTCCTCTTTGACATCAGTCACCAGTTGTTCTGACTATGTCTACCTACTGTTGTCACCCTACTAAAGAGATTTCTTTCGAATGTATTCTAGACATTAGCACTTGACATCAATCCCAAAACATTGAACTCAAAATTGATATACTTGTTTGGATATGCTAAGCACTTTCTTTGTTTTCTTTGTTTAGCTTTATCATATCTCCTTGAGCAACTTGATGATGTCATCTTTGACTAGAGAAGTAATGACTGGGGGCATGATCTTTTTCTTTGCTTGTTGTTTGTGGTTTAGTTCCAATAAGTTGATCTACTCCTATAAAAGGGGTGTCCACTATAAGAGCCTCCATCTTGTATTGGATGGCCATGTGTACCTCAACTCCTTTTATAAGAATACGTCAATAACGTTGGTGCTTCTCCTTGTTTGTTGAAGTGAACTCTTCATGCTACAGTAAATACTAATACTTGTCCTACTAAGTGAACGTACAGGTCACTGCGAGTATATCTAGCACACTTCTATCTCAAGTTATGAATGCAAGGGTTGTTGCAGACAGAATGAATACTAAATGCTTAGCATAAGAGGGATCTCCTGTGTGTTTGGTGTGCCTATCATGCAAGCAACACTTTGGTCATCCTAGAGTTTATGCTTTGATGCTTATGTTAACTTGCTACATTAAAAGGGACAAATGTTCTGGTCATTCTGGCTTCTTGTGCCTCGAATGCTTACATTTAATCCTGACAAACCAATAAGGTATGTTATATTCCTATTTCCATGATTGCAATATCAATGAGAATTGTATGACCTATGAGCTTTGTTCTATATCTGGTGATGATTAAATATTGAGGCTTGGTAACCAGACCTAAGGTTGCATTTAACATAGTCTCACATTGCATACTTCACTTTTATAAGCATGTGATTCAATTGCGAATCTACTTTCACCTTCTCTAATGAGGGATTGTTGATCTCTTCAAAGTATCATGTTCTTCATGACTACGCAAATGATTGATTAATCACTCTTTTGGCTACTTTGGCTTCTTAGAACCCACTTTTTTTGGGATCGAATTCAAAATTTGACACACTTAAGTGGCTCAAAAATGCATTTTAGAATTTTGGGCAATCCAAATTCTTTTGATACTTTTGCAATTCTTGGAATCTTTTCAAATCAAACTTGGACTATTGGACCTCAAAATCACTTCGGATCAACTTCCACATTTCTTCAGATCATTCTAATCTCTTCAATTTCTTTTGATCATTTTGATCTCCTCATCTTTTCTTTAGATCGTTCTGATTTCTTATACATTCTGTTGAATCTCAAAATTGATATACTACTTCACATCATATTTCTGGTGTGTCATCTTTTGATTTCTCTCCTGATGGGGTAGGATGATTACATCATTGAATACTTATTGCTCAGGGCATCTCGTTCTCATCTTATATCCTCATCACTTGGGGCATCTCATCACTCAGGGCATCTTGTTCCCTTCTATCTAGCATCTTTGCTATCTATCTTATCTTTTCATCAATTGATCAACCTTATAATAGCTCCTCTCAGAGTTTGATGGACAAGTATTGGGACAGTCTAAACCCTGACTCCTGAGGATCAAGCCTCGTTCTGGGGATGATCCTATGACTCATGATTAGACTTTGTTATCTTTTAGCAATCTCAGGTATCTAGGTGTTCTATCTAGATCCTTGAAGGTTAAGCTCTGTTATGGAGATAATCTTCTAAATTCTTTCAATCTCAGGTATCTAGGTGTTCTATCTGGATCCTTGAAGTTTAAGCTTCGTTCTGGAGATAATCTTCTAAATGATTTTGATCTCAGGTATCTAGGTGTTCTATCTAGATCCTTGAAGGTTAAGCTCCATTCTGGAGATAATCTTCTAAATGCTTTCAATCTTAGGTATCTAGGTGTTCTATTTGGATCCTTGAAGGTTAAGCTCCATTCTGGAGATAATCTTCTAAATGCTTTCAATCTCGGGTATCTAGTTGTTCTATCTAGATCCTTGAAGGTTAAGCTCTATTTTGGAGATAATCTTCTAAATGCTTTCAATCTCAGGTATCTAGGTGTTCTATCTGGATCCTTGAAGGTTAAGCTCCGTTCTGGAGATAATCTTCTAAATTCTTTCAATCTCAAGTATCTAGGTATTCTATCTGGATCCTTGAAGGTTAAGCTCCATTCTGGAGATAATCTTCTAAATGCTTTCAATCTCAAGTATCTAGGTGTTCTATTTGGATCCTTGAAGGTTAAGCTCCATTCTGGAGATAATCTTCTGAATGCTTTCAATCTCAGGTATCTAGGTGTTCTATCTGGATCCTTGAAGGTTAAGCTCCGTTCTAGAGATAATCTTCTAAATGCTTTCAATCTCAGGTATCTAGGTGTTCTATCTGGATCCTTGAAGGTTAAGCTCCATTCTAGAGATAATCTTCTAAATGTTTTCAATCTTAGGTATCTAGGTGTTCTATCTGGATCCTTGAAGGTTAAGCTCCGTTCTGGAGATAATCTTCTAAATTCTTTCAATCTTAGGTATCTAGGTGCTCTGCCTGGATTCCTTGGGATTAAGCTCCGTTCTAGAGATAGTCCTTAAAAGCTTAGCAATTGGTCTTCATATCATCAACTTCAGAACCAATCCTTAAATTAAATCACTTTTAATAAATACGCCTATCTTGATTAATTAAATGTAATTATTTAATTAAATGAGAAAGGTATCTTCATAGTTGCACTTGTGACTAGTGATGATTGTGTGATTTTTTTTTATGTCCGTTAATAATGGCCCAATGATGAAAATAAGTTCTTTACATTCTCTAATGAATGATGAACACAAAATCCTATGTTATAGTTGCTCTTTTGCAAGTACACCATTGCATTTTCATGTAGCTTGCATTATTAGACTTCATGTTAGTTTGCATTTTTAGGTTGCATTATGAGTTTGAGAGGGTTCTCCCTTCATCTTTATCATGGACTTTTAATCAATTGTGGTCATGTTTTGATCTTCATTTCCTTATCTTCTTTCATGATCTCAATCAAAATTTCTATCTTAAATAGTTGATTGATTTTGGGGCATTTTCTTTTCTTCTTTCTAATTTCTTTCCATATCTTTCAAACTCCTATCTTCCATTTTCTTTGTCCCCCACTTCTTTTCTTCTAAAATAACCTTTGGGGCATAATATTTCATGCTTGATGATCTACCTTGGTTCAATGATTCTTATATCTTTCATCTTACATCAAGAACCTTATCTTTCATTCGATTTGATCAAATTTATCAATTTGTTATCTCTCCTCTATCTCATTTCGATTTCGATCATGACGGGTCAATAATTATTAACTTATTCATTTTCTTTCTTTGACTACATGTGTTCCCAAATCGATCACACATTAGTCAAAGAGGGGCAAATGTATACACATTAAAAATGGTCGCCTAGACTATGGGCCCCCATTATTCAATTTATCAATTTATCAAATTTCTTGAATCAATGGTTTGCAATATTTTATTAAATCAATTCAAATCAATTTCCTTGATCAAATTCGATTATTTTATTTCTAAGCTTGATCATTTTATCCTAAGTCTTATTTAATTAAAAGAAAATATCCTCTCTTAATTAAATTAAATAAGTCCCCATTTAATTAAAAAGAAACCTCTCTTTTAATTAAATAATTCATCCGCATTTAATTAATTAAGAGAAAAACTCCTCTTTTAATTTAATTAAATATCTCCTTTTTAATTTAATTAAATATCTCCTATTTAATTAAAAGAACTTGCTCCCTTTTAATTAAATAAAAATCCCACTTAAATATCTCTTGTTGATGAAAGGGAAATAAAATAAATTCTTTTATTTAATTTCTACACTTAAATGCACATATTTCTAAGTGGGACTTATCTTTTCACTTTCTTCTCAACCACTCCTCTTTTCTCATTGGTGGAATTTCATCTCACATGGATCAAACTCTATTATCCCATATTGGTTGTGAGAAGCCTCTCACCTACATAATTTCCTTTATAAGGGAGAGCCCTCTCCTAATTTTAGACACGGATGATGTTATTGTTATGCTGGAGGTTTGGAGAGAAATTTTTGAAGGAGTTTTTGAATGCTAAAGCTTTTTGTGGAGAACTTCTATCTTCTTGTCTCATTCTCTCTTGCACCCATGGCTTTCATCATGGGCTTTTATCATTGCATTTTCATGTTAGTTTAGAGTCATATTTGCTTTCATAAGATTAGATCTTGCTTTCATAGATTAGATTCTGCATTGTTCTTGCATTGTTATCATATAGATTAGTTTTCATCTCCATTGGCATGCATTTTGGATCTTTGAATCTCTCATTTCATGGTGTACTTGCATGGGCATGAACTAGGTCAAACTGAGAGCCTCCATTGCAAAACCCTTGCACTCCATGACTAGAGAGCTATGAGTCGCCATTTGAGACCTCATTCTTGAGTAATCTTGAATATAATGATTCATAGAAGTGTGCTCACATTTTAGGCATACACCAATTGATTCCTCAAACTAACATCTTAGATCCTTTCCTAGTTTTCCTACTAGAATATGACATGCTTAGTAGGGTTTATGAAAATACAAAAATATTCAAAAAAAAAAACATAGATCACTTGGAAGCACATAAATCACTCTTTACAACTAGCTCTTTGAAAATTCATGGTGGCAAATGAATTCAATTTCCTTCCTTTTAACAATTTTCACTTTACAAATACCATAAATGCTTGGTATGATTATTTTTTTAGTGAAAAATTTCCTTCCACTTAGCTCAACCTTAATTCTTGGAAGAGTCATTCATAACTTGGTGTCCACACAATGTTTTGGTGTATCCTGACCTTGCTCAGCAGGGTCTTGCAACCCAACCTAGCTTGGTAAGGTCTTGAATTTTCACAATCACTCAATGATCCCTTTGCATCTTGAATGTTGATATGGATATTTCCTTCTAGTTGGTTGGAATTGATGTGAGATGTCTTCTCTAGAGTCTAAGTTCTGGTCATCCCATACAGAATTCAAGTTGAGATTCTTGAGTCACCCAATTCTTGAGTGACATCTACTTCATGACTTAGACTGGTATTCTTAGAACATTTAGGAATCCATTTTTGCCTCATCTACTTTCTCATATTTTCAGCTTTGGCTTTCTTTTCCTCTTCAACTCTTCTAGTGTTCATACAAATCTTTGCAAGATGTCCAAGTTCTATACAAATAAAACATCTTCTAGTGGTGTCTCTTTTCCTCGTGTGATTTTTCACACAATTTGCTCCAATCTATCCAAATTCTCCATAGTAGTGGCATCTACACCATGTGTTGTAGTCCCATCCAAATATAGCTTTCACAATATGTTCTATTAGATTAAATATCTTGGTTTTGCATTCAAAAGATTTGTGTCCTTATTTCTTGCAATTGTGACATTTACCTTCAAACTTAAGTTTCTCCTTGCATTCACTTGCTCTATGACCATGGTTATTGCAACTATAACACTTTCCATTGATTTTTTCTTTACCATTACTCCAACATTTTTTTGATGTATGACCTAACTTTCCACAATTATTGCAAGTAGGTCTTTGATTCTTTTGAGCTCCTTGCTTGCTTTGCCTTTCTATATTTACTGAATTTTCTCATTCAAGTGATTCATGCTTTCTTGAGATTTCATAATCCTTTCATTGGTTTGGTTCTTAGTATTTATATTATTCTACAATCTTTCATTCTGTAATCTTAGATTCATGATTTCTTCATTTTCATTAGTGATTTCATCAATGAAGTCTACCTACTGAAGGGATAGATATTGAATTTCCTTGTTCTTTCTTTCTATCTCTTCTTTGGCTTTGTCTTTTTCTTCCATGACTTCACATAATCTTACTAACTAGATTTCTTGTTCTCTTTTTAGCTTTCTAACCTCTTATTGAAGATTGGAATTCTTTTCAAGTATATCTTTAATTGATTCATCAACTTCATCCGAGTTTCTTTTAGGACATATATCTTCAATTATTTCTTTAGAATAGAGATTGTCACTCATTTGTACTACAAGATCTTTTCTTCTTTGCAATAATTGAGAGATTTTCTCCTTTACTTTCTTCAATTGACCAATAGCTAGTGCAAGATCTAGCTTTTCATTGTGAATATCCTTTCTAACTTGTATACCTCCATTGCCTCTGATCTTTGCTCAAGCTGTTAAACTTCTTTTTTGAGAACCACAATGCTCTGTTACCAATTATTATAAATGTAAGTTAGGTAGGGTTACTGAGAGGGGAAGGGGGGTGAATTAAGAACCAATAAAAATCCAACTTATTTCTTTAATTAATCCTTCATAAAATATTCTAATCTAATTGCATACATGAAAGAATGAAAGCAGTAAAACATTCATAATACTTTGACACAAGATATGGTGACCCAGAAACCTTCCAAATAGAAAGTAAAACTAGGGTGGGTATGTGATGAAGATACAGCTCTAATACCACTAATGTAGGTATGCTTTGATACCACTGATGAAGGGCCACACCACCCTTACCAACTCACAACCAAGAATGCAACAATATGAAGACAATTTTATTATACTTGAAAATCCAATAGTAATTACAATAAATTTTTTGCAAGATCTCTCAAGATCCAATCCAAAACCAAGCTAGTCCAGATCCACACTCTGGTAGAAACCTCTGAGATCTCAACTTGTGCTCGCAAGCCACTAAGCAACCTCCTTGTTTCTAAACCACAGTCACTAGCTCTTCTCCCACTTTATCCAAGATCCAAGCGTAAACTACCTCACATTCGGCGCTCTGTCTACACTCACAACTCTACCATAATCCTACTGTAAACTGCCTCACATTCGGCACTCTGTCCACAGACTTAGGAAAACTCACTCTTCACTTCCTACTTCTCTTTCACACCTCGAAGCCTTCCAAGCTTCTGCTTCCCAAGCTACTCCTTCTCGAGCTTCTCCTTGAGCTTCTACTCCTTGAGCTTCCACCTCTCAAGCTTCTCCTTGAGCTTCCACTCTTCAAACTTCTCTTTGAGCTTCTCCAAGCTTGATTAGAAATGTTCATATGCCTTGCTTAAATAGGAACTTACCACCCAATACATGACTTATCCACAACCTTCTAGAATTCCTCCACAACCTTCTACAACTTCCATAACCTTCTAAAATATCCACAACCTTCTACAACTTCCAAAACTTTCTACAATATTCATAACTTTCTAAAATTATTCTCACACACCTCGATTAATGTAATGACAAATTTTTATTTTATTTTTCTATTTATGCCACCTATGCACCTCGAAAATAGAAATCACCTTTTCCTTTCTTTTCTCCTTTTTCCCTTTTTTTATTTATTTTTTATTTCTCCTCTAATTTTCTTCACTTTCTCTCTCCTCCACAAATTTTTTTTTTCCAATTTTTTTCTTTTTTTTTTTTTTTGCTATTTTTTTTTTCAATTTTTTTTTTTTTTTTTTCCATGCAAGATGCTCCTGCATCAGACTCCCCCGGTAAATAGAAAAGTGTGTCCCACACTTTGATGCCAAAAGAAATATCTACCACCATCTTCATCTTCACCAAAGGCTTCCACCTCAATAGGGACAACAAAACCACCATGCAAATCTTCCACATCTGCATTACTCTATCAAACACTCGAATCTCAACCATCCAATCAGCATGCTCACCCTCAGAAACAAACTGAACATAATGCTTCATTACCAAACTTCCATTCACATCAACAACTAGTGAACCCATACCGGCAATAACAAGCTCTACATCAGCATCCACATGTAGATCTCCATCAATACATGCTAAACTCTCAACACCAACAACCTCATTGCTCACAACAAGATGCTCTGCAATACATAACTTACCTCCAACAACTGGATCATCCACGACCAAGTGTTCTACAACATACAAGTCACCACCAACATCAACTAGATCATCCATGACCGAGTGCTCCATAATCTCCATGTCAGTCTCAACCCTTTGATCATGAAAACCAACCTCTGTCCCAGCATCAACAACATTAGGAATATCTTTAGCAAAAACCTCTAGTTGCTCTGCAGGTTCTGCATCAGGCTCCACAAACTGATCAGCAAAACCATCCTCTTCCACCTTGACCTTCTTAGCTTGATTAGCCAATCTAGCATCCAACCAAGAAATCATCTTAGAAAAATTCCTCTCCACTATATCATGAATTTTTACAATCATTTTAGGGTCCAATCCTCTTGGAGCCATCTCCCAAGATCTTTGTAAACCCTCTGCAACAAATCCTTCCTATGCTCCTTATGACAACCAAATTGTTTTCAAGTCAGATCGCAACCTGCCACCTCGCACGAACAATCAGGAACCACATCACAAGTCTAGGACAACAGATTTGCAATCCACAAGCTCTAATAAACTTGGCCCAACCAAAGTCCTGGTACAAACTGCCTCACACTTCGGCGATCTGCTTGTACACTCAAGAACTCTTGCTCTGATACCACTTGATAGAGGTCCGCTCTGATACCACTTGATAGAGGGCCACACCACTCTAACAACTCACAACCAAGAATGCAACAATATGAAGACAATTTTATTATACTTGAAAATCCAATAGTAATTACAATAAGATTTTTGCAAGATCTCTCAAGATCTAATCCAAACCCAAGCTAGTCCAGATCCACACTCTAGTAGAAACCTCTGAGATCTCAACTTGTGCTCGCAAGCCACTAAGCAACCTCCTTGTTTCTAAACCGCAATCACTAGCTCTTCTCCAACTTTATCCAAGATCCAAGCGTAAACTGCCTCACATTCGGCGCTCTGTCTACACTCACAACTCTACCATAATCCTTCTGTAAACTGCCTCACATTCGGCGCTCTGTCCACAGACTCAAGAAAACTCACTCTTCACTTCCTACTTCTCTTTCACACCTCGAAGCCTTCCAAGCTTCTTCTTCCCAAGCTACTCCTTCTCGAGCTTCTCCTTGAGCTTCTACTCCTCAAGCTTCCCCTTCTCAAGCTTCTCCTTGATCTTCCACCTCTCAAGCTTCTCCTTGAGCTTCCACTCTTCAAAATTCTCTTTGAGCTTCTCCAAGCTTGATTAGAAATGTTCATATGCCTTGCTTAAATAGGCACTTACCACCCAATACATGACTTATCCACAACCTTTTAGAATTCCTCCACAACCTTCTATAACTTCCATAACCTTCTACAATATCCACAACCTTCTACAACTTCCAAAACTTTCTACAATATTCATAACTTTCTAAAATTCTTCTCACACACCTTGATTAATGTAATGACAACTTTTTTTTTATTTTTCTATTTATGCCACCTATGCACCTCAAAAATAGAAATCACCTTTTCCTTTCTTTTCTTCTTTTTCCCTTTTTTAATTTATTTTTTATTTCTCCTCTAATTTTTGTCACTTTCTCTCTCCTCCACAAATTTTTTTTTTTTTTTTTTTCCAATTTTTTTTTTTGCTATTTTTTTTTTTCAATTTTTTTTATTTTTATTTTTCCATGCAAGATGCTCCTGCATCAGTATGATACCCACAAGCTTTAGTACTGCAGTATAAAGTTAGCCAATTAAGGCTTACAATTGATCACTTATGATGATCTACCCTATTAGGAGCAATGAGGACTACTAGATCCACCTTATGAAAGGATTTACAAACCATGCAATGAATTATGCACTCGGTAAAGAGATTTTTCAAAGACTGTTATGTCTACCTAGTTAAAGGATTTAGCTAATACACCTATTAGGATGAACTAGTAACCCATCTCTTATTTGCTGATTGAGATTCCTTTGAAATGTAATGATCACCTTACTCTGATAGAAAAATCTTTGCTATCCCTTATACTGCTTGTAGCCTTACAATTCCCACTTCTTTCTATATTCGCATCATACTTTCTTCTATATCATATCCTAGATGTGGTACAATACATTACATATATATCAATCCAAATCATAACTCATCAAAGTTGGCTACAACATACATTTCCATCAAGATCACAAAGTCAACCCAACTGCTAGCACTCAAGTTTAGAAGACAAACTTGGTGAGGTTTTGATTCTCAACAACCATTGTCAACACTTAGCATTGTCATGCACTCGGTTGACATAAAAGCCTTGTTCATACTAATCACTTAAAAGTAGTCTAAACTTGGACAACACTATTGACTCAGTGAGTATTATAAAACTTGATATATAAACTAAATCACTTGGTTGACACTCCTTTGCTCAGTCAACATTAAATTCACCTCATTGACACTATGAGCTTGGTAAACACTAGAGAACACAATTTACATTGTGCAACTTAGTTAATATTGTGAAGCTTGGTTAGCACTATCATTGATCAACATAGTAAATACTGCTTGACATGAACTGCATACTAATTCTAGAACTTGGTAGCAATAGTAGAACTTAGTAGTGCCTGGATTACTCGATTAACACTGCAAACTGCAATATAAGCTTGGTAGCTATTTAACCAATTGACTAAGTGTGAGTCACTAATAAAATTTTTTGACCATAATGTCAACATATCATTGTTCAAGGACTAATATAAATATTTCACAAATAATAACGAGTACAAATATTGCAAATGATTCTTAATTAGGACATAAAATACATGAACTACATTTTTTCATTTCATCATTGCCTAGTAAATTCTATAAATTTGACCAACTCCCTTCTAACAAATAAATAATTTATTAGAAATGAAGTTCTTTTACAAAATCCTTCTAATTTTATAGTGTAAGACCATACTAATTTTATTAAACAAACTACACTCATTTAAGACCCCCAACATTTATTCTTTCTTTATGTTACTAAAACACATCAAGCTTGAAAATGCTTATTAAGTCCAGAACTTCAAAGACATACACAAACACAAAAATCCTCAACCTATCTTTTTAGTTTTGGTGACTTTACTTTTGAAATCAACAAATATCCTTACATTCTTGTCATTATCAAAATAATCAATCTTCTAAAGTTTTATGTAATTTAGGACATGCAAGATTGGGCTTTATATTTTTTTTATTTTGAGTAAGTCATACTCATACATTGAACTCTTCCTTTAATGACATTTGTTTCCACATATTAAAATGTTCAAAGGCTTCCAAGTGAGTATTTAAATAGCTAAGAAAAAATATAAAAAATAGATATACAAGGTTTTACAACAATGAGGGACAAAAACTATTTAAATGTCTACATTAGAATTCAAAAAAAGGTTTTATAGTATGGATTCAAGACAACTACTTGAAAAATTGTCTAAGCTCACTTAAAAAAATGGTCTTACAACATGAATGATTTGCAACTATTTCACATAACATTTGAGCCCAAAGAATTTATTCCTTATAGGAATATTCTAATATGCATAAATATTCAATGTGCAACTATTATGTACCTCAATATTAATTTTTACAAGGGTTCACTATCAAAAAATCTTTATAAATGTCTTGTCATTATAACCTTATAATTTGATGAGTCAAACTTTCTTGGAGTTGGTAGCTTTGGTTTAGTATACAAAGGCATTTTTAAGGGATACTAAGATAGTTTTTATCATTATAAGTAGGATTTAACATCACAAACTTATCAAAGCATTATTTTTTACTCTTGTTTCAAAGGTTTTGTTCTTGAATTTAGATCTAGTGAGATCTTGGAAACTTATTTATATCCTCAAGAGACAAAGATGAATTTTGTAAATTGGGATTGCATGAGTACCTAACAATTTTTTTAGATGTAGTGCATGTTTTCTAGTGTAGAGTTTGATCAATCTCCAAGTGGGAGATTGTTAGTTTGTGGTAAAAATACTTGTAGAAAAGGACTTAGGGTTAGGGGTTTTTTAGAAGGTATGATGAAAAATTGCTTCTTGCAGTGGTATTGAGCTGTAAGGGATTACAGATTGTAATTAAGTTGTAATCACTGGATCATAATAGTATTGGACTTGTTATTTGGTGGACGTAGCTTAGGGGTTTGGGTGAACTATGTTAAATATTCTTGGTGTCTCAAGTTCTCTTCTGTGGGATTTATTATTTTCTTATATTATTTATATTTGCATGTAATTTTTATTTCTATCTGTGGTTTAATCCTAACAAGTGGTATCACACTCACAATTAAGTGAGAGCAATGGCACACAAGGGTAAGCTGAAGTTGACAAGTTTAATGGGTAGAAATTTTAGTTATGGAAGATGGAAATGGAAGACTATCTTTATCAGAAGGATTTATGAAAGTTGTTGGAAGGAAAAACTAAGAATCGGTGATCTATGACTAGGATATTTTAGACAGAAAGGCACTTGGAAGTATTTAATTATGCCTGGCACCATCGATGGCATTTAATATTACAAAAGCAAAGACAATAGAAGAGTTGATGGAAACCCTAGCAAAATTGTATGAAAAGCCCTATGCTTCAAACAAGATATTTCTCATGAAGAGTTTATTTAATATGAAGATGATAGAAGGTGGATTTGTTGTAGATCATTCAAATGAGTTTAATACTATTACTAGTCAGTTATCTTCTGTGGGTATTAATTTTGATGAAGAAATTAGAGCTCTCTTGATTTTTTTCTTTGCCTAAAAGCTAGAATGGCTTGGTAATGGCTATGAGTAATTCTATTTTTGGATCTAATACCCTAAAATATGATGATGTAATCAATGTTATTTTGAGTGAGGAAACTCATAGAAAATCTTTAGGTGGATCTACATCAGGAAGTGCTTTGAATGCACAAAGAAGAGGTAGAACAATTGAGAGAGGAAATAATTCTAGAAATCCTAGGAAATCAAGAGGAAAGTCAAAGGGCAAGAGGTCTGAATCCAAAGGATCAAGAGATTGCTGGTACTTTGGTAAAACAAGGCATAAGAAGAAATATTTTTGGACTTGAAAAAATAATGAAGGAGATAAACTAGAAGGGAACAAGGAGGCAAATATGCTAAGTAAAAAATTCGAACGAGATGTTTTTCTTATATCTTTAGAAAGTGTTGATGATTCATAAGTTTTAGATTCTAGTGCTTCATTTCATGCTACACCTCATAGAGGTTATTTCATTGATTATGTCCAAGGGGATTTTGGGCTTGTTTATTTTGGGAATAATGAACCCTATTAGATTGTCAGAAAGGGAAAATTTAAGATTAAGTTGCATAATGGGAATCATTGGCTACTACATGAGGCAAGAATTGTTCCAAGGCTGAGTAGGAATTTAATTTCAGTAGGGAAACTTGGTGATGAGGGTTGTGTAGCTACTTTTAATGATAAAAATTGGAAGGTTTCAAAAGGTTCCCTTGTAGTAGAAAAAGGTGTGAAAGTAGGAACCTTATATCTTTGTAAAGGTCATATTTTTCCTTCTACTTTGATTGTTTCAAAGAAAAATGAATGTTCAGGAATAGTTGTTGTAGTTGAGCAGGAAGAACAAATTATTTCTGTAGATTTTGATACATCGATGTGGCATAATAGACTTGGGGACATGGGTGAGAAAGGTATGAAAATACTTCATTCAAAAAAAATTTTACCACATCTAAAATGTGTTAATATGGATTTCTGTAAAGTTGTGTATGGAAAGAAAAAGAGAGTAATTTTTATGAAGACTGGGAAGGAAAATAAAAGTGATAAATTAAAGCTTGTGCATACAAATGTATGGGGACCAGCTTATTCATCTTCCATTGGTGGCTCTCATTACTATGTTACATTTAATGATGATGTAACTACAAAAGTATGGGTTTATTTCCTTAGACAAAAATCTAATGTATTTCAAAATTTTAAGAAATGGAAATGTTTTGTTGAAAATGAGACTGGTAAGAAATTAAAATATCTTATATTTGATAATGGTGGTGAGTATAATAGTTATGAATTTGAAGATTATTGCTTCACTAATGGTATTCGTATAAAAATATATATATATATTCCAAGGACTCCATAAGAAAATGGAGTGTCTGAATGCATGAACAGGACTATAATGGAGCATGAGGTTGCATACTAGGTTGCCCTTAAACATGTAGGTAGAGGCTATTAATACTATTGTATATTTAATTTATAAAGATCTCTCTACTCCTTTGAGTTGTGGTATTCCAAAGGAAGCATGGAATGGTAAGAAGATGACTTATTCTTTTCTCAAAACCTTTGGTTGTAAAGCATTTTCTCATATAGATTTTGAAAATAGAATCAAGCTGGAAGCTAAGTCAAAGAAATGTGTATTTTTTGGATATGACATTGATGAATTTGGTTATAGGCTTTGGGATTTTGAAAATCATAAAATTGTAAGAAGCAGGGATGTCATATTCAATGAGAAAGTGTTGTACAAATATCTATTGTAGCAACATGAGAAGAAAGAAGATGATTATGTAGTGTTGGATGATACTCCAAAAAATGAGGTTCCAACAATTCCTCATGATGTGGAACAATTGCAACAAAAAATGCCACACACACCCATGACTATTAAATAGTCAACAAGGCTAAGTAGACCTCTAGAAAGATTTTTGCCTTCTTTGTACTCTATTTTACTAATAGATTTCGGTGAAGCTGAATGTTATGATAAAGTTATGTAATTGGATACTAAGGTTTAGTGGGAGTCTATAATGAAAGATGAAATGGATTCTTTGCTAACAATTAAGAATTGGGACTTATGAAAGTTACCTATAGGTAAAATGGCTTTACAAAATAAGTTGGATTATAGGTTGAAAGAAGAGGATGGATGTAAGAAAAGATTTAAAGCTAGGTTAGTTGTAAAAGGATTTGCACAAAAAAAAAGACATTGATTTTGATGAGATATTCTCTCCTGTTGTTAAAATGACTTCTATTCACATTGCTTTAAGTACTATGGCTACTAAAGATTTTCATTTGGAGTAGCTTTATGTTAAAACAACCTTCCTTGATGCTGATTTGGATGAAGAGATATATATGGATCAGCCATAGGGATTTGAGGTCAAAGGTAAGGAGAACTTATTGTACAAATTGAAGAAAAGTTTATATGGCTTGAAGTAAGCACCTCGACAATGGTATCCAAAATTTGATAGTTTTATGCATGAGCATGGATATAGTAGGTTTCATTTATATCATTGTGTTTATTTTAAGAGGTTGGATGATAATAGATACATTACTTTATGTTTATATGTTCATAATATGCTTGTAGCTACATCTAACATGGATCACATTAAGGGGCTAAAATGCCAGTTAGCACATGCATTTGCTATGAAGGATTTAGGGACATCAAAAAAAATCCTTGCTATAAATATTTGTAGAGATAGGAAGAATAGAAAATTGACTTTATCTCAAGTTGATTATATTGAGAAGGTGTTGCAACATTTCTCTATAGAGAATGCTAAAGCTATTAGCACTTCTTTACCTAGTCATTTGAAGTTGACTAAGGAGATGTGTCCCAAGACACAACAAGTGGAGAACAAGATGTCCAAAGTACCTTATGCTTTAGCTATAGGAAGCTTGATGTATGCCATTGTATGTACAAGGCCAGATATTGCACATGTAGTGGGAGTTGTTAGCAAGTATATGAGTCATCTAGGAATTGAGCATTGGAATGCAGTTAAATGGATTCTCGGATATTTGAGAGGAACATCTAGTGAGTGTTTACACTTTGGTAGCTCTACTACTGGTTTACAAGGATATGTTGACTCAAATTTGGTAGGGGATATTGATACTAGGAAAAGTACTATAGGTTATGTATTTACTGTTGGTGGGGTAGCAGTGATTTAGGTTTCTTGTTTATAGAAGGTTAATGCTTTATCCACTACAGAGGCAGAGTATGTTGCTACTACCGAGGTAACCAAGGAAATGATATGGCTTCAGTTCTTCTTGGAAGAATTGGGACAACCTCAGAGGGATAATTATTTATTTACAAATAGTCAGAGTGGCATTCATTTTGCAAAGAATTCAGCTCTACATTCAAAGACAAAACACATATAGTTGTGGTACCATTTCATTCAGTAGGTTTTGGATGATAGATAGTTAAATCTAGACAAGATACATACAGATGAAAATCTAGTGGATATGTTTACAAAGGTAGTGACAAGGGAGAAGTTAAGTTCCTCCTCAACTTTAGTTGATCTTCTAGAATAAATAGAATAAAAGAACAACATATTCTAGGGTGGTTTGATCCAGTGAGAGCCCCATGTGGTAGTGATATTGCTATAGCATCAGTCTCTAAGTGGGAGATTGTTGTCTAGTGTGGAGTGTGATTAGTCCCCAAGTGGGAGATTGTTAGTTTGTAGTAAAACTACTTGTATAAAAGGGCTTAGGTTTAGGGGTTTTTTCAAAGGTGTGATGCAAAATTGATTCTTGCTATGGTATTGAGTTGTAAGGGATTATAGATTGTAATCAAGTTGTAATTACTAGATCATAATAATATTAGACTTGTTATTTGGTGTGTGTAGCCCAAGGTTTGGGTGAACCATGTTAAATCTTGGTGTCTTGTGTTCTCTTCTAGGTGATCTATTATTTTTTGATATTTTTTATATTTGCATGTAATTTTTATTTTTGTCTGTGGTTTAATCCTAATAGTGCATGTGATGGAATATCTACTTCACGATTTCCCTCTTAAAATTATGTACTATTTTCTAAAGCCTAATAATATTCTTTTGGATGCCTAAAGTGACAATACTTGTGATTTATTTTGACATATCTCATTTAAGTTTTAAGAATGTTTGTTATCCAAAATGTCATCTACATGATCTTGAGTAGTTTTGAAACAATATGTGATTTCTCAGGTGCTACAAATGTTAGTTATCCTAGATGTCATGCACAATAATCTTGATAGTATGTTTTCTTGAAAATATTTAGAAAGTGACCTAAATTATTTTAGGGTGGTGCTTTTTCTTTCTTTGAATTATTTTGAAACAAGATTTTGATGTAGTTTCAATTTCTTTTCCTTTAATGTTGGGTCCTAACACAAAAAATTATCTTCTTCTCTATATGCTATACTTGTGTAAGAGGGGATGATAGAATTTTTGTATTTTTTTTTTAATTCAATTATGTATTTGAGAAAATCTAAATGTTAATTAGAGCCTTGCAAAATCCTTTTTGGTTCTTATAATTATTCTATTTGTACTGATAATTTATTTCCTTCTATTATTATATTAAAATTCACTTATATCTTTTCATTTTCCTCTTTTCATCATATAGTTTTCTAATATTTAAATAAAATTCTAACTTCTCTCCTTCAAATAGTTGATTACCATGGTGGTATCCTAAAAATAATAATTTTTTTATTAGTTTATTTCTCTTTTAACTAGAGTTACAAACTAGTGATGCCATCCATGAATCCAACACCCAAGACTTGTGAGTACGTAGAAGTCTAATAGGGACACCAAGCCCAAAGGACACAACCAACACACACAACTTGGGTCTGACATAGGGGTTGCGAGTACTCCTAGCCCAATGAAAATCTTGAGAGTTGACAACCATTATCTCCATCTCTATTGGATAGTGGCCTAAAAACCATAATCTCTATCACCAGTACTTTTCCATACATGTGCATATATCCACCACCATGTATGACTACCAAAGTAGGCCTAACTAGCATTAAAACAATTTTGGGTGAAGCAAGATTTGAACCTTTGTTGCACCATTAACAATGCAACCACAAGATGACAACACCACAAGGTGATCCCCCAAAAGATCACAAATTTAAGTGTGCAATGTAATCTCCTTTAGCCATATTTCTATGTTATATGTATGTATGTATGTATTTAAGATAATTATTGATGGTGTCTTCAAAAAATTTGTTGTCACAAACCTATAATTCAAGGAGTAGATAAAGATTTATTTTAAAGACTATAAATCTTTCTTGATATCCATGACCTTTTTTGAAAATCCTATACAAAATTTGGTAAGAATGGGTTCTTTGAGAGAATGTATAATGTGTTTATAATTTTTTAAAATTTTAGAGGGTACCATCTTAAAATAGAAGCATTTCAGTTTGAGACCTTTCATATCTTTTTAGTGTGGTCTCTCTCTCTCTCTCTCTCTCTCTCCCCTTCCTGAACAAAAATCTATTTCATCTTTGATTTTCTACCACAACCCTTTAGGTGTTATTTTATCACCTTTTTGGGCATATTTCCTAACCATTTCAATATTTCTTAAACCTTTTTGTACTTTCCCCTACACCTCAAGTTCCCCTTTCTCTATCTAATTACCTCAAGTATAGGTCAACCTAGTTGACCTATACCTAAAGGGATTTAGGTCTCAAATCATAAAGTGTCTTAGGTGTTTAAATTGTTTAATTCAACCTAATTTGTTTTTTATTCCAAAAAATAGTATAAGGAGGCTTAGGAATTTAATCTTCATCCAAAATAATCACACAAGAAATCAAGAGAAAGAATGCATGCATACATTAAAATTCAATCAAGAATTCTTTGAGCATTCATTGAAGATCTAGAATTTCCTTCTTACATATAGCTTCTTTCTTTATGGTGGTAGTGGAGTTTGGCTTCTAACAAGGAGATCTTCCATTCATCAATTTAAGTTCTTCCATTATTCATTAAGTCATGTCACAAACAATTCCATTCATAATTTTTTTACTTATATAGTTTTCTTTTGATTCCATTGAGTCAAGGTTGTTACACTTGCGTACTTGAGCACATATATTGTGGGATCTTGTGCGATCTTGCAAAATTGATATTGTAATTGTTATATGTATTTAGCCCTAATCTAGAAGGCCTTACAGCTGGGCGTATTGGATGTAATCAGTTATTTTATGAATAAAGAGTTGCGTTTTGGTTTCAAATATTGTATTATTGTTGCTTTTTGTTTTGTTTCCAATGTGTGGTTGTTTTATGGGAGTTTCAACATCTCCTTTGGGGATTCTCCTACCTTGCACTACATCAATTATATTGAGATTTATGTTTGGAAGGCCCTCTTTCTTTTGTATTGAATGGCCTAGTGTGGAAGTGTGTTGTTAATGAATTTATCTCATCTAGTTTATATTATTTAATTCATTGATGTCATTTCCCCCTAATAGAAAGGAAAGAATTTTTTAAAAAAATCTAATACAATTGGGAAATAATTTGTACTTCCAACATTTTAGTTTGTGGTTAGAAACTTATTGCTTCTAAAGTCTAAAAATGTGACGAGTATTTTTCTTGGGGTTTTAATCAACCTCACATAACTAAAACCTATGGTATATTTATTGTATGTCAATTTGAAGACATCAAATTAATATTTTATTATTTATGATAACATAGACTAAATATTATTCTATGTGTACATAGGGTAAAGATGTAAGTTGGATGGTAAAGAATTATTCAAATGTGAAGAATAATAAAGACATTCAAGATTTTTTTTTTTTGAAATGAAGTAGATTAAATATAGGAAAATAAAAGACCTCTAGAGAAAATATTATTAAAATTATCTTGAGAATATAATGTTAGACTACTTTGTGTGCATAATGTGGATTATACAAAAGTAGGATAAAGTCATAGGAGATGATACATGTTTTTAACAACCATATGAAAATTTTTAGGTATTCATGTTCTTAAAACCTTTTCAAGAGAAACTACAAACTAAAGAGGGGATATGTTCCACAAATCTATACTATATTCAAGGTTTTTATTTTAAAAATAAAGATAACCCAAAGATGACCCCTATAATTAAACTACATCCCAACATCTCTTTACATAACCTCTGTTTATTATTCATCTCATATTTTTGCAAGTATATGAAAAAAGATAAGAAATGAATTGCTACTATTAATCCTAACCATTAAGAGAAAAGAGATGAAAATAACCAAATAAGATTTAGGCAACAAAGTTTGATGACAATAAAAACTTTGCATAAAAAAAGAGAAAACTCAAAAGAGGTCCCAAATCCCATGACATTTCAAAATTGAATTTGATATAATAATTTTTGTTTAATTCCTTTGATATCTCATTTGAGTCTTTTTTGTTTGTATTTTCATTAAAAATTCTCTCAAATTGTCCTTCTAAGAGCTAAATTTTGATGTTCAATTAATTTTTTTATGTTGTGAAAGCTTGAAAATAAGAGTGAGTTATTTTTTGTATTTTCTTACCCATATTTTTCCATTACTCATTCTCAAATCACCTAGCTACATACTACCCAAAAAGGTAAAGTGATCCTATGAATGCCCCCAACTACTATTATCTCTAAAGATTTCCCAAGAAAACTAATTCAATCAAAGGATGGAAAGAGAACATTACCTCAAAATTTATAAGTAAAAATAATCAAAATAAAATTATTGAATGGAAACATAAAATAGCAATCTTAAAGTTCTAAAATGACTAAATAGCCACTAAATGAATAAAATGTGGGATCATACTAGTAGACTAAACACTCCATAACAACATGCTATACATTTATTGGATTTGACAACATGTGCTTTGACCTTAGAACCTAGACTTACAAGTTTATTTAGATGAAGACAATCATAGTTCTATGACAAATTCACCAATTGATTAAAAACTCAAAGAGAGCAAAAAGAAAACTTTGAGTTTGTGCTTACCTGATGGAAATTGATAATGCTAATATAAATCTTGACATTGTGTAAGATGACCTAAATTCCCCCTCTCAACTCTCATGAATTCACAATTTTCTAAAGAGTATGTTTAGGAAAAGAATTGTAAGATTTTCCCTATATCCCTTGTGTAGAACATGTGCCTTCCCTTTTTATTTTTTATGTCTTATATTTTAAATTTTCATCAATATGTGGTATGAAACAACTTCAATATCTAACAATACTTGTTAGTCTATTACATGTCGATGTGTTTTCTATATGCATGAGATGTTTTTTATGCAGTGCACACTCCATGTAATGCCACAACAAGAACATTAAGAGGACAAAAAAATACTTAGTAGGATGCACACAAAGAGAATCATAATGCACAAGGAAATATTTTGCAACCTTGCTTATGATAAATGTACTTATTCAAGCCTTCTCTCATCTTGAAATCTCTTTGTAAGAACTAAAATATTTCCACAAGGACTAAATAATCAATCTAAATAGGTCATGGGAAATTTTTAATTATAATTGATTAAAACTTTAGCAAGCTTTACAAGATATATTATAAGAAATCAAGTTATAGAAATAAATGATAATTAGGTGAATAAAAATAGATTAATCATTCTTTAGCCATTGTTACCTTCACTATAGTTCCCTAACAAGAACAAATAAATAAATATCTTCAATTGAAATGTCAACTTAAGATAATGTCTAGTTTCATCAACTTATTTCATTTATGATTTTGTCCTCACTCAATTAAAAAATATGGAAATCCATAAATGTTACCAAGGTAGAAGCAAGAAGTCGAGTCTTGAAACTGTGGAAGTCCATGGATTGAGATCATACTCCTTCAGAAATGGGCACCCAATTTTTAAAAAATGGGCACTCGTACTAGGCTCAAATGCCCAATACAAATTTCAAAAAATGTGTGCCCATTTTTTTTTTATAGGTTTTTTTGAAAATGGTAACCCTTTTTTTTAAAAAAAAAAGTGGGCACCCATTTTTCAAAAATCAAGTGCTTGTTCAATGTTTTTTTAAAGATTTAAAATACATTATTAAATGTCAATTTTACTTTTTCAAAATAGATGCCCATTTTTTGAATTTCAAATAACAGGCACCCATTTCTTACAACATGGGGTGAGACTTTTTTCTCCTACCTTGAATTTTGGTTTAGGTTAGGTTTGGTGAGACCAAGCCTATGCCTTGACATCTCATGATTTGGCTAAGGCATTGAATTGATAAATTTGGGCCTTGCCCTAATTTTTAGAGGGTCTTCTTGATCAAATTTTTTGACAAAATGAAAAAATCCATTAGAGTCCCCATTCTCCTAATTTCATAAGTTTTATAGTGTTATGATTTTGTTTACTCATTTTACATTATTTTTAATCAAAGGTGGTACCTAGAGCTAAAATAGATGGTTTACTAAAACTTTAATAAAAATTTTATTTTATGATTTTTCTTAAATTAATTCATATGCCATCAATATACATACAATTCTTTTAAAGTTAAAATAAAAGAATATTTGAATGAAGTGAAATTTTGATCAAATTATGGTGTCTATACATGAGTGTGGTATGGTCTCGAAACACGCATTTTGTAAAAGTGGATTTTAAAGATCCATACCAATTTTTATTTTTTTTGTATCATATAGTTATACAAATAAATTATATATTAAAAAATTAGATTCTGAGTAGTTCAATTTTTATTACCGAGGTTTTTTATATCCAATCTCTAAATGCCTTAAATTTTGACATCAATTGACATGAAATTATAACAATAGGAAAAATGCTTCAACTTTTTGGCGAAAAGTGAGACCCAACTTATTGCACTTACTCACCATTAACATTGTGATTTAAAAGTATTACTAGGTATGTATGAAATTTGAAATAAGAAGGTATCATTCATTGCCTATTAAATTGACCCTTATTCTTATTTTTTTAACATCAAACATTATTTGGTGCTAACAAAATGTGTGCTTGTAAAATGTTTTCATTTTTTGTTTCCTTTGATAAACATATCGTGCTTGGTTGCAAGAAAGAAAAGAAATGATTTTTCATCAAAATTAACAATTTATAGATAAAGTATTTATTATTTGGTTTTAGAATTAAATACTATAGTATTTTTCATAATTTGGCTATAATAATTTTACAAGGATTAAGAGTTAAAGAAAATAAAATTGGTTGTCTTTACAACCATCAAGTTTGTAGTTTTAAATGGTCAAAAGCATAATAATGATCCATCATGTTGATCAGAGGTCAACCCAATACAAAGTGTAAATGTAAGAATAGTATTGCATCATCTAAATATCTAATTTCTTTTCTTTTCATGTTGGTATATCCATAAAATGTGTTTCCTCGTGAACTCTTAAAAAGTTGTATCATATATATTTTTCACAATTTTGTATTTGATCAATGTATAGACTAAAAAAATTCTAAATATAAGGAACAAAAAAAGTAATATTATGGTTGAACTTCAATCTAAGATTAAAGGACATTATACTTTGAACATCATAATTAAAAAAATGATTTCAATTTCATGTTGTCACATTATACATTTTATACTCTTGAAATTTCCATGCTAGGATTCATACCTATCTTAGTTCTTATGATTGAATTTGACTCATTGTGCTTTACTTGGGATCAAAACTACAATGTGGACCTCCTAAGCTAGTGCCTTGATCTTTGAGTATCCTAATTAGCTAAACACTAGCACCAAAAGCTATTGCCTTCTTGATTTAGCTCCAAATTCAAATATTTTAGAGTTGGTATTGAGCCCTTAATGATTGTATCCATTACAACCCTCTCATGAAAAGTTGCAAATGAAAAGGTGTAATTTTTGTATAAATGTAACTCATTTTCTCATTTGGAAGTCATGTTATCTAATTATCAACTCTAAGGCAATTCAATTCAATTAAGAAATCTTATACAAATAATTCAAATAAAAAAGTGTACAAATCAATATCAAGCATCATCCTTTATTTGAATATATGTTGGAAATATAGGAGTAACTGGGGGGGTGAATTAGTTACCACTAAAATAAATTCCTTAGATTTCAACAATAAAATTTTGAATGAGAAAAATAATTATTGTTGATGCTCAGTAAATAAAGAGAAATTGTTGTAACTTGATAAATGCAGAGAGTGAATTACTTTTGTGAATCTTAAGATGTTATCATTAGTTACTTGCAAGCATGAAAGAAATAACATGAACACATGAGACACTAGGATTTAATGTGGAAACTCAATTTGTAAAAAACCCCCAATGTAACTAGTTACTATTTTTCACTCTTATGAAGTGAGCCTTGTTAGGAGCCAACCCTGTTAAAGGTTACAAAACACATTGTTAGGTGTGACCTTGTTAGGGGATTTAATCACCTTACTAGGAGTGGACTTGCAAGAGGTCTTAAAACCATTCAATGGAATTACCACCTTGTTAGAGGATTAAAAACTAGCTATTAAACTAACTTTGTTAAGAGATTTTAGATCACTTCTACAATGGTTAGAGAGTAACAATGAAATGACCTGATTGTGATGGAACTAAATTGCTGAATCTAGATCTCTTTTCTGCTTAAACTTGATCCTTCTTGATCAAATATTACTTTTTTGCTCCACAAGGATACTTGCTTATCCTTCAAGTTTTCTCCCTCTCTTTCCTTTTCAATTCAATCAAAACACTTGCACACACATTGGAAATCTTAACTTGACCTTTTATTTATACCTTCTAGATTGTCAGGTTGGCCCAGATTCAAATTACACTAAACAATATTCATCAACATAGTCGGCTAGAATCAATACATAAAGTAATTAAGCTTCATATGGAAAAACAAGAAAAATCCTTTGAAAGCTGACCTTGCTCAATAGAAACTATTTTTGAAATGATTCTCTGTGTTAACCTATAAAAGCTTGATTAACATTGTGGACTTGTAAAAATCCTTTGGCAATTGAGTGAACTCGGTGAGTACTAATTCTATCCAACTTTTCCTTCATTAACTGAGTTAGCTTTGTTAACACTCTTTTCTACCTAAATTCTTTTGATGTTTGAGCAAGCTTGGTAGACACTATCATCTATTCAGAGTAAACCTGTGAATGCTTGGTAGACAAGGAAAACTATCTTCACTAACCAAGTGAGCTCAGTAAGAATTATCTATCAATTGATATGACATTTTTGTAACATCAAAGATAACACACAATTAATCAGTTGTATCCAACAATCTCCCTCTTTGGCATTGATGGAAACACAACATGTCATAGCATAATAAAATTTTGAGAACAAGATTCCTCTTGACAGAAAGTTTCTCCCTCTTAGATTTTACTCAAGAACTTCTCCTTTATGTTGTATTTCTCCCTTTGCATAACTTTTTTTTAAACTTCTCCCTCTACAAAATTTTAGAAATATAAAGATATGATAGTAAACTTCTCCCTCTTTGACAACACATGCCAAATTTGTATCATCATACCTTGAGTATTGATTCATATGTAATATTCTCTTGATTATGCTGCATCAACTGATTGATCTTTAACTTTATTTAATGAGTTTTAGATAGGGGAATAGCCCCTAGCTTACCTCTTAAATACAAAAATGCATCCTTAGGTAATGGCTTGGTGAATATGTCTACAATTTTTTCTTTTGTATGGATATATTCCAATTTAATTTCTTTGCCTGATACTAGTTCTCTAACAAAGTGATATTTTATAGCAATGCGGTTTGTTTTGGAATGCATCACTAGATTCTTTGATATATTAATTATGTTGGTGTTATCACAATACATGACTACTGGCTCTTTGATTTTAACCTTCATTCCTTCCAACAATTGTTTGAACCAAACAATATTAGAACAATTCACTACTTCTATTACATACTCTACTTGTACTATGGATTCAGATGTTCAGTTTTGCTTCTTACTTGTCTAGATACCAACCTTTTACCAAGAAAGAAAGCTCCACCACTAGTGCTTTTTCTATCATCAAGATTTTCTACCCAATCAGCATCAGTAAATACATTTAGGTCTAGGTTTCCTCCAAGTTTGTACCATAAACCATAGTCTTCAGTACCTTTCAAATATCTCAAGATTCTTTTGATTGCCATCATGTAATTTTTTCTAGGTTTGGCTAAGAATATTGCCACTATCCCAACTGCTAATGCAATGTTAGGCGTTGTGTGAACTACATTTTGCAATTTTTCAATCATTGATCTGTATAAGGTTTAATCTACTTCTTTGGAATCATCATCTTTGGTAAGCTTGATTCTAGTAGACATAGGGGTACCAACTGGTTTAGAATCTTCCATACCAAACTTCTTGAGTATCTCTTTTACATACATAGATTGGGTGATATAGATACCATTTTTCTTCTATTGTATCTACAATCCAACAAAGAATTTTAGTTCACCAAACATGGACATCTCAAACTCTTTGTTTATTTGTTCTAAAAATTCTTTTCATAGATCATAATTTTCTATAAATAGAGTGTCATCCACAAATATCTCTGCCAACACAATTTTGTTATTTGGTCCTTCCTTGATGTATAGAGTACTATTATCATTTGTTCTTTGAAAACCAATATGTGTCAAGTAGTTATATAGTCTTTCATACTAGACTCTAGGAGCTTTTTTGAGATGATATAGAGTTTTGTGTAATTTATAGACCATGTCCCTTTTTTCAAGATCAATAAAACCTTCTAGTTGTTCAATGTAGACTTCTCCATCAAGAATTCCATTCAAGAATATAGATTAACATCCATTTGATATACTTTGAATCCTTTGTGAGCAGCATATGCAAGTAGGGTCCTAACACCTTCTAATCTTGCAATAGGAGAAAAAGTCTCACCATAATCAATTCCTTCTTGAGAATAGCCTTTGCACACTAATCTAGCTTTGTTTCTTGATACTTTTCCATCTTCATTCAACTTATTTTTGAATACCCATTTTGTTCCAATCACATTTTTATCTTTAGGCCTAGGAACAAGAGTCCAAGTTTTGTTCTTTTCTATCTATTCTATTTCTTCATTCATTGCCTCAATCCTACTTTCTATTTCTATAGCATCCTTAACCCTTCTAGGTTCAAAATTAGCAAGTAAACATGTACCTTTTAATTTTCTTCTTGTCATAGTACCTTCTAATTTATCTCCAATAATCTAACTAGGTGCATGATGCCTTTTGACATTCTTGGCCAATATAGGTTCTTTTCCTTTTGAATGAATTGCACTATCTTCATTTTAAATTTCAACTTTAGGCTTGGGTTGTTCGGACTTGGTAGGCATTGACTCGGTAGCTTTAGAATGTGACTTAGGTCCTTGTAACTTGGTTTGTACTTCTTGTAACTTGGTAGTTGTGGAAGACTCAAGAGGTGAAGTCTCCTTAGATGTGCTTTGTAATGTGTCAGATTCAAAGTAAACAATTTTTTTGTAATCTTCCAGTTCCCTTTTGCTTCCTTCTTCAGTCTTTTTTACAAACTCATCAATTCTCACATTTTTATTTTATATAATTTTATGAGTAGAAAAATTCAAACATTTATATGCCTTACTTCTACAAGAATATCCTAAGAATATAACTTCATCACCTTTCACATCAAATTTTCCTTTTCTAGACTGTTTCAAGATATAACATTTACTGCCAAATACTTTTAGGTAACTTACATTGGTATTGTAGCCATACCATAATTCATAGGGAGTTTTATGTGAATCCTTCTTCAACTATACTTGGTTCAAAGTATGAAATGTAGTGTTGATGGCTTCATTCTAGTATTTAATAGCAACATTCTTTTCAATCATTAGAGTCCTTGCACAATCCATGATGGATCTAGTTCTTCTTTTAGCTATTCTATTCTACTCAGGAGTATTAGGCGCTGATACTTGCCTTTTGATTCCTCTTTCAATGTAGAAATTATTGAATTCATTGGAGACGAATTCACCACCTCTGTCTAATCTTAAGCATTTCAATCTTTTTCCTATTTTTTTTTCTACTCTTGCTAGATACCATTTGAATTTCTCAAATGCTTCTAACTTTTCGCTAAGATACATAATAGTCATCATTCTAGAGTAGTCATAAACAAAAGGAATAAAGAAATTTTCTCCACTATAACTTTCTATTCCAATGGGTCTACACAAATTAGTATGCACAATTTCTAAGACATCTTCAAATTGATAGTTTTTGCTCTTAAAACTAGTCTTTCCCATTTTTCCAATCTAAAATTTTTTGCATAATCCAACATCTAGTTTCTTCAAACTAGGGATAACTTTTACTTTTTTGAATTTTCTTATCTTAACCATATTATCAAAGTTTACATGACATAATCTTCTATGCCATAACCAAATTTCTTCCATTTGAGAAATAAAACATGAGCAATCACCAAGATCAAGATAAAATAGGTTACCTCTTGTTTGTTTGCCTGATCCAATCAAATTCCCTTTGTCATCTAGTAGTCTTTCCTTGCCATGCATGAATTCTACCTTGAAACCAATGTTGATTAGCAATGCCACACTTAGTAGGTTGTGTTTCACTCCTTCAACCCAATAGGCATTGTCACATTCAAGTTCATTGGTTAATGAGATTCAGTCTTTCCCTTTTATGCAACAAGGTTCATTATTTCCAAACCTTACACTACCTCCATCATAGTGTTCAAAGTGTTCAAATTTTGTCTTGTCTCTAGTCATATGATGTGAACATCCACTATCTATGATCCATATGTCATTTTTATTGACATGAGAGATAAGTTTCATCTTATCTTCTTCTTCATCAAATTTATCTTTTACAACAATGTACTCTATTTCATCTTCATTGTTATCAGAATCTTTAGCCATAAAAAAAGTCTTCTTACCTTTGTCTTTGAAGGATTTGTGACTTTTGGATTCCTTCTTGTCTTTGTACTTGTGGCTCTTCTTCTCATTCTTTCTTTCTCTATTTTGGCACCTGGTAGCAATATGACCAATTTCTTCACATGAAAACTAGATTAAAGGAAATTTACCTTTATACTTCCCTCTACCTCTAGAATATTTCTTTGCAAGTAAAGCTTCAATAACTTCAAGATCACTATCAGAACTTTCCTTTGTTTCCTCTTCACTTTCTAACTAAATATCATTTATTTTCTTGCGTTTCTCTTAGAGTGAAAGTTTAGCTTCAAATGCAGACTCGACATTTTTGGAAGCTAGAACATAATTGTCAAATTTTTCTAGCTCAAAAGCCATCAATCTTCCTACCAAGGAATCCAAACTTAACTTGTGATTTGGGTCACATCTCTTTTCTTGAATAGTAGATACTCTAATTTCATAGATAGGAAGCAATGTTTTGAGAACTTTACTTACAACCATTTCTTTCTTGATTTCTCCTCCAGAAGCTCTTATTGTACTAACACTCGCTTTGATTCTTTCCACATATTTGGCAACATTTTCATCTTCTCTCATTCTCATTTGATCAGACCATCCTCCAAGGCTTTCTACTTTGGCTCTCCTTACATTGTCATCACCACCATAGATATCCTTTATCATGCTCCACATATCAAAGGTAGTTTTACAACCTTTCATCTCATCAAATTCATCATAGCTGAGAGCAGATGCAATATCAATCATCATGATGTTATGGTTCTTTTTCTCAGTAAGATCTCCAATAGATAATGTACCAGTAGGAGTTTTGTATTCTTCATCAAGGTATTTGTAGCCTGAATCACTAATGGTGGCTAGATGAAGTCTCATGAGTCCCTACCATGCTGAAAAGTTGTCTCTATTTAGCTTTGGAATTTCTCTCTTGTAAGACATCTTAATTTTTAGGTTAGGTCCTTGAAACCTTTCATACAAGCACCAAGAGCTTTGATACCAATTGTTAGAAATATAGAAGGATTAATTGAGAGGGGGGGTGAATCAGTTACCACTAAAAGAAATCTCAGGTCCCTTAGATGTCAACAATAAAATTTAGACTGAGAAAATTAATTATTGCTGATGCTCGGTAAACAAAGAGAAATTTTTTTAACTCAGTAAATATAGAGAGTGAATTACTTTTTTGAATCTTAAGATGTTATCATTAGTTACTTGCAAGCATGAAAAAAATAACATGAACACATGAGACACCAGGATTTAATATGGAAACCCAATTTGGAAAAAATCACCAATGTAACTAGTTACTATTTTTCACTCTTCTGAAGTGAGTCCTGTTAGGAGCCAACTCTGTTAAAGGTTACAAAACACACTATTAGGTGTGACCCTATTAGGGGATTTAATCACCCTGCTAGGAGTGATCTTGTAAGAGGTCTTAAAAAAATTCAATGGAATTGCCACCTTGTAAGAAGATTTACAACTAGCTATTAAACCAACTCTATTAAGATATTTTAGATCACTGCTACAATGGTTAGAGAGAAAAAATGAAATGACCTAATCAAATATTACTTTTATGCTCCATAAGGATACCTACTTATCCTTCAAGTTCACTCCCCCTCTTTTCTTTTCAATTCAATCAAAGCACTTGCACACACACTAGAAATCTCAACTTGATATTTTATTTATACTTTCTAGATTGTTAAGTCGGTCCAAATTCAAATTACACTAAACAATATTCATCACCATAATTGGCTAGAATCAATATATAAATTAATTAAGCTTCATATGCCAAAAAATAAAAATCCTTTGAAAGTCGACCCTACTTGGTAGAAACTAGCTTTGGAATGATTCACTGTGTTAACCAAAAAAAGCTCGATTAACACTGTGAACTTGCAAAAATCCTTTGGAAATTGAGTGAACTTAGTGAATGCTAACTCTATCCAACTTTTCCTTCATTAACTGAGTTAGTTCAGTTAACACTCTTTTCTACCTAAATTCCTTTGATACTTGTGTGAGCTTAGTAGACACTATCATCTGTTCAGAGTAAACCTGTGAATGCTCGGTAGACAAGGAAAACTATCTTCACTGACGAAGTGAGCTCGGTGAGCATTGTCTATCAACTGATATGACATTTGTGTAACATCAAAGACAACACACAATCAATCAATTATATCCAACAAATATCATTTTTTATTATAAACTTAAAAATTTACAACATTCACATTAGATCCAAGCTAAGGGTTTTCACATTAGGTAATAATTATCATTTTGTTTCATTCATTTACCTCTATTTTTAAGGGAACATGTGAGTTCCTTATTAATAATTACTATTCTTTTGGGGATGAGAACACCAATATAGTGTTTGACTTAGGTAATATTTTATTTGTCAAAACCATTGTCCCTACTTTTTGAGTGTTTAGGTTAAAATTTGAAGTTTTACAAAGATTGGAAGATGTAGGAAAACAATTCAAATATTGAAAAAATAATTCCATATTTTGAAAAATGAAAAATTCTAAGTGCTAATATCATCCCAATTCTACCCTAAATTTTAAGAATTTCTCATTGAGGACCTCTTAATCTTTTTTTGTTAGTGGCTTCTAGGTCAAACCATTCTAAAGATTCAACACCCAACATCCTTGTATAGCCTAATTTGTCACAATTTCTTTACTCTCTCTCTCTCTCTCTCTCTCTCTCTCTACACACACACACACACACACACACACACACACACACACACACACACACATATATATAGTATTCTATCAATTCAATTAATAATTTTTTATTTAATTGATTCTATTACATCTCTACAAACAATCCTTAATTGTACTCAATAAGTATTACAATATATTAGGTGATGATCCAAGTATATTTGGCTCTCCCTTTTGGACTAAAAGTTAAAAATTATTCATATGTTTCCTAATGTTTTATGGTGATATCGAAGTCTACACAAATGTTAACATAGGATCACATTTTTACCATGTATCTTAGCCCTTCTTTTAGGACAATATTCAAGCATATGCACTTTTGACTTGTTCATTTTCTAATATAGTATGGAGAGAAGTTTGATTCAAATTAACTTTGTAGTTGGGCTAGGATAACTCTCACCAGAAGATTAAATTCATCTATAATACAAGATTGATACAATTAAGGGTAATCACTTAATTGGGGTAAAATAAGTATAGGTTGGTGGTAAGCCTCAATTATCAAGATCTTGTAGCACTTTAGTTACTTCTTCAAAAAAAGTGGATTCCTTAATAACTGTTAGAAACAAAATGGACAAGGAATGCAAATCTCATACAAGTGATCTCTTTGATGATGTTTAGGCTCATTTTAATTTAAACTTTATGTCATTATGGAGTATAAGGCCTCACAATCAAAGCTTCATAATTCAAAGGTGTTTCAATGGCAACCACACATGCTTATTTTAATTCTTCTTTTTCATCAAAAATATAAAATTGATAACCAAAAATCTTTTTATTTAAAAAATTATGTTAACTTTACATCAACTATTATGTATGCCACTATAATCTAACATCTTTACAATAAAATTGCCTCCATTGATGGTCATGTATATAAAATTATCTTGGCTTGGGTAAAAATTTAATGGCCACAATATATATGATAAAGTTATTAATGTGTCTATAGATCCTAATCCACATGACTCTACAATTAGGATTTCATATTGTCTATCATGCCCACCACTATGTCTAGTAAACCCTTTATCAATGCCAATATGATATCCATGTTAAAGTTATCTCCACTAGTTAATCTTGTTCATTTTTTTGAGATGACTAATGTAAGTTCAACTTCTAACATACTTCTCTTTGATATTTTTTGAATAGATGAGCCCTTTGAGGTTGAATTCATAATATTTTATGAGTTGATCCATTGCTATCATTATTGTGGAATTATTTATCGTTTATATATTGAATCATACTTTTGGAAATATATTTAATGTTTTAAAGATACCTTCTAAAGCTTTTAAAATTCTCTCATCTTATTTATATCCTAGACCAAAGTTCCCTTTTTTGTGTTACAAATTGCACCACATGTATTGATGACACTTGAGCATTAGGCTTAGTTAGTTTATATGGTGAAATCCATGATTTCTCTTTCACTTTTGTGGTATCATGTTTCCAAAAAGAAAAGTATTCAAAAACCATGGCCCAAATCTAGAGGCAATATGATAGAATAACATTGTGCCATCTAGATTTCTACATAGGGTATAAATATCCAAAAATTATTTCAAATTAAAAAATTACATATTCTATTTATGGTCTTTTTTATAGGTTTCTCTTTTCTTGGACACATTCAAAATATTTATAAATACCCATTCTAATAATTGTTGAAGAAATACCATTGTTCAAATAAATTGGATGACAATCTAATCAATCTTGATTTTCACATACCAATATAAATTAGCCTACATTAATTTACATATACACATATATTAGAATATAGATCAATTATTTGTTCATCCACTAAATCTATGATTTTATCCAAGTATATATCTATCTACTCATACAAATTTATTCATTGAAATTTCATGTTCATATATTGATCAAGCTATGATCATGATCAATTAATTTCATATATTTCATTAGATCAAAGTTTGATTAAATTTCCATAGAGATCAAAAAAAAATGGTGAAGGTTTAGATTAAGCTAAAACTAATTATAATTGACATCGATTAGTAATTAGCTAGTTTGAATAAACACATTGTTGATTAGGGAAGATGCATGTCATGAGCAGACATGTCTCCTCTATGAGGAAACACATCCACCCATGACATTTTCTATTCAAATCATACATTTTCTCATACTTGGTTTGAGGAAAGAGAGTATGCAAATACATAAATACTCTTCCTAATGCAAGGACAGATGATATAACCAAGGAAAAGGGCACACCCAGCTATTCCAAACCACCTACAAGAAACACTGTGCAAAAAACACAATAAAAACAACCACATGAGAGAGAGGAGAAAATGGTTTATATATTCATCAAAATAGTGAATACATGCCCATCTATAAGGCCTTCTAGGTTATGGCCAACATTACAGTGAGACTTCAATCCCCAATGATAAATTTTGCATTCCAATTTTTTTTATGCTCTTCCTAGTCTACTTCCCTCTCTACTTACTTGCTAAAAATATACTTAAGACTCCTTTAAATACATGCATGTCCACAAGTTGACCTATTGAAAATAAAAAAACTCTTATATAAAATTCCAAAACAAGCCACAAGTCAGTTCTTAGCAAATACCTACCACAAAATTAAATGCAAAGGTTAGCTCTAACTAGAAACCACACACAGACAACTTGGCACACGAAGGGCCAAAAAAATTTTGCAACTTGGAAAACTCAAAAATACTCAACAACCAAAGGAATTCATAAATACTTGGAAACCAATAGAACTCAACAACACTTGGAAACCAAAGGAACTCAGTAGCAACTATGAACTTAGAAACAACTATGAACTTAACAAGAAATGTGAAATGGTCAAGCATAGAGAACTCGACAATGCAAGACATTGCAACATAGAAAACATGCAGGATAGCAATGCAACCCAGGATGCTCCTACATTAGAAAATCAAGGTTGAAAGAAATGATTCTCGTAAATCATTGAGAGGTCACAACCTGAGTTGAATCCAAATCAAATTAGGAAATCCATGTAGCATCTTCAACTGGTCTATTTTTCCACTTTACCAAATACTCATAGTAATCTTTTCATCTTGTTCTCTTACCAACCTTTTGATCCAAAATTTTTTCTAAGACATATCTATGTCATTAGGTAACTCGACTTCATAAGCATTAACACTACCAAAATTCTTCAAGATCTTACAAGGCCCAAACCATTTCATCTTCAAATTATTGTATGTTCCTATCGGAAATCTTCCTTTCTTGAAATGAACCATCACCTCATCACTAACTTAAAAAACATGATGTCTTCTAGAATTATCAACATTCTCCTTATACTTTAGATTACTTTGCTCCAATCTTGAATTTACTTCCTCATGCAAAGACTTCATAAACTTAGAAAAATCTTCTCTTGCAACACTTTTGTTCTCTTCACCAAAAGAATCCCTTAAATCTGATATCCCTTTAGGCTAAATTCTAGTAAAAATTACAAAATGTGTTTTTTCTATACTCATATTCATAGAACTGTTATATGCAAACTCAGCTTGTGCTAATACTAGCTCCCAATCACTTGTCTTATCTCCAACTAAACATCTCAGCAAATTATCCAAGATTTTATTCACAACCTCTATATATCCATCTATCTGTGGATGAAATATAGAACTAAACTTCCACTTGATAACCATCTTCTTCCACAAAGTCTTCCAAAAGTAACCAACAAACTTACTATCTCTATTAGAAATAATACTTTTTGGTAATCTATGTAATCTAACAATGTCTTTGAAGAAAATCTCAGCAACATTCTCAACATTTGATGTCTTCTTACAAGGTAAGAAATGAGTCATCTCAAAAAATCTATCCACAATAATAAATATAGAATCATATCCCTTAACTATCTTAGAAAATCCAAGAACAAAATCCATACTGATGTCCCTCCAAGGTTTCTTAGGAACATAAATAGGTGTATACAATCCAATATTTTGACTTACCCCTTTTTCAACTTGACAAAATCCATAGCTCTTTATAGACTTCTGAATATCCTTATACATCTGAGGCCAATAATACTTCTCCTTCATCAAACTTAATGTTTTATCAATTCTAAAATGTCCATCAAATTCACCACTATGTTTTTCATTAATCAAATTCAACCCCATAGAAATCTTAGGAATACACAACTAAATACCCTTAAACAACATACCTTATTGACTAAAATATTCATCAAACTTACTTGGTTGTTTTGTTAAATTAGGTTCTCTTCACTCTCTCTACATCTTATAAAAATTAGGATTAGTATCATACAACTCCCTCATCTTATCAAAACCAAGAACTTCAACCTTAATCTCGGTCAGCAAAGAACATCTTCTACTCAATGCATCAACAACTTGGTTAGTGACTCCACTCTTGTGCTTAATCACAAATGTAAAAATCTGCAAGTACTCAACTCACTTCATATGTATTTGATTCAACTTAGTTAACTTCCCAACTACTATAAGGCTCTATGATTAGTATACAACAAAAAATATTTAGGAATCAAATAATGTCTCCATTTCTTCAATTCTTGAAAAATAACATAAAACTCTTGATCATACACAAAATACTTCCTTTTAGCATCATTCAACTTTTCACTAAAGAAAGCAATAGTTTTACCTTCTTAACTTAATACAACTCCTATTTCACTACCACTTGCATCGCATTCAACATGAAATACCTTGTTGAAATAAGGAAAAGCTAATATAGGTAACTCATCAACATTTTGTTTCAAAGTCTCAAAACTATTATTAGCTCCATGTGTACACTTGAGTTCCTTTTTATCTCCTCTCATTGTCTTAGTCATAGCATTACAAACAGCACTGAAATTTCTTATAAATTTCCTATAAAAACTAGCCAAACCATGAAATGATCTTACCTCACTCACATTCTCAAGAGTAGGGCACTCCAAAATTTCTTCAACCTTCTTAGGATCCATCTTCAAACCATAAGCTAAAATCACAAATCCCAAATACATAATCTCCTATTGCATAAAAGAACATTTCTTTAGAGTAATCATCAACTTTCCTCTTTCAATCTCTGCAATACTTGTCTAACATGCTCAAGATGTTCTTCCTTAGTCTTAATGAGTATCTGAATATCATCCAAATAAGTAATCTCAAACTTACCCAAAAACCTTTTGAGAACCCAAAAACCTTTTGAGAACTTCATTCACCAATTTGATGAAATTACTAGTTGCATTAGTCAAACCAAAAGGCATAACCAACCATTCATACAAATCATATTTTTTCTTGAAAGAAGTCTTCCATTCATTACCTTCTCTAATTTTGATCTAATGATAGCCACTCTTCAAATCAATCTTGATAAAATATTTTGTTTCACTCAAACAATCCATTATGTCATCCATCCTTGACATAGGAAACCTATATTTCACTATGATCTTGTTAATATCTTTAGAATCGGTACACATTCTCCATTCTCCATGCTTCTTAGGTTCTAATATAGCAAGTAAAACACATGGACTCAAAATTTCTTTGATCAAACCCTTCTACAACAATTCATACACTTGTTTGTTAAGTTCTTCATTTTCAATAGTTACCAATCTATATAGTTCTTTATTTAGAAAACTAGTTCTAAGAATTAGATCCATGCAATGACTTATACTTCTCATAGGAGGTAAACCATCTTGTACATCCTCTGTAACTATTTCCTTATACTCACTCAATAATTTTGTAATTTCCACTGGCACTTAGTTAGTACTACCAATTTGTATTGTCACATGGTTACTACTACCTTTTGTCACTCAATCGCTACTGATTGACACTTTTTTAGCACTATTTTATGATATTTGGATACTCTTGGCACAACTCAATCTCCTATGGATTATAGAAAAATATATTTGATTCTTCTTTATTTCCTTTTCAAAATTCTTTCCATTAACCACACAAATTTTCATAGTAGTACAATTAAACTCATATGCACTTTTAATTAAAGGAAACAATATTTTCTTTTTTCCATTCACCCAAAGAGTTTATTGATTCAATCTCCCATCATGTATAACATATATACCATATTTCCAAGGTATACCCAATAGAATATGACAATAAGCCATAGGCATAATATCACACAAAACTTCATCAAAATAATGTCCAATCTTGAACTACATAATACATCGTTCACTTACCAATATCTTATGTTCATCTTTGATCCATGAAACATGATAAGGTTTAGGATGCTCCAACCTCTACAACTGCAACTTTGTAACCAATTATCTTGATGCCAAATTTATAGAACTTCATTGTGAATGATCACTTTGCAACATTTTCTAGCCATCTTACATCTGGTCTTGAAAAGACTTATTCTTAGGGAAAGTTGCTCATCACTTCCCTTATTACATAAGGCTCTTCTCACCATAAAATTTTCTCTAGCCTCGGGTCCACTTGGTGAACCCTTAGTGTCTCCTTGAATCACAACATTTTTGTTACCTTTCCCACTTTCATAAGATCTACACTTAAAAGTCCTATGCCCTTCTGTACCAAATTTGAAATAATTACCATGAAAACCACCTCTAAAAGAAGAATTACCTCTTCCTTAGTAAGAACCAATACCTCCTTGGTAAGAATCAGCACCTTTCCATTCAATCTTTCCTTTATCATCATTCCTTCATTCAGATTTTCCCTTATCTTTCCAAGAATTATAAAATCTACCTCCTTCCCCATAAGATCTACCTTTACCTATCTAGAATCTACCAATTCTACCTCTTTGTCTTTGTTCATGCTTCTTTGTCAAGATCTCCTCAGCTTTTAAGGTATATTGATATGCTTCCTCCATAATTTCCAATTTCACAAAGCTTATCTCATCTTGAATCCTAGATCTCAATCCATTTATGTAGCTTGCAATTTTCTCAATACAATCATCCACATGTCTAGATCTAATGTCCAATCTATAGAATTCCTCAGTATACTCATTCATAGTCATGTCTCTTTGTTTCAAATTTTGCATCTTTCTCAACAAGATAACTTGGAAATCATCAGGAAGGAACTTGTTCTTTACCTTGTTCACCATCTTCGACCAAGTCTTGATCTTCTCCTCTTTCCTCTCCTTTATCTATCAGTTTGAAAAGTCTTCCACCATAGTGAAGCATTACCTTTCAATCTAGTAATTGCAATTTTCACCTTCTTATTAATAGGAATGTTTTCATAGTCAAATAATTTTTTCATTTTAGAGATCCAATCCAAAAAAAAATTGTTATCCAATAAACCATCATAAGGAACAACTTCTACAACAAGTTTTGAATTTTCTCTAGATAATACTCTCAACAACCTTGCCTCATCTTGATCTTCTTTAGGTTCTAGATTAGGGTTTGATGTTGCTGCTTCATCATCACTTATATCATCAAGATGCACTCCTATCATTTGGGATGTCTCTACAAAATCTAATTTGGCTACAATTTTTCTTGATGTATCAAATATGGCATTGTCAAAATTTCCTCTACCTTGAACCATCTTTACAATTAGGTTCTTACAAGACCATAACCCTCTGCAAGTTGTAGGCCAAATCTGTAGATCTACAACCCTATAACCAAATTCACTTATGTTTTTACATGATCCAGTCTCCACAAGGATGAACCTTGGGATCTACATACACCTGATGTGTGAAGAGATAAGATAACTAGGGCCAAGGGCACACCCAGCTATCCCAAACTGCTTGAGAGAGTAAACATAGTGAAAAATAACTCAATAACAACAACCATAGGAGATAGAGGAGAAAATTATTTATAGATTCATAAAAATAGAAAATAAATTCCTATCTATAAGGCCTTCTAGGTTATAACCAACATTACAATCAAACTTTAAATTTGCATTTTTTCCTAATGTCAAACAATGACAGAAGGCCTAGTTTGCAATTTAACATCTTGCACTTGGTTATGTTTCATGACTTGCTATTTTGGGACTATTTAGTATGCATACCAAAGAACCTATGTTTCAGATTTCAAGTTTTTTCAAAAATTTTTGACTAGATTTTTAATTCATCAAAGTTGGTTGTTTATTGTTGTCATGCTGATATAAATTGTTTAGAATTCTGGAAGGCCTTGTTTGATCAGTTGTAACTTTGACCCAATTGACTAAAATGATAAATTTACTTTTCATTCCCTTTTAGAGGTTAGAGACTTGTTATGTTTCATATTTTAGCTTATGAAAAATCTATTTGATCATTTTTCAAACATGATTCCATTTGCAAATTGTAATGTTTTACAGATGTCATGAAGTGTAGATTGATCTATACCCCTATTCAAGATGTCATAACTCTGAATCCATGATAGGTGAGATCAAATAGATTACATTGGTGTGTTCTAATTTGAAAATTATTTAAGTATGCCAACTTGCAAGTATTGATGAATTCATCTACACACTTTTCCAGGTCCATTTTGTTTGCTAAAATTGCTTTTTTGCTAGTGTTTCCAGTTCTGCAAATCTGAGTAGCCCATGGACTTTGATCGCTGGCCATTTTCCCCCAGTTGTTCATCATGAGCCTAAATCCAAAATTTATATTTTTCTTATGACATTGAACCAATGCCCCAGTTTTCATGCCCCCAAGTGTTAGTCTAACCTATTTTCAAAGCCCAAACTGAATATGTTTTATTATTTTATGACATGTTTGCTTGCAGGCAGTTCTAAGAAGGAAAATTTTATGGTCAATATCTTTTGAAGGAATGGTCATCATGACACGAGATTTAGTAGGGTGTAATAATGTGGAGCAAAGAATTAGTGCATCTAATTTCAAATCTCAGTCATGTGGTTTGGTTATTTTTTAAGGTCAATCAAAGGACTCCTTGGTATAAAATTGATAGGTTGCATAAAATGGTAAAACAAGTTATAATGGGTATTTGAGTGGTCAAATTTTATTATAATAAGTGTTGGATGTTCTATAGTCTAGTTTGAGGGATTAGGCATTTTAGTTTGAATTTTTTTTTAGCTAGACCCACTTTGGGGACCAACCTGTTTTGGTAGATTGATTAGGTATTGGTTCTAAAAGAGATGTTCTAATGATTTTAACCATTATATTTCCATGATATGTACACTTGATTTTGAGATCAAGTGGGATATAAGAAACAAGCATACAAAATGGTTTTTTTCTAAATTAATTTAGTGATAAATTTGTGTGTTTTCATACAATAAAAATACTAAGGTAAATATCCCTATTGGGAAATAATGTGCGGTAGACAAAAGTGGAGTAAGATTTGAAAGTTGTTTTTAATGTGATAATGCGGCATATGCATATCAGTGGTTTGAGTTTTAATGAGTATGTAGGATTGAATTAGTAGTGATAAGTGAGCATTTGATTGAAGGATTGCCACCTTTTGAGCTATTTGTAATTCTATTCCACAAGGTTATGGGATTTTTCAAGAATAAAAAGAGCATTAACTAGATAGATAATTCCCTTTGGATTGCCATTTAAAAATACATCCACATGTGTGTTAAGATAAAAAAGGGGGATGGCTGCCTTTGTTGTAGTTTATAAGTAGATATGCCATTGGAAGATTGACCAACAATTTGGAAATCTCTTAGGAACATCCCATAGCGACATAGCAACTAGTCATCATGTGGTGGAGCTTGTGATGCAGCAGTGATGACATGGAACATGTTATGAGGTAGATGATAGAGAAATGATGTAGACAAAGGTGCCATGTCTTAGAACATCTCTATATCACAATGATGTGGCAAGGTGCTAAGGTGTCATGTGACATAGCGATGTAATCACAAAGCAACACGTGGCTCTCGAGTGGAAGACCTATCTAGCGGATGTTGACGAGGTGGTACAAACTAGTAGTAGTGTGACACATGGTGCCCAAGTGGAAAAGGTGGATGACATGTTAGATGATGGTGCAAAAGGAAAACTAATCAAATTGTGACATGTGTCACAACTTGGTCAAACAAGTTTGACTCAGATGGGAAATGGTGGAAATTTTCAAAAGTGAAAAATTAATATTTTATTATTTTCTCCCTTTATAATCACATGTAGAAGTTTTTAAATAAGCTTGAAATTTTAATGTATAGTTTAAACTTTAGGATAAAATTAAATACTTTCAAAAGAAAATGTTGTCTGTGAGGCTAGTCTAGGGACTTCAACTTCAAAATGATATCTTGGGCATTTTTGATAAGTGGGTATATGACTATTATATATTGTTAGAACTAGGAGAAATTGAATTTTCTATTTTTGGGGTTTGTTTTTACATAGGATGCCATTGGTTCAAGTTATTCAAGGTTTTATCTTGGATACCCTTTTTTAGTTTCATTTAGTTAGGATAGTTCAGATTTGATTTCCAGTGAAATGGTGAACTAGATGAATATAAGAGGCCATATGAATGTAGTTAGGGGCATATTTTTTCACCTCTAAGTCATTTTAGTGGATGTATTTTTAGCATTTTACATTAATTTCATATATTTTGGCAAAATAAGGGTTTTCATCATTGAGGAAGAGATATTTTGTGTTTGTTACACAACAATGATGAGATCCCTATATGATTTTAGTTGTAGAAAGCTAAGAGATGTTTGCAATAGTAGGGAATGAAGATTCAAGTGGACACATGTCACTTCTAGATCAAATATAGGATTTCATTCTTTTCCTATATCTCTCTCTTTCTCATTCATTGTAGGGGTTCAAATCTTGAGATTTTTCTCACTATTTTGAGACTAGGGTTCTAGTTCTAGAGAAAGTTTCTCATTGTTGTAATACCATTTTCTTTAGAAATTTCTCTTGTAATGAACAACTAGTATTAATAATACAAATAGTTCTAATCTGTTAGGAAGTTTTATGATTCAATTTCATAGATCTTATTGTATTTGTTTCAAAGAAATGAATAAAATGCAACAAGTTAATCTTCATTCTGATATCTTGTCTCTCATTCATGTTGTTTGTGATCTTTTATGTTTTGTAAACAAAGAGTATGAAATTTAGTTTCACTTTGTTCTTGGTTTTATATGTTGATTCATTTTTCTTATGACTCAAGGAGTCATGTAAATGCTTGGTTTATCATCATAGGATTGCAGAGCTCATGAAGGGATAGGTCGAGTATGAGATTCAAAAAGATGCAAATGTCTAATTCATAAGGTGGATGGATAGATTAGGAAGTCCTAATGTATGGGATATGTCAATGAATTTCAAGAACATGTGTTAGGAGATTGTTGAATTACCCAATAGATAAGGCATTGATCAACTATAGGATCAAAGTGTTATGTTGTTCATGTCTTGGTTTTGCTAAAATTAACAACATTAATCAAATATCTTTTCCCTTTAATGTTGAAGGAATTGACAATGATGCCCTCACTTAGCTTATCAAATTTTTAGGTCATGCTATTATTTAGTTCATGTCTATTATCCTTGCATAAGTAAAGAAGATATAAGGGTTCTATCTACTTTGTTTAGATTTAGTATATGCTTTGAATACTGGTACCATGTGAAGAATCTAATAGGTCCACCCGTCTAGGTTTTGTAGAGCCTAAAGTAGAAGAAGGGTCTAACCTTATAGTTGGCCCAATGTTTGAAAGGATATGTTGCAGATGGGAAGTAGCTACCCCTAGATGTATTCTATTCTCATTGGGGTGATTTGAAACCATGACATTTCAAAACACCAACATCACTAATGATAAATTTTGCATTCCAACTTTTCTTTTGCCCTTCCTAGTCTACTTCCCTCTCTACTTGCTACAAATATACTCAAGAATCCTTTAAATACATGCATGGCCAAAATTTGGCCTATTAAAAATACAAAAAAAAAAGAAAAGAAAAAAAAAACACCCTTATATTAAATTCCAAAACAAGCCATAATTTGGCTCTTAGTAAATACCTAACACAAAATTAAATGCAAAGGTCAGCTCTAACTAGAAACTACACATAGAAAACTCAGCACATGAAGGACCAAGCAAATGCTATAATTCAAAAAACTCAACAAAACTTGGCAACCAAAGGAACTTGACAACACTTGACAATCAAAGGAACTCAAAAATACTCAACAACCAAAGGAACTCGATGACAACTATGAACTCAACAACAACTATGAACTTGACAACAAATGTGAACTTAACAACAATTGCAAACTTGACAAGCATAGATAACTTGACAATGCAAGACATTACAACATGAAAAACATGTAGGATAATAATGTTACCCAGGATTATCCTACATCACTTCCTTACTTAAGTTTTGGAATTATATACTTTTGTTGAAAACATATTGATACTAGTATGATAAATGTGCTTCAATCATTGTTTTGTCACTAATGTCAAACCTGCTAGTTGTTGGTAAGAAAATTGCTTATATGATTAAGTACTATCATTTAGTTTATTGATGAAGAGGATTTGATAAAATGAGGTAACAATAACACCCAGAGGAAATGTTGAGTTATGATTTGAAAAGGAATACAAGAATTAGTTAAGATAGTGAAATTCTAGTGCATTGATAATCTACTTAAGGTTGAAAAGGTTGGTTACATTTATTAAGTTTAGAAGAAAAAGTTAAACAAAGTTTGTTTGCCAAGATTAACATTGTGCACAATAGGTGCCAAGAAAAGTTAGTGCAAGCCGAGCAGAAAATCAATTGGAGCCAAGAAAAGTCAATTTTAGTGTAAGCCAAGTGAAATAGTGTAAGATGAGTAAAGTTTAGTTTATGTCAAGCATAAGTAAACTTTAGTTTGTGTTGAGTGATTTAATAGATAATGCTAAGCAATGCACTATGTACCAAGCATCAAAAGCCAGTTAATGTCAAGTGTTAGCATTATGAGAAAGGTTGAGAATTTGATGAATCTAAGCCAAAAAATTTGATTTCTTAGATTGTGTGAAACATGTGGAAGATAAGGTTGATGAGATGGTGGCATAGAATTCATGGTAAACCATTTTGAGGTTAATTTAAAGAGAATTAAAGGAGAAGTTTCTAGAAGGGAATGAAATGAAATGAGGGGTAGATTCATTGAATCCTACCAAATTCAACCTTACCCTAAAATATACAATGGAGGATGAATGACAAAATAGCTTAATTCTCTATTGATAGAGATGGCTAGTTAGAAGCAAGGGTTTTCATGTGCAAGAATATAAGGAAGACAAGGAGTCTAGGGTATTTTCTTCTTTCAGTGACCTAAGAGAAGAAATTGCATAGGCAAGCAAAATAAGAAGGCTTAAGGGTATGTATGCTTGAAGTGTGAACAAGCTATTAGAGTTGAAGTGTATGAAAGCTAAGAAGAATGGAGGATTGAAATAGAGATATGAAATATGCAAATGGAGTTGTAAGTTGTTATCAAATCAAGCCTTACTGTTACTCTCTAATCATTATATTAGTCTAGGGTAAATCCTTTGGATTAAGTTTGACCTAACAATAATTTGTAACTCCTTTAACTAGGTGATATTCTAAGTGAATGATCTAAATTCCTCTAACAAGGCTCACTCCTAATAGGGTGATTATAATCTTTTAAGTAGGTCACATTTAACAGTGTGCATTGTAACCTTTAACAAGGTTGGCCTTTTATAGGGCATTACATCAAAAGAGTGAGAATGAGTAGCATGTTACTAGTGGTTTTTCCAAAATTGGGTTTCCACATTAAATCATTGTGTCAAATGTGTTATTAAATTTTTTATGTTTTATGTTTACATTTCTGCAAATTGATTTGATAGTAACCTACAAGTTTAAGTGATTGCATAATCTAATGGATACATGCATGATGAAAATATTTTATGGATATGGGTTCACTAAGATATGGAAAGTTTTATTTGTACATCTAGACCTTGGATAACTAATTCACCCACCCTCTTAGTTATTCTAAATAATTCTAACAATTGGTATCAGAGCCATCTACTTAAGAGGACTAGTTTGAAGGTACTAGAAGCACAAGGATCAAGATGTCAAAAAGAGAAGTACTCAAGATTAATAGAGATAGATTTCTTACATGGAAAAGTCTGATGAAGCTACATCTAGGAGGTCTTGGAGATCATGCACAAACTACCATTACTATTGAGCATGTCAATCCTACTGGAGCTCTAATTGCTGAAGATCTAAAAAAGAAGAAAAAACACAACTAGGAAATGTTGGAGATTGCGTCTACCCTAAGTTATGCCAAGCTTGATGATATTAAAGGTTGTGACAATGAAAAGAAAATATGGTATTCTCTACACACTATCTATGGAAGTGATAAGAATGTTCTAAGAGCCAAAGGTAAAAGTCTCAAAGGTAAGTTTGATGATATGAGGATGCAAGAAGGTGAGAATATTGCTGAATATTTCTCTAGGATAAAACATGTTGTTAATGCAATAAGAGGATCTACTAGTAAAATAGATGATGATATTATGCTTACTAAAGTTTTGAGAACACTGCTACCTATTTATGTTATTAGAGTTTTTGTAATATAAGAACTGAGATGTATGTTAGGGAATGATCTAACTCTTGAAAGTCTGGTAGGTAGACTCACTACTTTTGAGCTATCTAACTTTGATAATTACAGACCTAAAAATATTGAATTTGCTTTCAAAGCTAACCTATCATTAAAGGAACATAATGAGAAGAAGAAGAATAATAATAATAATACAAAATGTGTACCTAGTGATAGTGATATGTATGAGGAAGATGTAGATCCACTTGAAGCACTATTAGCAAGGAGATTTCACAGAAGTAAAAGCAAGTTTAGAGGTAAGTTACCTATCATGTGTTTCAATTGCAATAAGGTTGGTCATATCTGCTAGATGTCTAGAGAAAAAGAATTATAGAGGTGGTGACAATTAAAAAAGTAGAAGAGATGAAGACACCAAAGACTACAAAGACAAAGGCAAGAGGTCTTGCTACATTACTAAAGAGGAAATAAAATATAGATCTCACAATCATGATGATGAAGTGGTGTATGTTGCAATTAAGGATGAATCTAATTAGGATGAGGAAACTACACTAGTGTCTTGTGTGAACAAGAATAATAGATGAATCATTGATAGTGGGTGTTCACATTACATGACTAGAGATAAAAGTAAGTTCATTACCTTGAAATATTATCATTGAAATAGTGTAAGGTCTAGTAATGATGCACCATGTCTGATAAAAGGAAAAGGTTTTATGAAGCTCATAGAACAAATTTTATGTGACAATTCTATTTATGTTAAAGAACTTAACTATAACTTGTTGAGTGTGAAACAACTAGATAATTTGGGTTGTAAGTTTGAGTTTGAGAACAAAATTTCTAATATATATGATATTAATGGAAAAATGATTGGTAAAGGTGACCAAACTAGAGGTAATCTATTCCACCTTGATATAGAGGATACTACTTTTTTAGTTGTAGAGTTTGATGATGTGTGGCTATGGCATAATAGTTTATGTCATGTCAATTTTGACAACTTGGTTAGTATCAGTAACATGAGAAGAGTTAGAGGTGTGCCTAAGTTGAAAAAGCTCAACAACATAATTTGCAAATAGTGTCAGTTAAGAAAAATGAAAAAGTCAAGTTTTAAGAGTAATACTCATACCTCTAAAGGAATACTAGAGATAGTTTAGACTAAATTGTGTGGACCTCAATTAAAGTACAAAGCTAAAAAGTATATGAGTACATTATGTTGCTTGGTAATGATTATTCTAGAATGATGACAGTTATGTTTTTAAAACAAAAATCTAATGCTTTCCAAATGTGTAAGTGATACTTAGCAAGAGTTGAGAAAGAAACTAGTAAAAGCTTGAAATGTTTGAGATCTAATAGAGGAGGATAATTTAAATGAAATGAGTTTGAGATGTAATGATAGAGGAATCAAAAGATAGACATCTACTCTTAGAACCCCTCCACAAAATGGAATTGTTGAAAAAAGAGGAATAGATCTGTAATAGACTATGCTATGACACTAATGATGGAGAACAATGTTGCTTTGAAATACTAGAGAGAAGCTATGAGTATAGCTGTCTATACCTTGAATCATGTACAAGTTAAGAAAGGTACTCATTCAGCACCTTTAGAACTATGGTAAGGATACTCACCCTATTGTCTCTTGATTTAACAAATTTAAAAATAACCAAGAAACTAGACCAATACATCTAAGGGTAGCAAATTCCTATAATGGATGCACTTGACTAGAAATCTTGGGCTAACTATAAGGAATAACTACTACTTCACTTTAGGCTCTACAACACCTAGGTGGATTAACCTTGAGGTTCTAATATATGGTACTAGTGCTAATAAACATAAAATATGAACCTATTACCAATAGATGAAACCCTTATATCTTTTGATACTTGTGTAATAGCATAGGAATGAAATAGCTAAAAATCATAACCTATGAACCCATAAGCTAAGTGAGGGTTAATTCCTTTGAGCCCACTACAAAATATGAAAAATTGAAATGATTTGATTAAAATGATTTTTGCAAATGACCTTTATCTCAGCTTGCATCTAATTTAGTGATTAATGCCTTATCCATTGCAACATAGAGTCACTACCAGTAGGATGACCTAACTTGATTTTAATAACTAAAATCCCCAAACTCAATTCTTACTAGAATTCCCTCCATACACCCAGAAACCGTATCAAATCATTGAAGCATTTACTTAACTTCTTGAATTAAAAGCAACAATAGATCTGACACAGAACTCATCCAAGCTATCTTAAGTTAAATAAGTCTCAATCATTCAATCATAAAGTTAACAACATATGAAGAATTAGGAGATAGAATAAGAGAACATAGGTAGTTTATTGTAAATCCCCTTTTGTATTTATCCTTGGAAAGACTAAATACATTAACTAGTAACACTAGATGAAACTCAGGATATATTACATGATCTATCATCAATTTTCATTATCTCAAAGAAACAATGCATGAAATGAACCTAGAAACCTACACAAGAATGGATGTGTGGCCTTCACCACTAGAGCTCTACTTATTAGACAAAAAGTAAAACCGACCAACAATCTAGTCTCACAGTGAAAAATGGAACCCTTACAATGGATGGGAAAGAGAAAGATATAAAAGAGGAATGGAATCCTAGATCTAATCTAGAAGTGACATGTGTCCACTTGAATCTCCATTCCTTGTTGTTGTAAAACCTCTCTTATGTTTCTACCCATGAGTTTTGATTTGGTTTTCATCATTTTTTTGTAATAAACCCAAAATATCTCTTCCTTAATGATGAAAACCCCTCTATTACTTAAATATCTAAAATGCATCATGAAGTATAGGAGCCTCAAACTGATTTAGTCAAGTCTTCATCTACCCTTAGCTATGAATCCCAATTGCCCCTTCTAGCAAAAAACTCCATTGCTTCCAACTACCACTAAAAAAATCAAATCACCCATCATAATTGTCAATAAAATAAAATTTGATGAAAATCTAAACATATCTTATTTCAATTCAATCTCAAAACATTAAATCTGCACTTTAATCTAAGGATACCTCAAAATTACAAAACATCCTATAGCTACTTTTGGTGAATACTTGTGTAAAAATTGATTGCAAAAATGGATATTTCATCTCTTCTTGGTTCCAATGGTATATTGTAGTGCATATTTCAAACAAAAATTATGCCTCTGAGATGCATTTGTATTTTTAGGCCCCAGGCCATGAACTGAGTATAAAAATTGAAAACTTTAAAATATTACATAGTATAAACTATATAGTATCATTCAATTTATAATCCTTACAACATCTAAATGTTGAATATATCTAACCTTTTAATTTTTATTTATTTTCCCATTATCTCTCCAATCCACCAGTACCACTTGTTGGATTCCCATTTTTCATCACCATCCAATGTCGACCCCACATCTTCCTCTCAACATTTAAAATTTCATCACCCAATGATATGACCGAGCATAACATCTTACACTTTAATTTTTAACCTATCATAACATCTTAGCATTAATCTTTGGCTTAAATGATAATATGATGAGTGCATTAATTATCCCATCATAGCAATCATCCCACATTGGTTTCATCTCAATGATCTTATGACTTTTGTAATATTGTAAGCCTTCATCCTTTGTTTTATGATCATACGATTTGGAAGATCTGATCTCCAACATCCCCAAACTTATGATGATAGCATAATAATTTGGTCATAGCATCTCACTTTAACAACCTTGGTTCGCTAATGTTATGCACAAAGAAAACCTCCATAAAATCTTACATCTCCAATTTTTTGGGCCTTTAATCTCTTGATAAGCATTCCTACTCGTAGCATCTCATATCTTATTTTTGACCTTCTTGATGCTATGAACCAAGCGGATTCCCATAATCATCTATGATCTTATGAAAATTTTGTAATATCTTGTCACTCATACCTTTGCCTCATGACCTCCTAACAAACTCACAATTATATCATAACATCATGCATCATTTTTTCTCCTTTAATGATCTTTTGATGATCATATCATCTTATGAAATCAATTTTCCATCTCCAATCCTTCAACAACTCTATCATCCTAATCCTATGACAACTCTATTTCTGTAGCATCTTACCTCTAATATTTTTAACCTCTGACCTTACAACCATCATAACTTTGTAGAACTCCAACTTTTGATTTATGATCTCATGTAAATGTCATAACATCAAAGCTCTATTAATTTTTACTATAATCTTACGTTTAGATGAGACTCCTGGTATGCGCCACATGTCATTCTTTATTTTGTGTCGACTATCAAAATATCTTCTTTGTCCTCTACCAACTGTCCCCACACTGGGCCCCTCCATAATTGAACATCACTTGTCTTTTGAAAACCATGTGTCTTTGAAGACACATTAACTTTGAGTCAATGGGCTTATAAAGAATAGAAATATTAACCACATAACAAATGTGGGATCAAATTCTAAGTTATTCTATATATGCTTCCTGTTCTCTGCAACTTGAAGCTCTTCCTGCTAGGCTGGCCCTTTTGTGCCCATTTCTATATCTCTACAGGCCAAAGCTTATGGGTAGAACCCCCTTTGACATGCCCACTTAGCTATCAAAGCTGACTACAAATCTCTTGTCACTATTTGACACTTAGGCAAAAAATGCAGAATTGAACATTGCTCGAAAAAAAACTTCACAAAATGATTCAAAATGTCAATTTATCATTATACAATGCATAGACATGTTAAATGAAAGGTGTTAGAAACATTAAATTCCTCTTAGACCTTAATACAATAACTAGGTACACAAGAAAGAAGATGTGTTTATAGGGCTCAAAATGACTCAAAAATGTGGAATGGTACTCAAAATGGGGAATGCGAATTTGAGTGCCATCAATGGCTCTATCTAGGGATTCATGCCCTTCATGGGCATGGTAAGAATTTAGATCTCTAGAAGAAGCAAACCACCCCACAAAACCTCTCCAAATAGCTTTATTGAAAGCAAGAAATCTACTCCTACTATGTACAAACAATTGCCCCTGGCCACCAAAAAGTTTTCAAAGCTTCCTACCTCTGTTGTATACCTAATTATCATTGAAATATTCTTGAGGTAAAATAAAACTCTCATTTTCCTTTGTTTCACCCAATACATTAGAAAACTCAATCACTTCATTGGGTAAAACACAACTATCATCATCACTTTTATAGTGCATATTAAAACTAGACATACTTTCTTCATCTTGCTCACAATGAAAATACGAATCAGCATGATCATAACTACTGATATAAAACTAAAAATAATCATCACTAATTGAATCATGGACACCTTCAACTGGAAAAACAAAAGTTTGGTATTCTACTTCATTCAACAAGTTAAATGAATCAATTTGTAACTCACCTTGTGCATCTAGATATAGAGAGAATGTAAAATCTGATTTCTCCTCATTTGTAATATCAATACTCCATAAATTAGACTGAACATACACTACAATTTCTTGACACTCCAACAAATGATTAGATACCAAATTACAAGAATCATCATGAAATTCCATTTTCACAATATGCTGATCCATATCAATTTTTTCCTCAAATAACTCATTAGAATGAACCACTTCATTAATATTACTTCCCTCATCATATGAACAATAAAAATGTATCTTAGCCTCATGAAAATGAGAAGAAAATGAACTAGTAATAGACCTTATCTTTACATCTTCCTTATCAATGTAGAAGTCATCGCGTGTATTGATATACAAACTACCATCACATACACCTCCAAAACTTGACATAGAATATTCTCAAACTATATCTTCTTCAACATAAAATCTAGGGGAAATGACTTCACCATATGTAAAGGCAAAACATTTCAAAGCACAAACATCCTTGGATAGATTTCCATACCTTTCAAAATCATGAGCCAACAAATCTGAAATCTCATCAACACTTAACAAGACTTCATCACTAGTTTCTTCTCCTAGGCCATGATTATTATCTAAATAGCTTGACACACTTACAATAGTAGACTTATTAGTAATACATTTTGAAAAACCAAAACTCTAATCATCACATGCATCTTCTATAGACAATACCTTAACAACCAGTATCTTAGCACATTCATGTTCATCTCTAGAAGAAAGATTCTTATTGTTGTTATATTTTTCTTCTTCTTTACAATCATCATCATAGCAAGATGAATCCACATTACACCTATCATAAAATTGTTGATTATTGTCCTTTGATTCTAATAAGTAGGAGATAATTTCCATAGCAATTCAAATTGTGATATTGCTATCAAGATTTAACTGTGTGATTTTGAGTCAAACTCATTGACCCATATTTCATGAGTAGTGATTCAACATGAATCCATCTCTCATGAGAATAAATGGAGAACTTAGCACTCATTGGATCTAGGTGATGCTCATAGGGGTGAAGTATCGAGACTTCTCGAGAGGTCACCCATCCCAATACTACTCCAGCCTAGGTGTTCTTAACTATGGAGTTTCCTCCATGGTTAAACCCAAGGCTTGAAACCCCATTTGAAAAACCTTCATCAAGTGTTTTTCCTTATGAACCATTCATTATAAATCCCCTTAAGCTCATCAATTGATAAGTAGGAGATAATTTCCACAACAAGTCAAATTGTGATATTATTATCAGGATTTAACTATGTGATTTTGAGTCAAACTCATTGACCCATGTTTCATTAGTAGTGATTCAACATGAATCCATATCTCATGAGAATAAATGGAACACTTAGTAGTCATTGGATCTAGGTGATTCTCACAGGGTGAAATTATCTCATGTGATGCTCATAGGGGTGAAATTATCCTGATAGCAATATCACAATTTGACTTGCTATGGAAATTATCTCCTACTTATCAATTGATGAGCTTAATGGGATTTTTAATGAATGGTTCATAATTTAAAACACTTGATGAAGGTTTTACAAATGGGGTTTCAAGCTTTGGTTTTAACCATAGAGGAAACTCCATAGTTAAGCACGCTCAGGTTGGAGTAGTACGGGGATGAGTGACCTCTCAGGAAGTCTCAGTGTTTCACCCCTGTGAGCATCACTTAGATCCAATGAGTTCTAAGTGTTCAATTTATTCTCATGAGATATGGATTCATGTTGAATCACTAATCATAAAACATGGGTCAATGAGTTTGACTCAAAATCAAATAGCTAAATCCTGATAGCAATATCACAATTTGACTTGTTGTGGAAATTATCTCCTACTTATCAATTGATGAGCTTAAGGGTATTTATAATGAATGGTTCATAAGGCACAACACTTGGTGAAGGTTTCAAAAATTGAGTTTCAAGATTTGGGTTTAACCATGGAGGAAACTCTATAGTTAAGCATGCTTAGGCTAGAGTAGTACTAGAATGGGTGACCTCCCAGGAAGTCCTAGTGCTTCACCCCTATGAGCATCACCTAGATCCAATGAGTGCTAAGTGTTCTATTTATTATCATGAGATATTGATTCATGTTGAATCACTACTCATGAAACATGGGTCAATGAGTTTAACTCAAAATCACACAGTTAAATCTCAATAGCAATATCATAGTCCTCTGATTCATAAAGTTGAGTCTCTTCATCTTCAACATCATTTTCAATGGATTCATTGCATTCATTATCATTTCTAGCATATTCATTTATATTATCAATAGATTCATTAGCATTCAAATCACTTTTAATCTCTATGATAAAATCTTGGAATTCAATAATCTTTTGTAACCTTGACTTTGCTGACTAATCAACTAAATGTGGCATAAAAACTTCTGAGAGTACCATTGACCATAAAGACTCCTTAGGTCTGAGATACCCATCAAGATTCATAACTACTAATTTAAACTTCATATAAAATTTAAAATTACTAGGACCCTTAATATTACCAATTGCATTTCTTATGCAAATGATGGTCTTATTATGAATCTCTCTTTTTAGCTTAGCAATATTTACACAAACACTTTCAAGAGTTGGCACATCACTTTTAGACCTAGGCTTTGAATCCATCTTTTAAAATTTTAAACTTCTACCTCTTTTTTCTTAGTGCTGAAAATACTATATGGAGGCAAGTATTTATACCATTCAACTTTCATGAAAGAAAAATACATGAAAATTAAAAATACCTCTATGTGTTGATGCATGAATCCTCTAATATGCTAATTAGCACTGTGTAAACATCAAATCCTTCACACCATAGATAAAATATTTGTAGACCCATGACCTCCTTGAAGAGGAAAATGAAATTATAGCAGTGATTCACCTTCTGAAATCAATTACTTCAGCAAATACAAACAACCACATAAATTTTCAATCAAGAAACTTATACTTCCTCTTTCCCAACAAACTAGATCTACCTATAAATATTGAAAACCTTTGATATTAAAATAAACCATGCAATAGTACAAAGGTTTAGACCAGAGTCACCACTCACACTTTGTGAGAAATGATTTGAAATAATTTACCACTTGTAAATTCTGAACTAGACTTTCAATATGAAAAACTTGCAGATCATCAACATCTTGAAAAGAAAATACACTTCATAAATTAATTCATAACTTTGAAACTTTCTCAATAGCACATGCAAAAATTGAACTAATCGAAGATTAACTTCTAATAGTTACAAAACACAATTTACATCCAATCTTACAACATACTGCTATCCATGAATAAATCTTAACTAGGGAACACAAAACCTTGCATACAAAACTGAATATGCACAATATATCAGAGATTTCTAGCTCCTTATCAAGCATTTACAACATTTGTCCCCAACAAAGTCACCATATTGTTGGTGACTCAGATGCACAAAACCATACTAAAAAAATATGACTACAATATTTAATTCACACTAGAGATTCTTGTCCTTTTAACAAGGTGTATTGCCATCTTATCTCCCTAGTAGAGTCACCATTTTGTTGGATCCTAATTTAACATATTTAAAAATAACCAAGAAACCAAACTAATACATCTAAGGGTAGAAAATTCCTATGATGGATGCACTTGACTACAAATCTTGGGCCAACTATAAGGCATAACTCCTTCTTCACTTCAAGTTATGAAACACCTAGGTGGGTTAGCCTTGAGGTTCTAATATATGGTACCAATGCAAATAAGCATAAAATCTAAACCTATTAATAGAAGATGAAACCCTTATATTTTTTGATACTTATGCAATAACATAGGAATGAAATAGCTACAAATCACAACCTATGAACTAATAAGCTAAGTGAGGGTTAATTCCTTTGAGCCCACTATAAAACATTAAAACCTAAACTAATTTGATTAAAATGATTTGTGTAAATGACCTTCATCTCATCTTGCATATGAATTAGGAATAAGTGCCTTATCCATTGCAACATAGAGTCACTACCAATAGAATGACCTAACTTGATTGCCTTACAATTAAGTTTATCAACTAAAATCCCCAAACTCCATTCATAATAGAATTCCCTCCATACACCTAGAAACCCTATCAAATCATTATATCATTTAATTAACTCCTTAAATTAAAAGCAACAATAGATTTGACACACAACTCATCCAAGCTGTCTTAAGTTAAATGAACCTTATTCATTCAATCACAAAGTTAACAACATATGAAGAACTAGGAGAAAAAATAAGAGAACATAGATATTTCATTGTAAATTCTCTTTTGTATTTATCCTTGGAAAGACTTAATATATTGATTAATAACACTAAATGAAACTTAGGATATATTACATGATATATGATCAATTTTCATTATCTCAAATCAACAATGCATGAAATGAACCCAAAAACTTGCACAAGAATGGATGTGTTGCTTTCACTACTACAGCTCTACTTAATACATAGGAAGTAAAACAAACCAACAACCTGGTCTCACGGTAAAAATTTAAACGCTTATGATGGATGAGAAAGAGAAAGATATAGAAGAAGAATGAAATCCTAGATTTGATCTACAAATGACATGTGTTCACTTGAACTCTCCATTCCTTGCTGTTGTAAGACACCTCTCATCTTTCTACCCATGAGATCTGATTTGGTTTTCATCATTGTTTTGTAACAAACCCATATTACCTCTTCCTCAATGATGAAACCCCTTCTGTTAAATATTTGAAATGCATCATAAATTATAGGAGCCTCAAAATGATTTAGTCGTGTCTTCATCTACCCTTAGCCACGAATCCCAACTACCCCTACTAGTAAAAAACTTCATTTCTTCCACCTACCTCAAAAACAATCAAATCTTATACAAATATGAAAATATCTAACTTCAGTTCAAACTCAAAACATAAAATTTGCACTTTAAACTAAGGATACCCCAAAATTACAAAACATCTTATAGCTGCTTCTGGTGAATGCCTGTGTAAAAATTGATTGCAAAAATGGATAGTTCATCCCTTTTCAGTTCTAATAGTATATTATAGTGCATGTTTTGAAAAAAAATTGTGCCTCTGAGATGCATTTGAATTTTCAGGCCCTAGGACATGAACTAACTATAAAAAATGAAAATTTTAAAATATTACATAGTATAAACTATATAATATCATTCTATTTATAATCCATTCAACATTTGAATGTTGAATATCTCTAAACTTTTAAATTTTATTCATTTCCCCCTTATCTCTCCAATCCACCAACATCACTTGTTGGATTTCTATTCATCATCACCATCCAATGCAGGCCCCACATCTTCCTCTCAACATTTAAAATTTCATTACTCGATGCTACAATTGGGCATAACATCTTATACTTTAATTTTTAACCTATCATAACATCTTAGCATAATCTTTGACTTATACAATAATACGATGAGCACATTAATTATCTTGTAATAGTAATTGTCCCACATTGGTTTCATCTCCATGATCTTATGAATTTTGTAAGATCATAAGCCTTCATCCTTGGTTTTATGATCATATGATTTGGAAGATCTAATCTTTGGCCTCCCCAATCTTATGATGGTACTATAATAATATGGTCCTAGCATCTCACTTTAACAATCTTGGTTCCTCGATGCTACACACAAGCCAAACCTCTGTAACATCTTACATCTCCAATTTTTTGGGCCTCCAATCTCCCAATAATAATTCCTAGTCATAGAATCTCATATCTTATTTTTTACCTCCCCGATGCTATGAACCAAGAAGATTCCTATAATCATCTATGATCTTACAAAAATTTTGTAATATTGTATCACTCATACCTCTACCTCGCAATCTCCTAGCTGGCTCACAATTATTTTGTAACATCATGCATCATTCCTTTTCCTTCAATGATCTTGCAATGGTCATACCATATTATGAAATCAATTTACCATCTTCGATCCTCTGATAACTCTATCATCCCAATCCTATGACAACTCTATCATTGTAGCATCTTACCTCTAATATTTTTAACCTCTAACCTTATAACCACCGTACAATAATAGACCCCCAACTTTTGATTTATGATCTCATGCCAATGTCATAACATTAGAGCTCTATTAACTTCTTACCATGATCTTATGATGAGATGAGACTCCTGGTATGCACCATGTGTCATTCTTTATTTTGTGCCAACTGTCAAAATATCTTCTTTGCCCTTTGCTAGCTGTCCCCACAATGGGGCCCTCCATAATTTAACATCACTTGTCTTTTGAAAACTGTGCCTTTGAAGACACATTAATTGTAATGCCCCACCAAGGGAACCAAAAGAAATGACCTAAGGTTTTACTAATTTTTCCAACATTTTTTTTTAAAACAAGAAAGTATAACATACACATCAACACATAGTAGTAGAAGCAATAACATACAATCAACTAAAGTGTACATAATAGGTTACATTTCTTAAGGATCCCATGATGTTGAATTACATTTAAATTTAGCTAATACTAACTCTAAAAACTACCACATCCATATGAAAAAATAATGAAAAGTCCAAATTCCATATTATACATTTGTTCCAAATGCCTCTTAGAAAATTAATTTAGAATGCTCAATCATCCACGGTACATGTCACATGGTATGAAAGGCTAAAAGAATATACATATGTAGAAATAAAGATACATCATCCTCCTCGAATCCATGATACAAAGTATAGTAAATAAATGAAACCATCCACCATACATTATACATCCATCCATCATAAAGATATAATTATCTATCATAAAACAAAACTAAGTAAGTGCACGGTTCCTCCCAATTGTCAATAGCATCATTAGACCATCGTGGGCCCTAGCCATCCCCCACATGTAACATCCCAAGCAACTGATAAGATCATTGTTACTATAGTAATAGGGAAATCACCACTAAAACATGCTACAACATATGCATAAAGAAATCCAACCTACTAATCATTAATATAAGGAAATGCATCAGTAATAACATCACCTAAACATGATAAATAAGCATCTGAAGAAGCTCCAGCCATGCTGACTATGAACGGATCTCAATGGTAAAAGTAAAAAGTGCTACCACCTAACTACATGGAACCTAAATGGCCCACTCCCACCACATTGAGGAGATAGTCTCAAGTCCCAAACAGGATATCAAATATAAAGCATTCCTAGGCAAGGAATTCCTAATAGCCCAAAACTACCTCAAAGGTAACACATGCTACTCAAGAAGATAAGATAGTCAAAAAAGAGAGAAAACTAAATCCAATACCAACACCACATAACCAAACATCATACATGAACCAAGTATAAATCGAATACCATGATCATAAGATAAAGTCAGCAAAAGATATTCACCTCAAGTCAAGAACCACATGTCAAAAGTACATCATCCATAAATCACCAATCATCATCAATGAAAGTAAATAACCACAATAAACAAATCCAACAATAGGTACACCACCAAAGGTACACAAAATCTATAGAGAAGACTTAGGTTACATACTAGGGAGTGTCATCACATGGTCAAACTACTTGAGTTACCTTGGACTAGTTACTCTGAACCTCGAACCCTCGACGTGATACATGTAGAACCAAAAACCCCTCTCAAGAAGATGAGGCAACCAGTTATACTATCATCCCATTCCCATCCTTAGTCTATACAAGCCCTCAAGGCATGGGCAGATCAAATATCTCTAATTATCTTTTTAGTGTGTTTTCCTTCCAAAATATTAGTTACTAGATTATCACTTATTACATAACTTACAATAGGTTACCCTGGCACTGACCACTTTGGGTCTTGGACCCCTACTACAAGTCACTCTCAAAGACATGTACCTAGAAAACCTCTCCTAAGAACATAAAAATATAGTTGTGTCCCATACCACAACACCCATAATGATCAAGCTCAGTTCCTTAATAGGCAACCTGAAAATAAGTTGGTTCTCCAACCCAAGTATACATAAATGCTCCACAAAGTAAACCTCATAAATATATTTTTCAATTTGAATCACAAGACACATCATGACATCTAGCCTCATAAATGGTATAAAAAAAATCCCACAAAGCCATTGGTGTACATCCTAGACTTGTCAACATCTAATCACTCCAAAACCCCCAAAGCATAGAAAACATCAAAGTTACTCAGTTGGTTTGATTTGAAAATAAAAAGTTGAGTAGAACAATAAAGTTTAAGTTTCTAGTGTTACTATGAGTTCCTCAATTAACCTGTTCAATTAAACCCTACCTCATTCTTATAATAAAAGAAATCACATCAAAACTTAAAAGTATTAATAATCATTTATTAAATTATTAAAATAATAATAATTGATTATTAAATAATATAATCCCAATTTCATCAATAATCAAATATTTAAATAATAAATATAATTATAATGTTTATTATTAATTCCAGTTAGTCCCAATACCAATTTACCTTAGTAAAATTAATAATTAATAATTATTTAATAACTAATCATTGATTAATAATCAATATCTATAAACAAAATTCTCTAATAAATAATATTTGTAATCATTAATTAATTTAATAATAAATAAAAACTATGGTTAAAATTCATTTAATAAATAATATTTAATCATTATTAATTAATAAAATTATTAATGAATTTTTTAATAAATAATAAACATAATTTAAAATTTAATAACATATAATAATAACTAAATTTTAAAATAAAATAAAAACGCACCTTACAACTATGTAAAAGCACAACTGTTGTTAGCAGGGCCGCGGGCTATCAAAGGGCAATGGGGGTGTGGTGACCCCACCCCCATTTAATATTTAAAAATAAAAAAATTAATTATTATATATATTTCTTTTAATTAATATTTTTATAAATTTTTATATTAAATAAAGTTTAATCCAATCAAATACTTCCCCCACATAAAACTTTTAATATATATGGTTTTAATAACTTTTACAATATTAGCCTGATAGGATAAATAAGTTGAACCATTCGAATTTTCAATCTAGGGTTTTTATTTCCAAAATCAAACCCTTTCCAAATTTAAATTCCTCAATTCCATTTTAATTCAAACCCAAATCTTGATTTAATTATAATTTTCCTTTACCTATGACGAGGATTCCAAATTGAATCAATTTTCTTTCAATCATAATATACAGATGAGATATAATACAGATATCATAGATTAAGAACAAGGGAGCAAAGATTCATGCAACGAAACCCAGAGAATTGATTCAACAGTCACAAAGAAGACAGGATTATCAAATTACATAATTTCATTAGTGATCAAAACACAAGACCCTACCTAATTCTGATGCTAACATGCAACCACCTGAAAATTGTGAGAAGCTTCTTTCCAAAAACTTCTCTTTGCAAACTTTTCCCAAAATTCCTATTCCAAATTTTCCCTTCCAAGATTCCCGTCCAAATTTGTCTCCCTCAAAAATGAACCCTCTAATTGTGATAAAGAGTTCTCTCCTCAAATCGGGGCACTGATTGTGCATTCACCTGGGAGAACTCCTTGCTCACAACCCTTAACTCAATATTAAATTTTGTTAGTGTAGTTTTTTATTTTTCCTATTTTGCTAGGTTTTTCTTACACTTTTTAATAATCTCACTTAGGTTAATAAAGCATGTCTTATTAGGTGAATGGTTGTGAGGTGTCACCTTCCTACATGTGAGCATCCATTAGCTATCTTGGGAAGATACTTTGCTATATTTAGTCTGATAGATGGTTGCTCCTAATCGGTTGGTGTTGCCACCTCCTCCCTCTTCCTAGCCTATATAAGCATGCTACCTAGCTTGTATTTGCTTCTCTTGTTTTTGCATCCTCATAATGCTATTTTTCTTCTAGCATTTGCATTACTCTCTTAGAGACTAACTCTATGTTGCTATTTTGATTTTGTATCATTTGCATTCATAGTTTAGATATTTACTCTTTGCACTAGTTTTTTGGGTTGTTAATCTTTTCAGATTCTAACATGGTATCAGGGCTTTTTTATGTGCAAGAGTAGATTTTAGTTTCCTTATTTGAGAGATTCGGGGGGGGGGGGGGCGCTAATAAATTTTATTGTGTTTTTTGAAAAATGAAGTATGCTCTTCTCTTGCATCTTTGGATGATCTTGAGAATCAAAAAAGTTTTGACAAAAACGATTTTTCTCTGGGGTTTCAATCTCAAATCTGACAACCAACTTGCATATTTGGAGTTTTCAATCAGTATTGCAGGTTCCAACATACTATTAATGGACTTAGGAAGCTGATCCAGCATTTGCATGTCATATTTTGTTTGCTGGGGTCATTTCTTGATTTTTGGAGCCATTTTTTACTGTTAAAGGCATTTGATTTACACTACAGCAACATCTTTTGTACATCAACAAGGAAAACGCTTTCTAGGTTTTGTTTGCAGCCCCGAAAAACCATCTGGGTATCTTTTAGATTTTGCATGCAAGCTGTATATTTTGCAGAATCGAGCATGAAAGGCTACAGCCATACCCCTCTCTGTTGGCAGTCACAGATTTGAATGCAGTTTTCAAATGTCTCATTCTTGCTCATACGAACTCTGATTTTGATGATTCTTGTTATGAACTTGGCTATTTTTTTGTGCTTTATCCACTAGTGGAGTTGTTTTTTGATTTTCATGCATGAATTCTTCAAAAATTGTAGATTCTCAGCTATGATTGTGCATAGTTCTCATTTTGGAAACTTCGGAGGATCATAACTTTCTCATGCGACCTCATATTGAGGTAATTATTTTTTTAAAGTGCATATTTTTTGAGTAGATCATAGTGGTGCTATTTGTTTCTTTGATTATTGTGCCCAAGTTTCACTTTTATCATATTCTCTTCATGAGAGTTTGTAATGCATTGAAATCAAGACCACTAAGTATTTCTTTCTAGTGGTAGTTGTAAACACACCAAAATAAAGTGCCAAATCATATTTCTTTGGGGGGGGGGTGTTTTCTTTGATTGAGTAAAAAGGGGGGGGGGGGGGCATTGTTGTGGCTGGGTTCTCTTCTTTTTAGCATTTCTTTGCATTTCTTCATCATGGATCAAAAAAATATGCCCATCCTAACTCCATACAATTACTTTGAGTGGAAATCATGCATGATAATTCACTTAAGAAAAGCTAGATTAAATAGGATAACTATGGGACTTGAAACTGAACCTGCTAAAGATGAAGACAAGCCTAAGTGGTTTAACAAATGTGATGAGGCATATGGAACATTATGTTTGTCTGTTTCTCCTGACTTTCTATTTCACATTGAGTCTTTGGATGCACCAAATGAAGTATGGACAAAGCTAGAAACATTATTTGGCACACAAGATTCAATGAGGGGTCATATGTTGGAAAATGAATTAATTAGTTTGAGTCCAGGCAATTTCAACATAATCCAAGATTTTTTCACCAAATTGAAATCACTAAGGCTGTAGTTAAAACAATGTGGAATTGAAAAGAAAGATGAACAACTGATTCTCAATATTCTCTCTAAGCTAAGTTCAAAATATTCTGTGTTTGTCTCTACCTTCTATGCTACTAAGGGTGCACTTGGTACTCAATTCACCATGCCATCTCTAGATGATTTTGCTGTCAATCTCACTCGAGAACAGGACAAGCTAATCCAGATGGGCACTCTTAAGTCCTCTAAGTCACATGCCTTAGCAACCAACCAAGGCACAAAAGAACAAAAAGGACAAAGTAGTAACAACAATAGTAAGGATGAGAAACAAAATAATAGTGAGGAAAAGAAGGATCAGATACCAATTGCTTCAAAAGAAACTATTGATACCTCATCCTCTAAGGGTGATAAGCCTAAGAAAGAAAAGGTTAAATGTGCCTATTGCAAAAGACTCAGTCATGATGAGCATAAATGTTTGAAGAAACAAATTGATCACTTGACGTACATTCTTGAGAAGAATAATATAAGTGTTCCTGAGTCTATCAAACAAAGTTCTAATGAAGAGTCTAACAAGGAAAAAGAAAACAACAAGGGGAAAGGAAAGGGCAAATCTCTTGTTGCAGTTGCTTCCTCACCATCCACTTGGGTTCTTGATTCGGATGCTTCACACCACATGGCTTTGTCTAAGGAAGAACTTACATCCTTGGAGCCATGTACTATGCCTTCTATTTTGATGGGTGATGACACTCCTATTGAGGTGTGTGGGACAGGGTCTGTTGATGTGGGAGATGACACATTCCATGATGTTCTTTGTGTACCCTCATTATCAACTAATCTCCTATCAATATACCAAATCACTCACACAAGTTTAGGCAAGCAGGTTGAGTTCACTCCTGAGTCAGTGGAGATATGTGAGTTGCATAGTGATTTTGTAGTTGTAGTTGGGAGAGAAGATCATCAGTCACGGCTCTATCTGTTTTCTCACTTTGTTCCTAATCCTCCTTCATCTATTTTTCTCACTCACTCTAATGATGTGAGTAAATTATGGCATGAGCGATTTGGCCATCTTAATTTTTGCTATTTGCATCAGCTCAACTAACAGAGCATGGTCACAGGGTTACCTTCGGTTTAATTCTTAGGAGGTGTTTGCCAAGGTTGCATTCTTGGTAAGCATCCTAAGGAAAAGTTTGACAAAAGCAAGGTATGGAGAGCTTCACAGATACTAGAGTTAGTTCACAGTGATTTGGCTAGTCCATTTCAACATCCTTCTTTTAGCAGGGCCCGATATGTCCTCACATTCATTGATGACCTTTCTCGATATACATGGGTGTACTTTCTCAAAAAAAAGTTAAGAGGTATTTGATCATTTTCAAGACTTCAAAAATTTTGTAGAAAAGAAATTTGGGAAAACCATCAAGGTTTTGTGCACAGACAATGGTGGTGAGTATGTCAGCCATCGGTTTGAAAGATTTTGCACTTCAGAGGGGATTGATTTACATCATTCAGTTCCATACAATCCTCAACAAAATGGTGTTGCAGAATGGAAGAATAGATCCTTGAAGGAAATGGCAAACTGTATGATTCACTCTAGATCTCTTGCACCACAGTATTGGGCAGAAGCCATTAACTATGCTTGTTATATCCAGAACCATGTTCCTCACCGAGCCTTGAAGGGAGTTACTCCTTTTGAAGCTTGGAGCAGTCAAAAACCATCAGTTAAGCACTTTCGAGTTTTTGGCTCCCCTACATGGGCCCACATTCCTATAGAGAAACGTAAGGCCTTGGATCTGCAAAGCAGACCTTGCATATTTTTAGGTTATCCTGATGGTGTGAAGGGTTATCGGTTGCTCCACCCTACTACACATGAGTTATTCATTGAGAGGAGTGTTTAGTTTGAGGAGGGATCTTGCTACTCACTTTCTATCACTTCTCCAACTCCTTCTACCTTGACATTAGAGTCACTTGGAATACATGACAGATCTTCTAATGAGTCAAATTCACCTGAACAGTCTTCTACCTCTACTTCTAATCCAGAAAGTGATTCAGAGAACTCACCTCCTTCCTCTCCTAGTCATCATTCAGAGGTTAATGATTCCCCTCCAGATTCTCCATCTTCTTGCCCACTTTGGGCTAGATAGACCTTGCAGTCTGCAGGTGATTGGTTTGGGGATCCATCAGACACCAAGCAAACTCGTTCACAATTCCAGGATGCTCCACATGTCTTCATTGCTACTGCCTCAGATCCATAGTCCTTTCATGAGCCTTCTAGTATTTTTGAGTGGGATATAGCTATGCAGGAAGAGTATAGTTCCTTGATGAGGAACCACACTTGGGATCTTGTCCCTCTTCCTAAAGGAAGAAAACTTGTTCGATGTAAGTGGATCTATCGGACAAAATTTGCAGCAGATGGGTCAGTTGACAAACACAAGGCTCACTTGGTTGCCAAAGGATTCTCTCAGGTTCCTAGGATTGACTACTCTGAGACTTTTGTGACAATTGCCCGAATGAATTCCATTCAAATTGTTCTTTCCATTGCTGCAGCTAATCGTTGGGAAGTACATCAGATGGATGTGAAGAGTTCTTTTCTTCATGGTGACCTTCATGAGGAGATCTACATGGAACAGCCACAAAGCTTCCTTCAGGATTCTTCACTTGTGTGTCATCTTCAAAAGTATCTCTATGGCCTCAAACAGGCTCCTCGGGCCTAGTATGCCAAGATGGACTCCTTCCTTCTATCAGTTGGGTTCACTCGGTGCCATTCTGATCCTAATGTCTACATTTTGCAACAAGGTGATTCACTTCTTTTTTTGGTTTTGTATGTTGATGACTTGTTGATCACAAGAAGTTCTTCACCCACCATTAAGGTTGTCAAAGTGGCCCTTTAGGACAATTTTTTGATGACTAACTTGGGCTTTTTGCATTACTTTCTTAGGATTGAGATCCTTCAGTCTCCTTCTGGGATCACCATCACACAATCCAAGTATGCTCTAGACTTATTCTCAAGGTTTCATATGGCTGACTATAAGCCTTCTCTGACTCCCTTCCTTTCTGGAGTCAAACCTGAGGCTCAATGTTCTTCTCCACTTGTTGATGACACTTTGTACCACCAACTTGTTGGGAGTCTCATTTATCTAACTCATACGAGACCTGACATCTCCTATGCTATAGAAATGGTCTCTCGATTCATGCAAGAGCCCCAAGAGTTACACTGAAAAGCAGCCAAGTGGATCCTTCACTACATTCAGGATTCTCATAGTTGTGGTATTCACTACGCAGCAGGTATTGAGCTTGATTTGGTGGGCTACATAGATTCAGATTGGGCAAGTGATTCTGAGAATCACAAGTCTACTTCAAGGTATAGCTTCTCACTTGGGTCAGGTCTTGTTTGTTGGTCGAGCAAAAAGCAGTCTGCTATTGCTCTATCTTCTACTGAGGCTGAGTATCGAGGGGCTGTAAATGCCACCACTGAGGCCATTTGGATTCAACATCTTCTCATTGAGTTTGGTATCTAGATCAGACGGCCATTAGCCATATTTTGTGACAACCAGATTGCCATTCAGATCTCACGGAATCTAGTTCATCATTAGCAGACCAAACACATAGAGGTCCACATGCACTACATCTGAGAGCTCATCCATGATCATGTCATTGACCTTCACTATTGTCCAACTTCTGAGCAAGTTGCTGATATCTTCACCAAACCCTTCACTGAGAGAAAGTTCCTTCATTTGTGAGCTTTGCTGGGGGTGTGGGATGCTTCATCTTTTGGGGGGGCCTCTTCCTCTTACTCGGAGTCCTAAATTTTTTTGTGTGGGGGGGTCTATTTTCTCTCTCTTTTGGGAAATCTTATGTACATGGGTACCTCATCAGGCTTGACTCGTCGGGACCCATTTCTACATCCACCTAAGCTTTGCTTATGGGGGGGTGTTAGTATAGTTTTTTATTTTTCCTATTATGCTAAGTTTTTCCTACACTTTTTAATAATCTCACTTAGGTTAATAAAGCATGTCTTATTAGGTGAATGGTTGTGAGGTGTCACCTTCCTACATGTGAGCATCCATTAGCTATCTTGGGAAGATACTTTGCTATCTTTAGTCTAATAGATGGTTGCTCCTCATTGGTTGGTGTTGCTACCTCCTCCCTCTTCCTAGCCTATATAAGCATGCTACCTGGCTTGTATTTGCATCTCTTGTTTTTGCATCTTTGTAATGCTATTTTGCTTCTAGCATTTGCATTACTCTCTTGGAGACTAACTTAGTGTTGCTATTTTGATTTTGTATCATTTGCATTCATAGTTTAGATATTTACTCTTTGCACTAGTTTTCTGGGTTGTTAATCTTTTCAGATTCTAACAACTTTTATTTATCTATCTTTTATCTTGCATTAATCTTTTTTATGTGCATTAAAAGAATTATTAAATAACTTTATTAAATTTCCACTTGACTTCTTTTTAATTAATTATTTAAGTTTTTAACTCATGCACACATCATGCAATTAAAATATCCTTTGTTAATTTCACTTATTTTATCTTTTAATTAATTTCTCATATTTTAATCTCATGCATGCATCATGCAAACATAAAACTTTTTCATAATTTAATATCTTTTTACTTCTTAATTTGTTTTTGAAACTTAATTTGATAAAATATTTATTAACTTCAATAACAATAATATTAAGCATTTATTTAAAAATGAACTCTAAATATATTATTATTAAATTTGTAAGAATTTGGCTTAGGCCAGAATTCACCCAAGAACTAAAGAACTCAACACAAGCACACAGTAGACCAAAATAGATAGAGTATGATCAAAATGACGATATTCATTCAATAACTAATTCAAGAGTACACTAGGAGTTCCTAAATATAAAGGCCTCAGGAGAGCTTCTAGAATGCATAGAAGTTAGCATCATGATATGTCATACAACTAGGCACATGTCCACCAAATATGGATTATCCTCCATTAAGCATGGGATTAAGTGTGATGATGTGGAGATAAGCCTACAATGGTGTAGCATGCAAATCAGTGGTATAGACAACATGTGCTAAATTAGGAGTGTGGATAACTGTGTTGTCAACATGACAACTCAGTGAATGATGCATACTCCTGTGTTGTGGACACCATGTGCATAATTAGAGTTGCATAACTTAATGAGAGTTCACAAACGCCTAAGTCTCTCACCTAGAATAATAATTAAATAATGCAAAATAATTAAATAATGCATTAACCTAAGTAAAACTTAAGTAAGTGTAATAAGTAAATACTTATTTACACCAACACCCCCTCTTAAGTGCAACTTAGGGGAATTCCCTTAAGCTTAAAAAATCTAGGATGAAATACAAGATGGGTCCCAACTACTAGGCCATGTTAGGTACCCATGTACATAATGATATGCAATCTCCCATAAAGCGAGGAAAGAGGGAAAACCTCATGGGAAAAACCCTCCCCTAAAAAGAGAGATAAATATGGATGCATGGATGGATGGAGTAATCAAGACCCCCCCATTATGAAATTCATCCAATATATACATAAGAGAATAATGAGAAGAGGAAGAGAGACAGGATGCCCCCCTACCCCTAAAGAAGAATGTCGAACAATGAATGCTCCAATAAAGAAGCTGATCCAAAACTACAGAATGGTGTTCCTCCCCTTAGGAAGAAACAATTCCAAGGGTACAAATGAGATGCTCCCACTGTGTGTGGAAAGAATCCCATGAATAAGTGATGTCTCTGAAACTTGTTCAACTAGTTGAAGAACCTATCTCAAAGAACTGTTTGTCTTTGCAACTGATGAAGAACCCTGCTGCAACTGCTGATCGTAAGTATCCACAATCACTTCAACCTGTGAGGATTGAGCATGTAGAGAATGAACAAGAGAGTTTGATGGAACCCTCATGACAACTGAAGAAGGTAACTCTACATCAAGAAGAAGAGGCAGATCATCAATACTATCCCCCAAATCTATCACTGAACCTGTATCTAGAAAACTAGATGTACCCTATTGTTCTGGACCTATCACTATGGTGATGTATGCATGTGGACTGAACTGATGAAGTGACCTCTCATTGTATCTATCGATAAAACCCCATGTGTTTGAAGCTATTGAAGTACTATCACTAAAATCATTTTTAGTATCCAAACTGTATGATGTGCGAAGAGGAGTAGAGGACAAGCTCAGAGAACTGTCCTCAAAATGTACATCCTTCTCCACAAATATTTGATGTGTCTTAGGATCTAGAAGTTTGTATGCCTTCACACTATCTTCATAACCAATGAAAGTACAAGGCCAAGATAATGATGCCTTGCATCCCTTGGAAAATCTCTTTGCCCATGCAGGACAACTAAAGACTCTAAAGTGTGTCACAATAGGTTTTCCACCACACCATGCCTCCATGCCTCAAAAGGAGTTTTTCCATCTAAGGCTGGATGAGGAGAATGATTAAGAATGTGAGTGGCACTGGAGATTGCTTCAACTTCTAATGATGGATCTAGAGACTTGGCATGAATCATGCAACTTGCCATAGACTTAAGAGTTTGGATCCTCAAAGCTGCAACATCTATCTTATGTGGACTAAATGTTGGCAGAGTCTGAAGATTAATTCCCTCATGTTTGCAAAAGTCCATAAGTCTTCTATTCACATCCATGTTTCTATTGTCCATTCAGAGTACTTTGATGGCTTTCCTGGATTTCTATTCTACATGAGCCTTGAAGTCTAGAAATGTATCCAACACTTCATTCTTACTATGTAGAAATTAGACCCAAGTGAACCTTGAAAATTCATCAACTAAGGTAAGTATATAGTGACCTTGGCTGAATGTAAAAGGACCTACTAATACCATGTGAACCATTTGTAGAACACATGTTTCTCTAGAAGACTTCCCTCTCTATAACTTCCCTTCTAGATGCATATCTACTAAATCTATTGAACACTCACCCTTAGAAATGTTGATTTGAGGTAGACCTTTCACCATGTGGTATGTGCAAAGTTGCTGAAGGTAGCAATAGTCAAGATGACCATACTGCTCATGCCATAATTGCATGTTTGAATTTGATTGTGATAACAAGGCCTTTGAAGGAGACTTGGGTACAAAATGAAAGAAAGAGTATAACCTCTTGTGATCATTCACTTTCCCCACTACAACCAAGGAATCATCTTTAAGACTATGCACTTGAACTGAGTCTGGAAGGAACTCAACTCTATGTCCATCTCCAAGGTGAGTGATTTGGTAGATTGATAGGAGATTTGAACTCAGGTTTGGAACATAGAGAACCTCTTGAAACTATCCATTTTCCATCTCCACATTTCCTTTTCCTTCAACTTCCATTTTTTTGTCATTCCCCATGAAGATGTGTGGTACCTTGGACTACTTCATTGAAGAAAAATCCTCCTTTGAAGAACCCATATGATATGAGGCACCTGAGTCAAATATCCATTCCTTTGAAGAGTTTGAATTTGCCATGAGTGCTCACCCTTTGCCCTTCGAATCTAAAGATGACCCTTTATCCTTATAAGCATTAGGCAATGGAACATTATGTTTCTTCATGATGTTGGTTAATTCATCAATCTGTTTAAGATAACACTCATGCTCTTCATGACCCAATTTCTTGAAATAAGTACACTTCTTCTTTTCCTTATTGTTGTCCCCTTTCTTGTTGGAACTCAAGGACTTGCCTTGTTGATTAGATTGAGGTGTTGTCTTTTTTGCATCCTCATATTTTCCTTTCTTCCACTTCTTCTTACCCTTTCCTTTATTTGAAGACGGTCTAGTTGAATGTTGAGAACCCTCATTGTTGGCCACCAATGCTTTGGACTGAGGTGATTTGAGAATCCCCATTGATTTCAACTTCTTTTCTTGATCATCTAATAGTTTAGCATATTCATCAAAAGTGACTTTCTTGTAGGTAGACCCTAAGGTAGTCATTGAGGTGTTAAAAGAAGATACAAATGTGGAATATTTCGATGGCAGCTTGTTATGGATGAGATAGATCAGTCTGTCATCTTTGATAGAACTCCCACAATCAGTAAGCTTTGTCCTTAATTCATTCACCTTGATGATGAAGTCTTCTATTGAGTCATACGACTTAGGATCTAAAGAAACAAGCTCATCTTCAATCTTGAACACATCCTCTTCAAACACTTTTCCATAAAGGCTTTCGAGGGTATCCCAAGCTTCCTTGGATGTAGTACATTTCTTAATTTGATACATGATCTTATCATCTACCCCCAAACTTATATCACCTAGAGCTTTCCTATCCATGGCTACCCAATTTGAAATATCACTTGCAAACACATTATCACTTGCTGGTTTAGGAAGAGTACCATCTACATATTGTGAAACTCCATTATGCATTAAGTGATACCACATTTTGATTGACCATGAAGCATAGTTATGAAGAGTTAATTTAGGAAACTTAAAGTTACCCATAATGCAGAAAATGAAAGAAAAGTGCAGAAAAGAGAGAACACAACACCAAGAATACCCCCCCTTTTCACTTACTCAAGAAACCCCCCCAAAATAGATGCTTTGGGCACTTTATCAGTAGTGTGATTACAATGGGCCACTTTCCAATTTTGGCCTTTGTGGAATTTTGATTTTGCTTGTTACAACTTCTTAATAGAGTACAAATTTGAAACTTTACAATGTGCTACAATTATGAAGCATTACAAAGAAAAGAAAGGCCCTATTCCTGAAAATGACAATTTTGTCCACACAACACTATAATTTGATTCCAGATCTAGAAAGTAGACAAAAAAATATGCACTTTCAAAAAAAACAATTCTTGTTTTTTACTCCAGATGTGCCCATACAAAACTTTTGAAGTTGCAAAATGTAGGATTATCTAGGTATAGTCACCAAAAAATGCAATTTTTGAACAATTCTTGCACCAAAACTAGAAAATAGCTGCACCACTAAAAAATTTAGAAAATTTTACCCAATTTCAAAAAAATTGCCCCTAATTTAGAGTTCGGATGTGCGAGATATGGCCTCTTGAAGTAGGACTACAAAAACCAAAATCAATTTGGTGAGGGGTTGCATCAGCAAATGATGGGGTTAAATTTGACGGTCATATGGTCGTCGCAGTACTTATAATTTTTCCTATTTTGACATTTAGACAGGTGTCAATTTTAAGCTCATGCAAAGGATGACATCAACAAAAATTTCTACCCCAAACAACGTGGTAGATGTGCTGTCAATCCGTACTATACGAATGTGTACAGAATTTGGTGATGTGTCAATGTTGATTATGCCACTATATGCTAATTAGACACTTGTGTGAGATGCTAGCATGGATTTTGTGTTAGGATGAATAGGCTACTGACTGGGCAAGATGATTAGGACGATGACTGGTCACTCTATCAGGTGTCTCATGGAGGGAACGTCACTAGATGACATGGTTGGCCTGCAAATAAAATGTGGACATGTGTATCCTCGCTGGTGCTAGAACCATAGAGCGATTGTGGGAGAAGTGATTCCATGCCGCAGTTCACAATTTGCCTGCCAAAACTATTTTTGTGTGCTGGAGGCTCAAGTTCTTGTGTCGGATCTACGTTCGCCAAGTTTTTGACTTTTTGTGTTGGAGATTCAGAAATCCATCATAGAATATTTTGGATTAATTCCACATTGCATGGGTTTGTAACTTCAATGATGTATAAAAACTGCAGTTGCTGCCCATCAAACAAAGAAGTCGCTAGAATTATGAGCAAGGGCAGATATTTGAAGTTGTCCCTGTCAGCTCATCGTGGCCTTGCCAAATTTCTCTGTGGTATTTGTGCTCTGCAAAATTGCAGAGTTGCAGATTGGCCACAGGCACTTGAAGGCCAAAATTTGACTAATAAACCCTACAAATTTAAATAATAATATTCCACTACAAATATATAGCGTCGAGCCAGGGTGTCACTACCCAGTTCGGCAAAAAGAAATTCTCTGCCTGTATGCCTGATAGGGCAAATAATTCTAAAAATTATAGAGAAATATAGATCTGAAAATCAAACAATTAGATCAAATAAATGATCATACCCAATTGCAAATTGATGTCTTCGGGTGCCGGTTTGCAAAAATATTTTGCCTCACGATCAACTTTCACCCAAGATAGGAAAATTTATAGTCGATCTTTACCGAATTGACACTTTGGATGCAACGGTGAGGTCAAATCTGGCTCTAGACACTCCCAATTTCTGTAGATCCTTCAAATTCATGTCAAGGTGCAAAGCATGAATGGTCTCGAATAGATACATGATGAGAATCTCCCTTGGCTCTAATACCATGTAAGAATTTGGCTTAGGCTAGAATTCACCCAAGAACTAAAGAACTCAACACAAGCACACAATAGACCAAAATAGATAGAATATGATCAGAATGACAATATTCATTCAATAACTAATTCAAGAGTACACTAGGAGTGCCTGAATATAAAGGTCTTAGGAGAGCTTCTAGAATGCATAGAAGTCAGCATCATGATATGTCATACAACTAGGCACATGTCCACCAGATATGGATTATCCTCCATTAAGCATGGGATTAAGTGCGATGATGTGGGGATAAGCCTACAATGGTGTAGCATGCAAATTAGTGGTGTAGACAACATGTGCTAAATGAGGAGTGTGGATAACTGTGTTGTCAACATGACAACTCAGCGAATGATGCATACTCCTATGTTGTAGACACCATGTGCATAATTAGAGTTGCATAACTCAATGAGAGTTCACAAACTCCTAAGTGTCTCACCTGGAATAATAATAAAATAATGAAAAATAATTAAATAATGCATTAACCTAAGTAAAACTTAAGTGTAATAAGTAAATACTTATTTATACTAACAAAATTAAATAAATATTATCACGTTCTAAATTATACTTAAAACTTTTAACTTCAAATTTAATTCTTTTATTTAATTAATTTCCCAATTAATTAAATATAATTAAATATTAAAATATCATAATAATTTTCTATTAAATTAAATCATTAATTTAACCTTTTAATTAGACTTAATTAATAGAAAATTCACCAAAGACTCATAAAACAACATACAAAAACTCATCAAAGAAAAACACACACAAAATCAAACTAAAGGGTTATAATCATGAATTAATGTCATTTGACACATTCGAAGGGTACTCAACTCGGATACTTGTCCTAATTATCAATTAGGACAAATGGCTTAAAAGTTTAGGATTTGGACTTAAGAATTTATCTCCCCTCTCTTACCATCGAGATAATGTGATAAGATAGCTCATCCTGGCAATTCAAGGAAGTCGATACCCGGTACCTACAACCTACATAAAATTCACGCATGTACAAACACAATATTTCAAAGCTAAACAAGCAATGGCAAGAAGTGGTGCATTGTGTAGATCCTGACTAGCAAGTGACTATGACTCCCTTTCTTAACCACATTAGAAATACTATACATAATGAAAACAAACATGTACACCATACACATTCAAGTATGGGGTAAGAATTCATAAGAAAACACATGTGATAATAAACCATCTAACTAATCATCATCAATAATTTTAAGCACTATAATAATCATCATGCATACATGAAATATAGCATACCAAATAATCTCAACATATAATCAACTGAATCTGAAACAATAACTGATAATCTCTAAACAATACAACTAGACATCAAGCATAAAACTGGCCTAAAAGAGTTGAGCAATGATAACAAAAATGTGAACTAGGGGCAAGCATTACATCCACCACCGCAAACTTAGGCTTACTCCTAGAAGCCTACAAGAATGGTAAAACTAAGAACTCACTGTGTGGGTCCCATTGAACCCTTTCCCCCTATAGGAGGATATGGCTCTACTGAGAACACTACAACACACTTAGAGCAATATGATTCTAGTTTAATAGTAAATTGAAAACCATATTGATCGATCATTCATTCTTTTTAACAAATACTGAAATAGATCCCCTAAACACTTTACACAAAGGATCGACATAATGCTCACAAAGACAAACAAGGGAGTACTAACTTGAAGCATAGATAAAAAAAATACATGTTTTACAAATAGAATAAGTTCAATTTTCAGTTTGCCTATATTTAGGTTTATGTACAATTTTAGTTTTGATGTTTAAGTGTTGAAGTATGAAAAATATACAATTAAAAGTTTAAGTTCTATTTCAGTTCAACTAGTTCAAGTTTCAATTTGAAAAGGATATACATAAAAGTTTAAAGTTTTATTTTTGTTCAACTAGTTAACACTATTGGTGCTCCAATATACCCAAAGCTCCCAATGTAGAAACTCGAGCTCTGATACTAGATGTAATGCCCTGCCAAGGGACCCAAAAGAAATGACCTAAAGTTTTACTGAGTTTGCTAACATTTCTTTTCTTAAAACAAGAAAGTATAACATACACATCAACACATAGTAGTAGAAGCAATAACATACAATCAACTAAAGCATACATAACATGTTACATTTCTTAAGGATCCCATGGCATTGAATTACATTTAAATTTAGCTAATACTAATTCTAACAACTACCACATCCATACGAATAATAATGAAAAGTCAAAAGGCCATATTATACATTTTTTCCAAACGCCTCTTGGAAAATTAATTTGGAATGCTCAATCATCCACTACACATGTCATAGGGTATGAAAGGCTAAAAGAATATACATATGTAGAAATAAAGATACATCATCCTCCTCGAATCTATGATACAAAGTATAGTAAATCAATGAAACCATCCACCATACATGATACATCCATCCATCATAAAGATATAACTATCCATCATAAAACATAACTAACTAAGTGTGAGGTTCCTCCCAACTATCAATAGCATCATTAGACCATCGTGGGCCCTAGCCATCCCCTGCACGTAACATCCCAAGCAACTGATAAGATTGTTGGTGCTATAGTAATAGGGAGATCACCACTAAAACATGCTACAACATATGCATAAAGAAATCCAACCTACTAATCATCAATATAAGGAAATGCATTAGTAATAACATCACCCAAACATGATAAACAAGCATCCGAAGAAGCTCCAGCCACGGTGACTATGGATGGATCTCAATTGTAAGAGTAAAAAAAATGACCACCCGACCATGTGGAACCTAAATGGCCCACTCCCACCACACCGAGGAGATAGTCTCAAGTCCTAAACAGGATATCAAATATAAAACATTCCTAGGCAAGGAATTCCTAATAGCCAGAAACTACCTCAAAGGTAACACATGCTACTCAAGAAGATAAGATAATCCAAAAAGAGAGAACACTAAATCTATTACCAACACCGCATAACCAAACATCATAGATGAACCAATTATAAATTGAATACCATGATCATAAGATAAACTCAACAAAAGATATTCACCTCAAGTCAAGAACCACATGTCAAAAGTACATCATCCATGAATCACCAATCATCATCAATGAAAGTAAATAACCACAATAAACACATCCAACAATAGGTAGACCACCAGATGTACACAAAATCTATAGAGGAGACTTAGGCTACATACTAGGGAGTGTCATCACATGGTCAAACTACTTGAGTTACCCTAGACTAATCTTTTAATAGACCTCGGACCCTCAAGTGTTGAGTTACCCTGGACTAGTTACTCTGAACCCCAAACCCTCAACATGACACATACGAAACTAGAAACCCCTCTCAAGAAGATGAGGCAACTAGTTATACTGTCATCCCATTCCCTTCTTTAGACTATACAAGTCCTCAACACATGGATGGATCAAATATCTCTGACTTATCTCTTTTTTGTGTCCTCCCCCCCCCCCCCCCCCCCCACAAAAAAAAATAAAAATTAGTTACTAGATTATCACTTATTACATAACTTATAATAGACTACCCTAGCACTGACCACTTTGGGTCCCAAACCCCTACTACAAGCCACTCCCAAAAACATGTACCTAGAAAACCTCTCCTAAGAACATAAAAATATAGTTTTATCCCATACCACAACACCCATAATGATCAAGCTCAGTTCCTTAACAAGCAACCTAAAAATAAGTTGGTTCTCCAACCCAAGTACACATAAATGCTCCACAAAGAAAACCTCATAAATATAATTTTCAATTTGAATCACAAGACACATCATGACATCTAGCCTCATAAATGGTATAAAAGAAATCCTACAAAGCCATTGGTGTACATCCTAGACTGGTCAACATTTAATCACCCCAAAACCCCCAAAGCATAGAAAACATCAAAGTCACTCAGTTGGTTTGATTTGAAAATACAAAGTTAAGTAGAACAATAAAGTTTAAGTTTCCAATGTTACTATGAGTTCCTCAGTTAACTCATTCAATTAAACCCTATCTCGTTCTTATAATAAAAGAAATCGCATCACGACTTAACAGTATTAATAATCATTTATTAAATTATTGAAATAATAATAATTGATTATTAAATAAAATAATCCCAATTTTATTAATAATTGAATATTTAAATAATAAATATAATTATGATGTTTATTATTAATTCCAGTTAGTCCCAATACCAATTTATCTTACTAAAATTAATAATTAATAATTATTTAATAATCAATAATTGATTAATAATCAATATCTATAAAGAAAATTCTCTAATAAATAATATTTGTAATCATTAATTAATTTAATAATAATAATAAACTATGGTTAAAATTCATTTAATAAATAATATTTAATACTTATTAATTAATAAAAAATTTAATGAAATTTTTAATAAATAATAAACAAAATTTAAAATTTAATAATATATAATAATAAAAAAATTTAAAACACACCTTATAACTATGTAAAAGTGCACTTGCTATTAGTAGACCCATGGGCTATCAAAGGTAGCCACAAACTACTTAGGTAGCTGCAATCTGCAATTGGCAAGCCTGTGGTCTACTATAGTAGCCACAACCGCTTAGAAGAAATGGGTGGTGGGGGTGTGGTGACGCCATCCCCATTATATATATATATATATATAATTTAATTATTATATATATTTTTTAATTAATGTTTTTATAAATTTTTATATTAAATAAAGTTTAATCCAATCAAATACTTCCCTCACATAAATATATATTTTTCAATAACTTTTACAATATTAGCCTGATAGGAAAAATAAGTTGAACCATTTGAATTTTTAATCTAGGATTTTTATTTCCAAAATCAAACCCTTTCCAAATTTAAATTCCTCAATTCCATTTTAATTCAAACCCAAATCCCAATTTAATTCTAATTTTATTTTACCTATGGACAAGGATTCCAAATTGAATTATTTTTCTTTCAATCATAATATATAGATGAGATACAATATGGATATCATAGATTTAGAACAAGGGAGCAAAGATTCATGCAACGAAACCTAGAGAATCGATTCAACAGTCACGAAGAAGATAGGATTATCAAATTACATAATTTCATTAGTGATCAAAACACAAGACCCTACCTAATTCTGATGCTAACACGCAACCACTCGAAGATTGTGAGAAGCTTCTTTCCAAAAACTTCTCTCTGCGAACTTTTCCCAAAATTCCTCTTTCAAATTTTCCCTTCTAAGATTCCCATCAAAATTTGTCTCCCTCAAAAATAAACCCTCTAATAGTGATAAAGAGTTCTCTCCTCAAATCTGGGCACTGATTGTGCATTCACCTGGGAGAACTCCTTGCTCACAACCCTTAACTCAATATTAACTTTTATTTATCTATCTTTTATCTTGCATTAATCTTTTTTATGCACGTTAAAAGAATTATTAAATAACTTTATTAAATTTCCACTTGGCTTCTTTTTAATTAATTATTTAAGTTTTCAACTCATGTGCACATCATGCAATTAAAATATCCTTTATTAATTTCACTTATTTTATCTTTTAATTAATTTCTCATATTTCAATCTTATGCATGCATCATGCGAACATAAAACTTTTTCATAATTTAATATCTTTTCACTTCTTAATTTATTTTTGAAACCTAATTTGATAAAATATTTATTAACTTCAATAACAATAATATTAAGCATTTATTTAAAAATGAACTCTAAATATATTATTATTAAATTAAATAAATATTATCACATTCTAAATTATACTTAAAACTTTTTACTTCAAATTTAATTCTTTTATTTAATTAATTAAATATTAAAATATCATAATAATTTTCCATTAAATTAAATTATTAATTTAATCTTTTAATTAAACTTAATTAATAGAAAATTCACCAAAGACTCATAAAAAAACATACGAAAACTCATGAAAGAAAAACACACACAAAATCAAACTAAAGGGTTATAATCATTAATTAACGTCATTCAACGCATTCAAAGGGTACTCAACTCAGATACTTGTCCTAATTATCAATTAGGACAAATGGCTTAAAGGTTTAGGATTTAGATTTAAGAATTTATCTCCCATGTCTTACCATTGAGATAATGTGATAGGGTACGCTCATCCTAGCAATTCAAGGAAGTCGATACCCAGTACCTGCAACCTGCATAAAATTCATGCATGTACAAACATAGTATTCTAAGCTAAACAAGCAATGACAAGAAGTGGTGCATCATGTAGATCCTGACTAGTAGGTGACTATGACTCCCTTCCTTAACCACATCAAAAATGTCATAAAGAAAATAAACACGCATACCATACATATGCAAGTATGGGGCAAGTATCCATAAGAAAACACTTGATAATAAACCATCTAACTAATCACCATCAATAACTATAAGCATCGTAATAATCATCATGCATACATAAAATATAGCGTACCAAATAATCTCAAAATATAATCAACTGAATCTAAAACAATAATTGATAATCTCTAAACAATACTACTAGATATCAAGCATAAAATTTTCCTAAAAGAGTTCAGCAATGATAATAGAAATGCAAACTAGGAGCAGGCACTACATTAACCTCAAGTCAGTGAGCTTATAAAGAACAAAAAGATTAACCACATAACAAATGTGGGATCAAATTCTAGGTTATTTTGCATTGGCTTCCTCTTCTCTATGAATTGTAGCTCTTCCTACTAGGTTGGCCCTTTTGTGAACATTTCTATATCTCTACAGGCTGAGGCTTATGGTAGAACCCCCTTTGACATGCCCACTCAACCATCAAAGCTAACTATAGATCTCCTATCACTGTTTGACACTTAGGGAAAAAATGTAGAATTGAACACTACTCTAAATAGAACTTCATGAAATGATTTAGAATGTCAGTTTATCATTATAGAATGCATAGACATGTTGAATGCAAGGTGTTAAAAACATTAAACACCTCTTAGACTTTAATATGATAGTCAGGTACATTAGCAAGAGGATGTGTTTACAGGGCTCAAAATGACTCAAAAATGTGGAATAGTACTCAAAATGGTGAATGCAAATTTGAGTTCCATCACACCCAATGTAAAATATTTTAAGGTATTTGGAAGAAAATGCTATATTCTCAAAAAATTTGGGAATGGTAAACTAGCTACAAAAAGTGAAGAAGCTATAGTTCTTGGTTATTCCACAAAAAAGTAAAGCTTATAAGTGTTTAAATACTAACACTAACAAAGTTGTGGAAAGTGCAAATGTGAACTTTGATGAATATACAGAAATATATGAGGCTGAACCTATGAAAGAATCAGAAGAATAAAAACCATTTATATACTTTTATGAAGGTATGCCTATTGATGAAGATGTTATAAATCAAGTTGCAAACTAACAACAAGTTTCAATGACTGTCGAGTAATATACTATGAATGCCAAGTTGCATTTAGGAACCAAGCTATATTTAAGTGCCAAGTTATAGAATAAAGTTGAGGCACATTTTGATTCTAAGATTAGTGTACATGGAAGAGATGTTGAACTAGCTGATAGAGAGGCACATAGTGATTTAGAAGTTGAGAGACCAAATGTAGAGGCCAAAGCTAAACCAAGATTGCATAAGTATGTCAAGAGACATCATCCTACTGCATAAATCATTGGAGATAAAAATTCTAGACCAATGACAAGGAACAACTTGAGAAATGATACATGTTTTCTAAGCATGTAAGAACCGAAGATAGTGAAAGATGCCTTAGAAGATATGGATTGGAGTAAATCCATGGAAGAAGAGATTGAAAAAAATGAGAAAAACAAGACATGGACTTTACTTCCTAGACTAGAAGACAAAAATGTGATTGGTACAAAGTGGGTATATAGAAACAAGTTATATGAAAATGGTGAAGTCATAAGGAATAAGGCAAGATGAGTTTGTAAAGGATTAGAAAAGAAAGAAGGGATTGACTATGGAGAAATATTTTCTCTTATTGCAAGGCTAGGAGTAAGAACTCTTCTTGCTTACTCTATATACACAGGTTTCAAAGTTTATCAAATGGATGTTAAGTCTACATTTCTGAATGGTATATTGGAGCAAGAGGTTTATATAGAACAACCAAAAGGATTTGTTGATGCTAACAATAAAAATATGGTATGTAGACTACACAAAGCTTTATATGGTTTGAAGCAAGCACCAAAAGCATGGTATGAGAGGCTTCATAATTATCTAGTGAAGATTGGATTTGAGAGGACTGATGATAACAACAATATATACTTGAAGACAAAGAAAGGAAAAGATATTTTTTTATCTAAAATTTTTGTTGATAATATCATATTTGGAGGTCAAGGTACTTTATGTAATGCTTTTGCAAATGAAATGAAGAAATAATTTGGGATATCTATGTTTGGAGAGATCAAGTTCTTTGTGGGTTTGCAAGTAAATTAGATAAAATATGGTATATACATCACTCAGTCAAAGTATGTTAAGGAGATACTTAAAACTTTTGGATTAGAAGATTATAGGCCAGTAAGCACACCCATGCTAATGAGACATAAATTGTCAAAGAATGATGGTTTAGCTGAGGTGAATCAAACATTATAAAGGTCTATGATTGGAAAATTACAATATGTAGTACATAGAAGACTTGATATTGGATTATCTATAGGGATAGTTGTAAGATTCTCTGCTAATCCTAGGGAGAATCATTTGATGGTTGTTAAGAAAATAATGAGATATTTGAAAGGAATAGAAGACTATGGTCTATACTACAAGAAAAATGAGAAATTTCAATTGAGAGCCTATACTAATGTTGATTGGGCTGGAAATATTTATGACAGAAAGAACACCACTAGAGGAGCATTTCTCTTAGGAAAAAGGTTGGTTACATGGAATAATAAGAAATAAAATTAGATTTCTTAATCTACTACTTAAGCTGAATATGTGGCTACTATGGTAAATTGTAGAAATATTATATGGATCAAACACCTACTCAAATGTATGGAGGAGGAAATCACTAGACCTGTGATACTTTATTATGATAATACAAGTGCTATAAATATATCAAAGAATCCTATAATGTATACAATGACTAAGCACATTGAAATCAAGTATCATTACTTAAGATAATTAGTTCAAGATAAAGAGGTGAAGATGGAATATGTTAACACAAAAGAGAAAATAGTTGATATCTTCACAAAAGCATTACCTAAGGATGCACATGAGTATATAAGAGGTAAACTAGGGGTGCTACCCCTATCCAAGGCTATCTAAGAAGTATGAGGAGTTCCATACATTAAATAAGTTGATTGACATATGCTACACATTGATGCAGTGGATCTTACTTTAGGAGCTACGTAAAGTAATCAAAGAGCTAGAGCTATAAATCAATCACAAGCAAGGTAACAGAGGTAGAAACTAAAAATATATTTATATCTTCTTACAAAGATGAAAAGTCTATAAAGAAACTTGAAATAAAGAATATAATTGTTTCCACATACCATAATAGATATGAAATAAACACAAAATTAAATCCACATGCAAGAGAATAGACAACATACCCACAAAATTATGCCACAAGATATACCCTAGGAAACCCTCATTGAGGGAAAAAACCCAACCTCCAAACGCATCCATCACCATGTATTATTTAGTAAAAAACACTATTGCAATACAACCATGGAAGCCTTCAAAGCCATAGCCACATCCAAGCAATCCATGTAAACAAGCATGAATCCACACATCCCATGCCATGCTTCCAACTTTCACAAATGCTCCCTTGGCTAACCTATCAAGCCTTGTCCTACTCAACTCTTTCCTTTTTTCCTTCTTACACTACACCAACAACTACCCTTGTGGCTGCTTATATAGTAGCAAGTCCCAAAAAACCACTAAGTGGCATTACATAAACCATGTGCTAGAACCATGTTCTACCTAACCCACTAACCCCACTTTTAATATTGGGCATTTAATTCTTTTCTCCAATATTAAATAATTACATAAAATATTATCACAATGTTGCAATACCACTCATTAAGAATGTTCCATGGGAATCTTTACATGTTGCATGTCTAGCTAGGTGCTCTTAGATACAACATTACATAATAAAATAAAATAATACAATATAACAATATTATGCAATGTGTGCAACACCCATTATCTCAACAAATTCTTTGGCATTAATGTCAAAGTGTGAGAAAGTGTATTGAGAGATGAAAGCTGAGAGAGATGAAAGAGAAATCTTGATGTGTCTAATCTTGCTAAAGGAAAAAAATCCTAACTACTAAGGGAGTAAGTGTGCTGAGGGAGAAAGTGTACCTGTTGATTACATCTACCTAGTAAGAGGGAGATAATGTTGACAGAGATATAAGAAGTGATCAAGAGGGAGTCACAAGGATGACTTGATTGATTTTCTATTGATTAGAACAAAAATTTGTAACCTATTCAGAAGATGAAAGTTGCTAATAGAGGGAGAGATTTCAATACAAGGAATTATTTTCATTTTTTTATTTTGTTGATCTTACTAATTAAGCCTAGTTAGTTTATTTTTCCATCAATGCCAAAGTGGTAGATTGTTGAAAGCAGATTGATACAAGTATGATAAATGTGTTTCAATCATTGTTTTGTCATTGATTTCAAACTTGCTAGTTGTTGGTAAGGAAATTGCTTATATATTTTAAGTACTATCATTTATTTGATTGATGATGAGGATTTGATCAAATGAGGTAACAATAGCACCTAGAGGAAAGGTTGAGTTACAATATGAAAAGTAGTACAAGAATTAGATAAGATGATGATATTATAGTGCATTGATAATCTACTTAAGGTTGCAAACGTTGGTTTCATTGATTAAGTTCATAAGAACAAATTAAAAAAAGTTTTTCTGCCAAGCTTAACATTCTACACAATGGGTGCCAAGAAAAGTTAGTGCAAGCCAAGCAAAAAATTAGTTGGATTTGAGAAAAGTCAATTTTAGTGTAAGCCAAGTAAATTTTAGTTGATGCCGAGCACCACTAAACCTTAGTTTGTGCTAAGTGATTTAATAGAGAATGCCAAGCAACATAGTAGGTGTCAAGCATCATAAGCTAGTTAATGTCGAGTGCCAACATTATGAGAAAGATTGAAAATTTGATGAATCTGAGCTAACAAGTTTGATTTCCTAGATTTTGTGAACTATGTGGAAGATAGAGTTGATCAGTTGGTGGCATAGAATTCATGGTAAACCATTTTGAGGAAAATTCAAAGAGGATTGCAGAAGAAGTTTCAAGAAAGGAATGAAATAAAATGAGGGTTAGATTCATTTAATCTTACCCAATCCAACCTAACCCTAAAATGGATGATGGAGGGTGAACATAAAAATATCTTAATTCTCTATTTATAGAGATGGCTAGTCAGAAGCAAGGGTTTCCATGCATGAGAACCTAAGGAAGACAAGGAGTATAGGGTATTAGCTTCATTCAGTGACCTAAGAGAAGAAATTGCATTGGCAAGTAAAGCAAGAAGGCTTAAGGGTGTGGATACTTGAAGGGTGAACAAGATATCGAAGATGAAGTATATGAAATCCAAGAAAAATGGAGGACTGAAATAGAGATTTGTAATTTGAAAATGGCATTCTAAATTATTATTAAATTAAGCCTTACTATTACTCTCTAATCATTGTATTAGTCTAGTGTAAATCCTTTGGATTAAGATTGACCTAATAGTCATTTGTGAATCCTTTAACTATGTGACATTCCAAGTGAATAATCTAAAGTCCTCTAACAAGGCTCACTCCTAATAGGGTGATTGAAATCCTTTAACCAAGTCATAGTTAATAGTGTGCATTGTAACCTTTAATAGGGTTTGCCTTACAGAGGGCATTACTTTAGAAGAGTGAGAAAGAGTAGTATGTTACTAGTGGTTTTTCCCAAATTGGGTTTCCACATTAAATCATAGTGTCAAATATGTTATTGAATCTGTTATGTTTCATGTTTATATTTTTGCAAATTAATTTGACAATAACCTACAAGTTTAAGTGATTGCATAATCTAATAGATGCATCTATGATGAAAATATTTTGTGGATATGGGTTCACTAAGCTATGAAAAGTTTTATTTGTACATTTGAACCTTGGATAACTAATTCACCCCCCCAAGTTATTCTAAAGAATTTCAACAATTTTAACATTCAATATTTCTAAATATTCAATATACCTCACGTACTTTCTAGGTAATTCTATTACATTTAAAGCAATCCTAAAGTTCAACATGATATTAGAATAGGAATTCAAAGGAACTACCTCAAAGATTTGATAGATCATGGAAATCCACACTAAATTACATTTTACTTCTTTAAGATAAAGAGATAATAATTGAAGGTCAAATAAATTTTTGCGACTATTATTTGTAGTTACTAATTTCACCAATAAATTGATCCTCAAGACCTACCATATCAACCATCAATTTGTTCATTGATATATTTTGGGGCTAAGGAAAGGTGGTCATGGTAGAGTTATTTGTGCTTGCATAAATGGATCAGATATGGTCAGGGTAGAAATAAACATCATATCACCTTCTTTCTTGATAGATGAGTGGAGTCAAATGCTAATAACCAAGGTGAGGAAGGAACCCTACTCCTTTCAATGTGGAAGTCAAATCACAAGAGGTGACGCATTGAAGTGTACTATGCTACTATGAAATGATATAATAAATATTGTAATATTTAAGGTTGTGAGAGCCTATTGAATGCTAAGTTAGATCTAATCATTACTTGGGAGGATCTTAGTAGGTAATTATTGAAATATTAAACTATTTTTGCTCCTTGAACCAATCACCTACCTAACAGAGCATTTATCTCAGTAGGTAAGTTCAAATTTGAAATGAGAGATAAGAATATTGTGACGAGAAAAATGGAAGGAATTTCTTGTATTTTCAATTAGATGGTGATAGATGGAGAAGTTAGAGAAGAGCAGAGACAAGAGAGTAGAAGGATAAATTTGTAGAGCAACAACAACAAAGGAATAATAGAGTTTGCAACAACAAGGTTGGATCTCTTTTTCTATATTTTTTAATTTTATGTCATCCTATTGAAGAAATTATTACTCCAAGCCTCTATTGTATGCATCCCTTATAGCTGCATGTTTAATTATATATAGGAGTAGTAGTTTAATGTATTTTGGTTATGATTTAAAGCCATATGCTCCTAGATCTATAATAGGTTGAATCATTTCTAAATAGAAAGAAAAAAACATATTTTTCTATCTCCATTTCCTTGGATTCTTACAGTTGTCTCTATTTCTATCTAGATCACATTATGTTTGGTATTTGTACAAAATAGAGTTGCAAGTCTCTTTTTTTTAATGGTGGATAAACTAGACTATGAGTTGGTTATCATCAAGCTCGGTCCCCTTGTTAACCAAGTCCTTCCTCCTAGCTCAGTATTTGTTATGTATGTGTACAAACCAAGAATCCTCCATCTAGTAGTGTTAATTGAGTTCATTCAGTCAATATGTCAACCAAGCTATCTAAGTCCTTACTTGACGATGTTCTCTAAGCTCACTTGGTTTTCTTTGTTAACCAAGTTAGGCTAGCTTAGTGTTGACTAATTTTTTTTTTTATGAACTGAGTCTTAGTGTTGACCAAGCATACTTGGTCACTATAGCTATCGAGCTATCTTGATACTCATTGCTATCACTTGACTCCTTGCTTCTGCTAAGTGACTTCTCCTATTGGCCTGTCATCTCTCTGAGTTGACATAATTTTTTTGCAAATTTCAAATTTTCACATGGTATCACATATTTAAGACCCAATATCCTTGTGAGTTTGAGCATAGTTTTTGAGGTGTTTGACATGATAGGAGATGTAAGAAAGACATGGCAGTAGCCATCATCCTTTAATGAGAAAAATTATGACACTTGGGCAAAGACAATTAGGACCATTATGGTTGAAAATGATTTGTGGGAGTTTGTGGTGAATGAATTCAATGATGTAACTAACCTAATACAATATGCTACCCTCACCAACCATTAAAAGATTCAACTGAAGAAGTCAAGAAGAAGGGATTCAAAATCATTAAGCTTGATTGAGGTAGCCATGACAGAAATAATTTTTTTAAAGATAGCAACAGCTAACTATTCAAAGTATGGGATATCCTTGAGACAAAATTCAAAGGAACTAATAAATTTTGAGTAGTTAAACTACAGATGATTGGAAGGGAGTTCAAGAACCTTCAAATGAAGTATAATGAACCTATTGCATATTTCAGCTCAAGATTCTCTAGTTTGATAAACTAGCTCGAATCAAATGGAGAAGAGTATGAAGAGAAAAGGATAGTGGAGAAGATATTGAGTTGTCTACCTCAAAAGTATGACACTCTTGTGATGACCATTGTGGAAGAAAAGGACCTCACCACATTTTGACAATGGATGAGTTGATGGGTACTCTTCGAACCCATGAGCACCAAAATTTACTATGGTAGACATCATAAGATGGATGTATATAAGAATAATTTTATGTGATCCTATTGTGATATATACTTGGTTAGATAATTTATGTTTCCTACCATAGAGGGAGTGTTGAATAAATAGCTCCATTTAGATAAATTAGATGAAAATGTAATAAATCTTGATATTCATATAATATACATGCATACATACCAATATTATTGAAAAATAGAACAGAAACAAAATTGAGAAAGTAAAAACTTCCAGCTTGATTTTATTGAATAATAGATGCAAATTTATACAATAGCTGGACCCAAAAACATTCCTAAATGAATGATAATTAGATTGAAAACAAACTACTTCATGATTGACAACACACATAAAATTGATAGCTAACTGAAACTTATGGACACCTAACTCAAACACATCTACAATAAGAACTTGATTCAAACTAAAACTCTTTGACTCACACCTAAACTAAACTTGTTTTGCCAACAACTCAACAAGGTTTTCCACATGTGCAATAATAATTTATTGAATATTGTTAGAACATTAACTTCAACACCTCCACTTAGTGCCACAACTAAAGGAAACATTATGTAGAAATTATACTTTGAAAATAGGTCACATAGGAGTAATTTTTCTCATAGTTATGTAGCTATCATCCAACTTTAAAACACCATTGGAAAAACCATCTCCACATGACATTCCTCATAACCCTTGTAAAGGTATGATGCCAAGCTTCTAGATTTTTTTAGATCTCCCTAAACTATTGGAAACCAATCCACACATGTGTCTCATATAACCCTTGTAAAGGTATAGTTTTTCCAATCCTATAGCACCTCAAACTATTTGATCATCCATCTAGCCTCTACCACATCTTTACCTATTTTCAAAGCATATACTTCCTCAAAATAAAACAATTTCTTCATTTTCAATGTTTTCATCATCACTAACAACAACAAGCAATTCAACGTGAACAACTATATTTGCTAATTCTTTAATTTTACCTTTGAGAAGGTCATTTGAACAAAAATTCACAATTTATTTTAATATGTCCTACCTTTTTACAATAGAAATGTTTATTTTCATTCTTACCATACATTATCTTTCCCATATTATTCTTTGAGTATAATGCATGAATGAGTTGAGTATTTTCTCTTGAAAACCCTATAACTATTCTCTTTTCTTCAACTAAGAGTGTTGAAATCACATCTTCTAAAGTTTGTGAAGATATTTGATTAAGAGTAATGACATCATTTCTATATTTTTAAAGAAAACTATTTATCAATATAGATTTAACATCATCTTTATCAATTACAACACCAACTTTAGCAAGTTTTGATTAAGTAAAAGTAGGTTTTAAAGGACTTGAAACCTATACAACAGCAGAGTTCTAGAAACAAGCAAGAGAAAAGAACTACAAAGAAAAGAAACCAAGACCAAGCATGAAACAAACCTCAGACAACAAAAAATAGGTCATAGAGGACAATGCTGGAAAAAATAGCAAAAGTCCAGCAAAGGAAAAGCAATTGACTAGCTAAGGAGTATTGATCAGATTCACAGCCTAGTCCACCAGAGAATGCATGGTTTCAGTAGTATCTTTGACCTCATCTTTCCTACTAGTTTCCTCAATCTTCTTCGAATGGGCTTGGGTATGCATACTTGGTCCTTGAGAATCAACCCCCAAGGGAGAATCCTAGTCTTTACCTGGCTCATTCTTCTTCAGGAAGGTAGAAACATTTTCCACCATCTTCTTAAGCTATTTGTCCATGTTACCCGGTTTGGATTCAAATTTTGACACCTTCCCCTAGACACTACTAATATCCTTGTCCATAACCCTCTATTTAGCTCCCAACATAGGAATCTTATGCATCAAATTTTTAACTTCTTCAGCATTTCCTATGACCTCCAAGAGCTTGTCAATATGTTGTCCTAGAGTTCTTTCCCCTCTCGCCGTTTTGGAAAATTGTTCCATTTCCTTGTTTAGCATAAACATTTTATGCTTTAAAATGCCTATGTCCTTCTGAATAGAGCTCGAGTTTCCAAACATACCTTTAAAAAACCCTAACCCACTATCACTCCCTTCAGATTTAGATCCCTGCTCATCAATATTAGCATTAGAATCATCTTTAACTTTCTTAGCATTTTTATTGACCTGATACTGCACAGGCTTCCTTTTCCTCTCCATGTGTTGATCCAAAGGCTCATCATCAGAATGCATAGAAACTCTCTCATCTAGAAAACCCTTACCTTTACCTTTATTGCCTCCCTTATTTTTGATGTGCTCATGAAAAATTTCTTCAACAAAATATCTTTACCTCTCCTGGTCAGAATCCTCCTTCTTAGTATTCTTCTTCTTTTTCTTATTGCTACCACCAGAACCAATTCTAGGGCTAGCCAGACCTCCTTCAACCTCATCTTGTGTATCAGAGTCATAGCCTTTTTCTTGAATACTCCCTTCTGTATCTTGATCTTCCACTTTAAAATTCCTTAGTTTCTAGATTTTTTTAGATTTGAGCACATTCATGATCAAAACTATAAGCCTTTCATGGCATACATGTTCCCCAATTGGGTCACATTGAATGGCTTGAGTAGAAATGGCAAGAGATTGCAACAAGTAGGAAGGAAAAGTCACCCTAATATTATGTTGAAAATGGTTTGCAAGCACAAAGTGATAACCATAAAATTTGGTATATTGACCATCCAAAGTTAAATATTCCACAATGAAAAAGAAAATAAATCACCATGGATGAGACATAGAAGGTAGGTTAAAGTAAAAGGTACCTATCTTAACTAGACAGTTTCTTTCCTATTCGATCTTAACAAAATCATCAATTTCCTTGTTTGATATCTTTCTTTCCCTATAGAAATTCATCCTGTCCGAATCCAACCTAGTAGCCTCCACAATGGTCTCAACCATAACCTCCATCCTCTAATTCTTGACCAAAATTGAGCCATCCTTCCAAGATTTTACAAACTAGTGCGTGATAGCAGGATTATTTCCTTTAAGTCTCTCCATGTTGCTGGTAAAATTACCATGCCTAAGGATATCCCAAACCTCTAGTTTATTCTTCCATCCCACACAACTAGGTGGTTCAACCCATTTTTTATTTTCCCCCATAATCTTTACAACAAACACCCTAAATTGCTCTGACTGAGAAACCCCAGACTCTCTGTAAGATGAGGCTCTGGTTTCCTCACACTGAAGAACCCCAATCACCCTGCAATCATCACAAACTAAACACTAATAGAAAGAAGTAACCCGTAATCCATGCGAGCTACCCACATTTCCCAAAATAATAGCCCACTTCACTACAAAGAGGTAAAAATCATAATTCCCTGACATCATCATTACTAAAAGATGTTTGTTGGGATTTCCATTTTTCATGGTTGACAAACTCACGGGAACCATATATTTTTTTATCATTATAACATGCCACATTGGAAGCCCAATTGGCTAAGCCATTTGCTTCCCTATAATAATGGGAAATAATGCAATTTTGAAAAGAATTAATAATATCCCTAGCCTTAAATATAATGTTACTAATGTTCCATGATGGTGGATATATCTTCTTTAAGCAATTTATAATGTTGATGGAATCACCTTCAATCCAAATATTAACTAGATTCAAGTCTTTGGCATACATAAGACCATAAAGAGCAGCTAAGGCTTCCACAACATGATCGGTTTGACACCTTGAAGGTATAGCCATACCACCAAAAAAATCACCATTAGAATTCCTAATCACCACTCCACAACTAGCAAGGCCCAGATTCCCTTTTGAGGCCCCATCGAAGTTTAATCTAAACCAATTCATTGGAGGACAATACCATCTAGCACTTTCCCTTGGGTTAGGATCCTTTGTATCTAGAATTAGGCTCCTTATATTCCAATTATTCATCACCCCCACATCCCAATCATTAGAAGGTTGTTGTCCCTTACTGAAAATTTTGATATTTTCATGCAGAAGGACCTTGATTTTATGGAAAACCTAAATAGAGTTGGATTCCACTCCTCTGAAGATCCTATCATTACGTTCTTTCCAAACCCCCAGAAAAGATAAGGAAGTATAAAATCCCACAATTTAATAATCAAAGGGTTCTTAGAATGAGCTTTGGAAGACAAAAAGAGCAACTAGATAGTAGCATGAGGGACCTAGTCCATATTCATTAAGTCCCCAATTTTATCCCAAACCTCAGTAGTAAAGGGGCAATGGAGCATTAAATGATCCACTGATTCCTCATCATTCTTACAAAGAACATAGTGATTAACAATGAAGAATCCTCTCTTCTTGAGATTATCAAGGGTTAAAAAATTTATTTACAAAAGGATCCAAAAAAAGATATTAATTTTAGGAGTCATACATTTTACCCAAGCCATTGCCTAGTAGGGAACCTCATAATCTTCAAAAGAATTAGCAAAAGTTGATGAAGTAGAGTACACACCACTAGGATCCTTTTTCCAAATCAGAAAATCATCTTCATGGTTTAGATAATAATCATTCAATCAATTAGCGAGCTCCACAAGATTCAAATCCACACTAAGAAGATTCACCCATGAGTCATTCTTCTAGTAATCACTAACTAGAGTACCAAACTGAGTCTTGCACTACTCCATAAATCTATTCCATCTTGGATCCTCACAGAGGGGGTAATCCAAAATCCAAATATCTTCCCAAAAAAGTTTCTTCAACCCATTTCCAGCCTTCCATTTGAATCCTTTCCTTAAAATATGCTTAAATTTTTTAGCATTCTTCCAAATCTGAGATCCCCCTTGATCAAAATCAAAAAAAAGGAGATGCTGAAAATCAAAGTTATTCCAATTATATTTATAATCCCAAATATTCCTCCATTCCCCCTCTTCTTTATGCCATCTCCAAAGAAGTTTAACCAATAAAAGTTCATTCATAAAAGAAATTCTCCGAAGCCCAAGCCCTCTCTTCCCCTTGGGAATGCAAACATTCTCACAGGCAATAATAGGAAGTCTCTTTTTAGTCTCCATACCTATCCACAAGAAAGTTTTTTGTATTTTCTCAATAGAAAGTGCAAAATTTCTTGGGATTTTAAAGACACTCAAATCATAGAGCGGCACACTTTGGAGGATAGATTTTAAAACAATGACCTTCCTAGCTTGACTAAGGAGGGATCCCTTCTAGCCAATAAGTTTCAAGTGAATCTTGTCAATCAAAGAGTTCCAAAAATTATTAGGGGGAGATAGATCCAAAGGTAGCCCCAAATAAGTTCCAGGAAAGGATCCACTTTCACACCCAATAATCCTTTTAATCTTTAATTGTCTAGCCTCACTAACATTAATAAAATAAATCACACTTTTATTCTAGTTAATGATTTGGCCAAAAGCATCCCCATAGTTAGTCAAAGCCTTCTTAATATTCCTAGCATTTCTCACTGAAGCCTCCCCCATGACAATAGAATCACCCAAAAATTGTTGATGCAAGCACACTAGAGTAGAGGACGAAGGGCTAAGACCAACAAAGTCTCCTTTAACAACCATATTATTAATAAATCTTCCCATGCATTTAGCTAGAATAATAAAAAGAATAGGAGAGATTGGGTCTCCCTATCTAAGGCTGCTAGAAGCCTTAAAAAAGGAGGAAGGGGAACCATTAACCAGAACAGAAAAGGAATCCAAAGAGATAAGCATAAAGATAATATCCCTGAATCTCTTATTAAAGCCAAATTCTTCCAAACACCTAAGGAGGAAGTTCCAATCAACTCTATCATACGCTTTAGAGAGATCAAGCTTAAGTAGAAACCCTTCTTTCTTAGACACCACAAGAGAATGGATGTTTTCATGAACCATAATTATGGAATCCAAGATCTTCCTACCAGGAACAAAGCTATTTTACTAACCAAAAATAATAGCTAGAAGAATGGAGAGAATTTTGAGAGTCGAGATTTTGTAAATAATCTTATAAAAAGAATTGCATAAACTGATAGGCCTAAACTGATCCAAACTATCAGCACTTGACTTCTTAGGAATAAGGGCAATGAAGGTCCCATTTAATTCTCTAAGGATGTTTCTTAAACCAAAAAATTCCTTAACACCATTACAAACATCAAGACCAATGATATGCCAATATTTATGAAAGAATAAGTGGGGAAAACCATCAGGACTAGGGGCCTTATCACCCTCAAAAGAAAAAATAGCCTTAGAAATATCATCTGAAGAGGGAATGGAAGTCAAGATTGAGTTTTGAGCTTCAGAAATATAGGAAGGAATATTGTCGAAGAACATTTGCTACTTTTCCATATTCAAGTTTGGGTCACACTGTAGCAAGCTACCAAAGAACACCCTGGCCTCCCTTTTTAATGACATCTTCATTATCAGTCATACCATTAGTTGTCATGAGTTTGGATATTCTATTAGCCACCCTATGCTTCAAGGTAGTCATATGAAAGAACTTGGTGTTTCTATCACCTTCTTTAAGAAAAACTTTTAGGGAATGTTGTCTCCAAAAGGTCTCCTCCTTAGAAATGAGATCATGAAGTTCAACCAGTTTATTGCTCTCTTTTTCCCTAGAGACCATCTCATAACCATTAGCTTGAATCTTATTTTGAATTTCTTTAAGCTCCTCCAATATCTTGGTTTTTTTCTCAAAAATATTACCAATATTAGTTTTATTCCATATTTTAATGTGTTTCTTGACATTTTTCAATTTGGTTGCCACTCTAAACATAGCTATACCCTCTACATCAATATTCCACCACTCCTAAATGAGGATCTCCAAATTAAAATGAAGGGTCCACATTTTTTCAAATCTGAAAGGGTAATTCTTTTTAAAACTAAAAGGGTCAGTAGAAAAGAAAATTGGAAAGTCATCTGAGCCCACCTGAACCTGAACATTAAAAAAGTATTTAAACTTCAAAATCCATTCATTGCTTATAAGGGCTCAGTCCAATCTAACCTGAATAAGATCCTTACTAGCTCTTATATTCGTCCATGTGTACTCAACCCCATGTAAATCAAGATCATGAAGCATATGGGAGTCAATGAAGTCCATAAGATCTAATCTATTGTCCAAAATGGACTGATTACCTCCCCTTTTTTCATATTCCTTTAAGGGGGTATGAAAATCCCCTATCACCAACCAGTTATCCTTAGCAAAAAGCTTTCTTTGATTAGAAATTTCTTCCCACAAAGCTTTCCTCCCCCATTTATTATTAGGGGCATAAAAATTAGTGAGAACCCAACTAAATTTATCCTTAGAATTAACAAAATGCACATTCATCATATTTCTATTTTGATAAATGAATTCCCCTTGAATCCATTTGTTAATCTAGAACATCGCCAAACCACCTAAAGCACCATTAGAGTCACTTCCAAAAATATTTCCTCCCTTAAAGATAGAGAGACGTTCCACCTTATCTTCTAGCATCTTAGTTTCCTGGATAACAAAAATATCATGTCTATTATCTCTAATCATATTTTTTTAAATATCATGTTTGTGAGGATTATTTATCCCTCAAATATTCCATGATATGATCTTCATAGTTTAACAAATTTTTTTGAATCGAGGATAGTTCTCTAACAACCATCAACTATACTCTTAATAGCCTCAACTATTCTTTTATGTTGATTAGAAGGTCTACCAATAGAAGATGGTGAAGACCCAACATCACCATTCTTGATGGTGGTACTACCATTCTTAGATAGACCAATCTTACCCTTAGAAGGCTTGGGATCAGCTTTGGTTCCCTTCTTGTTGATATTCACTGGGGTAAAGCTCTCTCCATATTTAATCCTTTTGCCTCTAGATTTCTTCCCTCCTATTGTCCCACAGGTCCCAGAACTATCCTTCTTCATAGCTATTTCCTCGGCATGGGAAATAGTGAGAATATCTTCAACTACTCCACTAACAAAGGAATTATCCTTCACAATAGGGGCTCGGGGTAAAGTCTCCTTGTGGGAACCATTAGAAACCTTAATCTTATCCTTTGTAAAAGGAGTCTCCAAATCTAGAACCTCCAAAGGATCTAGGGAAGGGGTATCCAAATCAGCCACCATTGTCAAAGGTAAGGCAAAACTAAGATCCTTTGAGGGACTTGACAAAACAATATCCTCCCCATCTTGATTTCTCAAGTCAGATATCTCACCATTCTCCTTTGAAATATCATGCAATACTGGGGTATCTTGGTGGGAAACAACATCCACACTAGCTACATCCACTATAACCTTTGGAATGTTAGAAATTTCCTTATGAGCTTGGTTCTTAGTAGGAGAAGTCACCTTAGTAGTCGCCACAACAACCTCTAAAGATTGAACATTATTTCCCCCTACTAAAACACTTGTTCTATCCAAATGAGCAAGGTCCTTTGAAGGAACATGCCCCACAACTTCCTTATGACCTTCCTTGGCGATTTCCAAATGAGCTTGGTTCTTAGTAGGAGAAAGCACCTCAACTATCACCATAGCAGACTCTTTAGATAGATCTTTCTTTTCCCCCATTGAAGAACTGTTACTATCCAAATGGGCAATGTTCTTAGGAGGAACAGGCCCCTCAACTCCCACAACTGTCTCTTTAGGTTGGGCTTTTTTGACCCAAATTTTCTTGCTCTTCTTAGAATTCTTATTAGCTTTACCTTTCAAAAAAGGACATTTCTTAGCCCAGTGACCCACTTTCTTGCAATGGAAGCAAGCAAAAGGGATAGATTCATATTTAATCCTTTGGTCCCAAACCCCAAGTTTAGATTTAAGAGCAATAGATTTCGGGAGGTCTATCCCACGGGATACTCCAACACAAAACTTGGAAAAGTTCAATCTCCTCCTAGAAACCATCACCAAATATAAAGAGAGAAGTTCCCCAAAGGTGTTGGCTATGCCTTTGAAAACATCTTCCATCTAGAACTCAAGAGGGAGACCATGAATTTTCACCCATATAGGAGCTTGAATAGCTAAATCATCCAAGGAGTAAAGATTGGGGGCCCATTTTTGTAGAAGCATGGTTTGCTTCCCCATAACCCAAGGACTACTACACAAAATATCTCTCTTATCCTCATCATAAGAGAAACAAAAAGAAAGATAGTCTTTAGCCATAACAAAAATATCCACTTGACCCTTCAAACACCATTTTCTCCGCACAAAAGCCCACACATCTTCAATATTAGGTCATGCACCAATGAAATGCCCAACCAGGGTAGACTTCATACAAGATTTGTTTCTATCAATAATCTAATTAGGAATCTCAATAGAAAATTTACCTTTCTCCTTCATTGAAATGTCTTTAACCGGTGAAAAAGTAGATTTTCCTATGGGTTGGATCCCAAACAAGCTAGACCATTTTTTTTTTTTTTTGGGCAATTTGTTTCATTAGAGATCTCAAATTACTAATGTGGTTAGACATAGTGCTTTCATATGACATGTTAAAACTAAATAGCTACAACTTTAAAGAAAATTTTCCAATTGTTTCTTTTTCTCCAAACAATTTAGTTAGTCCATCACAAATTTGTTTAGATGATTTCTCTAAATCAAGATGATGTAGTTCTAAATCTGAAATACCAAGAACAATAATAGACTTAGTTTTCTAATCTTTTCTTCCCTAATCAATCTTCTTTTTAGCATCTTTAGGTACTATGTCAGTGCCATTAACTATGCCCCATAAACTTTTATTCATCAATTGCATTTGCATTTTCAGTTTCTATGTATGCAAATTTTGATCATTATATTTTTCTAGAGGCATATCCATTTTCAAAATTTCTAAAATAAAAATATGAAGATGCATTCCAACATTGCACAACAAAAAAATCTATAGTAAAATGAGACTTACATTCTCACAGTCTAAACTTCTTTTGAAATGAAGATGGATCTAATACCATATTGAAAAATAGAACAACAAAAACAAAACAAAGAAAGAAAGAACTTATAGCTTGATTTGATTGGATAATATATGCAAATTTATACAATAGCTTGACCTAGAAACATTCCTAAATGATTGGTAATTAGATTGACAACAAACTACTTCATGATTGACATTGCACATAAACTTGATAGCTAATTGAAACTTATGGACACCTAACTCAAAAACATCTACAATGAGAACTACAAACTAAAACTTTTTGACTACACCTAAACTAAACTTGTGTTGCCAATAACTCAACAAGGTTTAAATCTATATGTGCAACAATTATTTGTTGATTGCTATTGGAACATTAACTACAACAAATATAACATAGCCTATATGAATATATACAAACATATATTAGAATACATTTCAAATTTTTTTCATCCACTAAATCTATAATTTTATCCAAGCATATCATCTATTTTTTCATAGAGATTTATTCCTTGACATTGCATGTTCATATATTGATTGAGCTATGATCATGATTGATTTATTTCATATATGTAATTGGATCAAAGTCTTATTTAATTCCCTTTGAAACTAGTGACTTTTTGTAAATGTATCATTAGGTTCAAAATAATTATAATTAACACAAATTTTCAATTAGTTTGATTTTATAAACAAAATTCTGATTAGGGAAGATACATATCTTGAATGCACATGTCTTCTCTTTGAGGAGATATGTCCACCCAAGACATTGTATATTTATACCATATATATTACTCATGCTCATTTGAGAAAGAGATTATCAAATACATAAATTATCTTCCTACTTGAGTTCTACAATTATACTTTAACATTTAGTATTTGTAAATATTGAATCTATTTCACATACTTTATAGGTAGTTCTATTACATTTAGAGCAATCCTAAAATTCAACAATAAATAAAACCTGTCATTCAACTCATTTTCTCCTATTTGGAAGAAAAATGTCATTCTTGGTCTTACCCATAATTATAGGACTTGATGATGAACAAATCCATAGACCCTATATATCCTACATGCAAATAACCTATTACAAGGAAGAAAGAAAAGAAGAGAGAGAAGGGTTTTCTCAACAAATAAGAAAATTGTATTTTCTTGTGAAAAATAGAATAATGAGATTTACAACCAATCAATCCTTATGAAGGAGATCAAAAATCTAAAATGGCAACCCTAAGAGGTAAATGACATTTAATAATTATTATTTAATTATTAAATGGAAATGCAAGGTGCATAAGTGAAATCTTAAGAAGCAAGTAAAGGTAATTTAATAAATGAAATGAAATTAACCTTTTACTCTAACACCCCATCAACCCCACCACCCACCCCGCACCCCTTAAGATTAGTAACAATGAAAGGAAACTATAATACTAAAAGAAAACTTGGGTCCCAACAACAAGGCCTTAAATAGAGAAAACCCAGTGGGAAAAACCCTACTCTAAAAAGAGATAGAAAAGGATGTACAAATGAAAAATCTTAAGATGATATCTAAAGACCATAAGTACAATGAAATTCCCCATGATAGAAGTTGGAAACTCCATAGCCCCCCTAGAATGGTAGAACTCCTATATCGATGAACATACCAATGTGGCTCCAATCCAAAGAAAACAAAGCAATTGGACAAGGATGATAAAATCCATGTACGTAAGGTGCAACTAGAAGTTCTAGCTTATGCTCAAAGGAGAAAGCATGAGAATTTTGAAATGGATTATTCAATGGAGGTGGGATAGAAAGTGTGTTGAATCTATTATCTGAGAGGAGATATGTGTCCTCTAATATATCCTCAACAACTATAGTAGGTGGTTCAATGACTAGAGATGCAATAGTAGGCAATGCTAAAGAGTAATCATGTACAAGAGATGGAATTTAACTAGGAGTTGAAGGTGTAGAAGTCACAACACTGGTCTCAAGAACAACACATAAGTTCAACTAGCCTAAATTCACCTCAATAGACTTTTGTGAAAAAGGAGAGTGAGTCTCTAATAGTGGAGATGGTGGACCAAAATGTGAGAAGGAGTATAGGCAGGAAGGATGATCAATAGTCCATATAGTAATAGTATTGCCTATCTTGCTATCTTTGATGTGAACTGAATCTTGTGCAAATTCAATTCTCTTCCTTGTCCCACTATGTGTAATCTAATAAATAGAAAGAAGGTTAGAGGACAAAGATGAAACACAAAGTACATCATGAAATGTACCATCCTCAATGTCAATATAAAATTTCCCACATTTAGTCATAATAGCATTGTTCCCCACCAAAATGTGTAGAGTAGGAGAAGCCTCAAAAGAAGAGAACAAATCCTAAGAATATGTCATATGGTGTGAACCACCTAAATATAGTAATCATCTAGAAGAATGAGGAATAGTAGTCGCACATAGTGCATGCCCTTTCCTATATCTTTACCATCTAATTGAAATTATGATAATGTGTTGGCATTAAGTCAAGTTTGTTATTAGTAACAACACTTATTCAGATTATGTATGGTTACCAAGCTCTTCAATCAATCTTCAGTGTTTGCCAAGAAATTCAATGGTTACCAAGCTTCACAGTTCCTACCATGCATTCTAGTGGTTACCAAGTGAATTCAGGCAATATGAAGTCCAGAAGTTTAGACCAAGTTTTTCAGTTCTTATCAAGTAGTTAAGTGGTTACCAAGCTTTATAGTGTCTACCAAGTCATTAGTTCTTGTGAAGTGAGATTAGTGTTAACCAAGTGATGAGATGATTAATGTTTACCAAGTGTAGGCATGGTAAACATGGAATTTAGTTTTTACCAAGTGACACTGTATCTACCGAGTAACCAGTGTATACTGAGTTTGAAACTACATTGAAGTGATTAGTATAGACTGAGCCTCTACTTCTACTGAATGCATGGCAATGCTGAGTAATGACAATGGACATCGTGTATCAGAAATTCACCAAGTTAGCTTTCAAAACTTGAGTTTTTACATTTGGGCTAACTCGATAATATTAGTGTTATCTTTTTTATTGTTTGACCTTGTAATTATATGAATTGGGTTGATATATATGTAATGTATTGTATCATACCCAAGTGTAGTAGTTATGATGTAATAGAATATGAATGTGATGATATGTATGTGAATGTAAATCAATAGCAGAGAAAAGTATATTGCAAGGTCATATCAAGAGTAGTCAAGTTACATCTATCAAATAGAGGTGATCGGTACTTCAAGGATCTTAATCGACGATTCAGTTGTAAATCAGATCTACTATTTCATCCTAATAGGTGAATCAACTTCAAATCCTTTAACAGGGTAGACTTAATAGTCTTTTCTTTAAATCTCTTTATCGAGTGCATAATTCATTGTATGTTTTTAAATCCTCTAACAAGGTGGACCTAGCAGTCCTAATTGCTCCTAATAGGGTAGATCATCATAAGTGATCATTGTAGGCCTTAACAGGCCAACTTTATACTATAGTATTGAATTTTTGTGGGTATCATCCACACCCCAATTTTACTTTCTATTTGGAAGGTTTTTGGGTCACCAAATATTGTGTTCAAAGTTTTTTGTGCTTTTAGTTTCTCATGCATGCAGTAGACTAGATCTATTGATGATAATTGGATTATATTAATAAGTACTCAAATTGTTAAAAATTTTGAGGTTACTGATTCACCCCTCCCCTTTCAATAACCTAGCCAGTCCTGAATATTTCCAACAATTGGTATCAGAGCATTGTGGTTCTCAGGATAAAGTTTGATAGCTTTAGCAAAGATCAAGGAAAATGGAGATATTCAAACTTAACAAAGCTATTGAGAATGAAAAGCTAGATCTAGAGATGGCCATAGCTCAACTCAAGAAAGAAAAAGAGAATCTTTCTCAATCCCTAAAAAGAAGAAAAGAATTTGCAAATCAGATGAATGACCACTAGTATGTTAAAGAGAAGATTGAAGACTTTTTCCCTTGAAGTAGTTCAGATGAAGCAAATGATGCAATTAAAGAACTCCTAGAAATAGAATGGCTCCCTACAAGAAGAAGTAAGAAAATTGAAAAGAGAACAAGAAATTTAGTCAATAAGATTGTGTGAAATATTAGAATAAAGAAATAAGGCAAAAGAAGGCTTGGAGGTAAGGAATAATGAAATTTAAAATCAATCCCTTCAGCAAGAAAGTCTTATTAATCAGCTCTCCAATGCAAATGAAGAAATCATGAGTCTGAGATCTAAAAATGAAAGGTTAAGGAATGATTTAAACATTGAAAAGAAAATCAATGAAAGGATGAAAGTTGATCTAAATTCTGAAAAGCAACTCAATGAAAGAATGATGAAATCCCAAGTAGACATGGATCAATTGAATTAGAGAAATGAGCAAAATATTTATAGGCAAAAGGGTAAAGTAGGACTTGGATACAAAGAAGAAGGTGAATCCTCCAAACAAGGTGCTCAAATGAATCAAAGACTACTTGAAATTATTGTGGTAAGATAGGTCATAGATCAAACAAATGTTGGAGTAATGAAAAGGAAAAATTCAATAGAAAATGCTACAATTCTAGTCAACATGGTCATAAAGCTAATGAGTGCAAAGAAAAACCAAATTTTGAAGGAAAGTGTCACAAATACAAGAAACAAGGTCATAAGGCATCTGAATGTAGATCCAAACCATTCAATCCAACTGAATAATTTGTAAAGGCAATATTTGTTTGGGACTACAATACTTGGTGTAGATGTCACTACTATGGAGAATATGGAAACATTAGCATAAACTATGTTAAACATCACATGAGAAGAAAGGATACTACCATAATATGTTACACATGCATTGAACTTGGTCATATAGCTAAAAATTACATGACTATAGGTAGAGTTGAAGATTAAAAGAAGGAAAAAGTTGATAATATTAGGAAGTAGATGAGGTAGTAGTGGATTCCTAAATCTACCAAGCAAGCTAGCTCAAGTGATGATAGTCAAGTCACTCAAGAAGTGGGTGACTCCACTATTTCCAATTAAGTTCTTAAGGAAGAACTGGAACTATATTTTTAAGGTCACATCTTAAATAGTTCCAATTGTAATCACCAAGTAAGGTTAGGTCATACCGAGTGAAGTCAGGACTAACAAGCTTTTGTTTGGTTGCCGAGTTACAAGCTTTTATCAAGCAATCTATGCAGATAGTGAATGACAAGATGTCATGCACTATGTCATTATGGCTCTCATCATACCAAGCATTAATGGAAAGTTTTTACCAAAAGGTAGGAAATAGACTTCATTTCCACTATGAACTCAACATATTGAGAATAGAGCAATTTGTAGAGCATTCTAGTGATCTTGAGTAGTATTCCTAGCAAAAGTTTTTCAAAAAAATTTCTCAGTTTATCAAGTGATCATGGCATTCAATAGCAGCAATAGCAAGGTGAAGAAAGGATCTAAAATGTTGGTGTGAGGTGTTGAGTGGAAAGCTCCAAATTTCAAATTGGTGCCAGCAATCGCAGAAACCCTCGATCTGAATGGAGCTTCGTCATAGATACCACCAAAGGTACATCTTATTAATGACATTAGAACTCATTTTGAATGTGAAATTTAGGAGATAGGAACCTTAGAAATGGATAGTGCTCTAAGTGAACTTTGTGTCGATGGAATTCTTAAACTCGAGCATAAACACTTGAAAGAGAAAGGCTTAACCCATATTCCTCACCTGCCACAAAACTTTTAGATTAAATGGATTAGGTATATCTTAAGCCAAGTTCATAATGGTCAATTTTGGTTAGAGTAGCTAGTTTTGATTACAAAAAAAATGATTCATATCATTACTGGTCTCTCTATGCTTACCAAGGCTAAAGTCACAAAAACCCTAGGTCAGGATGAGCTTCAGAAGAAAACCCTAGTCGAGTGGGATAGTAGAGGAATGAATTTTAGTAGTGTATTAGAAATAGAACTCCAATTTGACATCCATGTGATAGCACATAAGATTTACAGCTCTACTTGACTCAATAGTGTGCCATGTGAAGTAGTTGACCTAGCTTATAAGGTTGTTAAGAAAAATTTGTCATATGACCCAATAGACTTGATGTTGAAATAGCTAAAAAAGAATATGGAAAGCATTAGAACATCAAAGAATAACCCATGCAAGTTTGGTTCACTATTGACATGTTTGTTTTTCTATGTCCAAAAGTTTTTCCCCTCTAAAGGCATAGTTGTATGAGAAAAGAAATGCCAATCTTATATCAAATTAATGAGTTTATAGCTGAAATGGGTGAAAATTTTGATAGCATCATGGACAATTATTTTAAAGCTTTCAAAGAAAAGATGAATAATAGATTTAGGATACCATAGAAGTTGGTTGAAGACTATAAGGATGATGTTTGTTTTATAGTTGATAGTGACAGAGTATACATCCATGTAGTAAGGCCTAATAGTGTGGGTAAAACCTCTTCCTTATGAGGTTAATATTGATGAGGCAAAAGAAATAATTGAAGCCTTGGTTAATGAGACTATAGATCCAAAATCACCTCTCTTTGGAACCTATGATGAAGCTAAAGCAAGAATAGAACTTGAGATCAAGCTTTCGTAGGTGGTAAACAAAGGAAAGAGGAGGATATCAAAGTTGAAAATAGTAAGTGCCCCGCTTATGATTATTGAGGGAAAAGGTGAAGATGTGGAGGAATCTAAGAATGAAGAGGAGTCTAAGAAGGAAGAAGAACTAGCAAGGAAGAAAGGCAAGGTGACTATCACCAAGCCATCTAAACCATCCACTACAATATTCTCAAGAAGATCCAAGAAGAAAGGTGGAAATGAAATTGTGTTTAGTAAGCCCCCTCTCACCTTCTAGGAAAGACTGAAGCAATTGGAAGAAGGTGCTAGTATAACCAATTACAAAGCATTAAAGTATGAAACCAGAACAAATGCTAAGAAGATGCAAATTGAGGAGTTGGTATTAACAAAGATGGGAAAATGGAAGTATTCCCTTGATTAGATAACACCTCAAATTTCTAATGAGCTATTAGAAAGATTAAAGCTAAGATGGGAGTCAACCATGCAAACAACCAAAGACATATATGAACAAAATCTAAGATAGTTGTTACCAAGCATTACCAATGCTAAGGTAAAGGAAGCTATGAAGAAAAATGAAGATAAGATAACTATTAGATTTCATACTTGATTAATTTTGTAAAAGACATAGAGCATGTAGTCAAGGATGCTACATCTATGTGGAAGAATATTTATCATCTACACAAATCTAGTGAAAATCCTGTTGAGATTAAAGATGATGATGATGACAGTGACAAGGATGAAGAAAATGAAGAATATAATACTCCTTTTGTCACAATTAATGCTGAAGAATATCAAGAGTTGATGAAGGATGATGGAGAAGAAAAAGAGGATGAAGTTGAAGAGGAAGCTAGGCAAGAAGAAGAAGAGAATGATCTAGTTGAGATAGCTATGGCTGTCATAGCATCCCTTCCTCATTCTTCAGCTAAAACTACAACATCATCAAGTGTGGAGACAACTTCAACAAGTTGGATTGTGATCACAACAGATACATCAAATTTCCAATCACTCTTCGCTCTCTCTCAGCTCAACATATCACTAATGGAAGTGTCTAAAAATTCATCTACTAAGTTGCAATCTTCCTCTTCTTTAGTTCCTAAGTTAGGTTCATCAACAGTAAGTACATTTTCAAGTTCTATAGTTTTAATTTCTTCAATTTTGACTACTTCAGTTTTGCATGCTCTAGTAAGTTCTTCAATTGTGCATACTTCTGCCAGTATTCCACCTGTAAATACTTGAATTTTGGGAAGTTTGGTAAATACATCAGCTTTGGATTCTTCAATTATTCCAATAAGTATTCCATCAATAGTCACTATACAAGTTTTTACTACTAGCCCTATAGTTTCTACTGTTGTTTCTATTTCAAAATCTAAAGCATTAATGTCAGAAGTTGAACTAAAGACACAACTAAAACTTCTAGTTAGTGGAAAGGAAATAGAGAAAGATATAGATATTGATAAGGATATTAAGATTCCCAAGTTGGATTTTGAAAATGCTACTATAGATTAGATGAGATTAGTCAGTCAACTCCTTGAAAAGAAAGCCAAACAAAAACAACTAAGAGAAGAGAGAGATAGAGAATTTAGAATTATTGAAAGTGCTAAAAATATTTTGACAAAGGCTATAGGTGTTGATGTTTATTCTTCTCAAAAAAATTTGTTTCAATTTGAAGAGGTAGTTAGCAAATTCAATGAGGATTCTAGTGGCTAGGATAAGCTAATAGAGAAAGTAGAGAAGAAGTTTGATAATAATGTACATAGCACATTGCTCAGTAGATAGCTATCCAGCAGGTAGAGCTCTCTTCAATTTTGTCAAATATTGAAACCTCTTACACAAATGTAACATCTCTATTTGCTAATTTATGTAATGTTACTGAACATAAAAAATAAATAAAGAGAAAATTGAATAAGATTGATGAGGATTTGAAGGCTAGTGCATAGAAGTTGCAACTTGACCCCAGTTCAAGCTCTACACACCACATAAGGATTAGATTCCTATTAAATATGCAAGAAGAGTTATTGAGAGAGGAAGCAAGGATCTAGTCTACACTCATAGACATCCCAAACATGATCCTTCCTATCATGGATACAATGTAGAAGCATATTGCTTATTCCAAAACATTGATCCATGACAATAATTTTTCAATTGCAGATCATATGATTGAGCTCTCTATAGAAGTCCAAGTTGCTCTTCAAATGTGCAAAATTTTGCAAGAAAATTGGGATAAGACCTTAACTCTTATTCATTAGGTACATTTTGAGTTTCTCTCACATTTTGGTGTCTCTATATAAGTAGATTGTGTATAAATCTTTGGCATTATTGTCAAAAAGGGGGAGAGACATGTATATATTTAAGGAGGAGAGATATTTGTATATACATTTAGTATGTTTTAGATTATGGTAAAAGCAAGTTTTGAAGGGACCTTGAAACCCTTTAACAAAAAGCAGAAAGATAAAGCATTACAACCCAAAAGGAAAAAGAAACCTGCAACAAACTATAGAACAACATCAAAATTAGGTTTTACAGGGACCTAAAACCACTAGAAAAGTCCAAAAATAAACTAACCCAGGTTTTACAGGGACCTGGAACCACTAATAGCCTAAACGAGAAAAACCAAAAACCAAGACCAGAGACCCCAACCAGTAACTAGCACCAGACAGGAACAAAACCAGAGAACCTAACCCAAAGCCACTATTGCAGCTCTAAGATCATTTTAGCAGCTTCCTTACCAATTGCTGCAGTCTCTTGAATGGTATCAACAACCAAAGAAGCAACAACTTTCATTTCACTCTTCCTCGAGCTCTACCTTGTTCCAATTGCTCAGACCCTCAGTTGAAGTGATTTCTTCATTAGCCCTTTTGCCTAGGCTTACAGTGACCGCACATATACTCAAGGTGACCTACTCCATCTTAGTGCCACTCTCCTTGATTAACATTCTGAGGTTCTGCTCATAGTTGTTAAGTTTTTTAGGGACATCTCCCATCTACCCTTCTAGTTGGCTAAGTTTGGTATTGATAGTATCCTGGTTTTGTTGTAGAATTTCCATATTTTTCTTCAAACCCATCATTTCATTATAGATCCAAGAATCTACTTTGAGCATGGTGTCAGCTTTAACCTTTGTAGAATGTAGGAAGGTGAGAATGGTATCCCTCTGCATTAAATCACTATCATCTTTAGTAGTCTCGTGTGGGGGGAGCGGACATTGTCATTGTTATCCTCCATTTTGGTTTGATCCTCCTTTCAAGCCCCAGCAGAGTCCTCTATGTGAGCAGAGTCCTTCCTTTTTTCTTCCTCTATCCCCTTGATAGGAGAAGTAGTCTTAGCTATATGGTCCTCCTAGCTCTTCTCAATAGGGTTCCCGATAGTTTTATCTTCCACTTTATCACCCCCACTAGATATAGCCTGGTTACCCTCATTAACAGATTTACTTTGTTCAGAATTACCTTCACTATTGGCTTCCTCTTTCCCTTTTTCATTATTACCTTTAGTCTCTAAGCACCCATCCAAATTAGATCTTAAATCCCTGGCATCAGTATCATCCTCATCCTTAGGGTTAATATTCTCACAGCTTTTCAATTTCTCGGTCTCAGACTCCTCATCCTCATGTTTTTGAGAAGCTGAGGGTTTCAAATTTAGGGCTTTATCTTTACCTTTAATAGAGTCACCCTTCTTACTCTTAATGGAGTCCTTCTTCTTGTCCTTAGAGGGAGTAGAGGCAATGTGTTTATTTTTACAATACCCATCAATAAGAAGAATCAACCCTTCATGTAAAATGGGTCGAGACTCCTTCTTCTTATGGGCTTCTAAACTATTAAGTAAAGAAAACTACAAAAAGAAGGGGAAAGATATTCTATCTTTGTGTCTAAAGTGATTTTAAAAAACAAAGTGGCATTTATGAACTCTTTTACTTCTTCCATCAAGTATGAAATACTCATGGATACAACAAAGAACATCCCTCCAGATCTCCTTTATCTGATGCACATCGAAGAAATCACCACTCTTTTCCAATTGCTTCTCCTCATCTTCCATTTTTGGAAAATTTTTGTAGGCTACATTTGAAATATTCATTTTCTTGGTGAATTTTATGCCTGCCATGGGGAGCCCCATGATCTCTGCAATAAAATCCTTCGTAAGTTTCACAGTAACACCATAGAGAGTGACTTTGTCATTGGACCAGTTCTTAAAGAAAGTTGTAGTGATGTGTGGTTTAAAACCATTGAGTTACTCCAAATAACAAGTCACATTTCCTTTCTGTAGAATTTTCCATACATCCTCACGATCCTTCCAAGCATCACAGTTTCTGGGTTCCTGCTTGCACGGTTCACCCCCCATCTGTAGAGAATAGAGAACGCACTCAAACTAGAGTAACCAGACGTAGAGAATGAAAGGGTTAAAATGAAAACTATTTTTTGTCCCATCAAAAGAGACTCCCTTTTTTGGAGATATGTGCAAAAACCACATCGCATTCATTTGAGTAAACTTCCTTGGGGAAGAAAATTTGGCAATAACATGATCACTCCATGAAATCATTAACTTTCTAATCTTTACAAATCTTTCCCACTTGTGCATGGATGGCTTCATAATGAATAATTGCTTTGAGATCAACTTGGTTAGTTAATTCATTGGTCTACCTCACCATTTTCCCCGTTACGATAGCATAGTTGGCTATCCAATCAGCAACACCGTTGGCCTCCCGAAAGCTATGAGATATGACAACTTTTTCAAATTTTTGAATAAGGTATTTGATCTCTTTGATTGTGGCCTCTATCGACCATGAGATAAAACTTTTATTATTTAGGATATTAACAATATTTAAAGAGTCACCTTCCAACCATAAATTCGGACATCCCAAATCCACAGCAATTTTCATAGTATAAAGGGCAGCCATTGCTTCAACAATGTGACTATTAGTCTGACCTATAGGGATTGCTATAACATCTTTAACATTTCCCATATGATCTCTCAACACACCTCCACAACTTGCACTTCTCGGGTTGCCCTTAGCAGCACCATCAAAGTTTCCTTTAATCCAACCATTAGGGGGGGAACTCCAAGAGATGAGCAATCTTGGGTTATCAGTTTGAAGTTTAGGATTTTCAGAAAGCATTGGATTATCAATAGGAAATTTTTGATCAAGGTTCTTTAGAGATCTGAAATTCTCCTTAAAAGCTCTAATAATATTCTGACCAAGCACCCATCCTGGAACCTCTCTGTTTCTAAAAATTCTATTATTTCTTTCTTTCCAAATACCCCACCAGAGATGAGGAAGAGTAATTTTCCATAGGAATTGAACATCAAAATTCTTAGAAAGGCATTTCCAGCTTTTAAAAGAAGATTCCACATTATTTTGATGAACCCAGGTCAAGTTCCAATACATTAGGATCTCAGTCTAGACTTGTTGGGTACAAGAGCAGTTTAGAAATAGGTGGTCTCTATCTTCAAATCCATTCTTGCATAAAATATACCTATTCACCAAATTTATACCTCTTTTTTGCAAGTTATCAAGGGTCAAAATTTTGTTTTGAAGCAGGACCCAAAAGAAGATGTTAATTTTAGGAATGAGACCCTTAGTCCAAGCCTGAGACCAAAAGGGAAGATTTTCCTTCTCCTTACAAACAAAGAAAGAAGAAACTTTGAATTGCCCACTAGGATCAGCATACCAAATAATCTCATCCTCAAAAGAAGGGTGGAGAGAAACAACATTGAGAGATAATTGGATGTGATTGAAGCTTTGATCAATGTCCTTCAAGTTCACCCAAGTGTCGTTCTACCAGTAATGACTAACAAGAGTGCCATATCTCTGCTTGCATAAGTCCACTTGTGTCATATCTTGAACATCTTCAATCAGGGGGTGATCCTTAAGCTAGACATCTTCCCAAAATCTCACCCTAATCCCATTACCAATTTTCCAAGAGCACCCTTCTCCAAGAATTTTCTTTGTTCCCTGCACAGCTCCCCATATGGAGGAAGGATGAATAACATCAAAAGAAGAGAAGAAATCAAAAAGAGAAGCAAAATTAAGAAGGTACTTGTGTTTCCAAATGGTAATCCACTCTTTGTTTTCATGGAAACACACTATCCTTGTTTAGCTAGAAGAGCTTTATTCATGCTTCTAATTTTTTGGATGCCCAGTCCACCTTCCTTGAACGGTTTAAAAACATGGTCCCAAGCAATTAAAGGCATTATCTTTTTTTCCTCTGAACCAGTCCATAAAAAATTCCTTTGAATTTCATCAATAGCCTCAACAAATTTAGTGGGGATTTTAAAAAGACTTAAAGTATAAGTTGGTATACTTTGGAGAGAAGCTTTAAGACGAATTAATTTACCAGCCTAGCTTAAAAGGTTCCCTTTCCAACCAGACAACTTCTTGTTGAATTTGTTAATAAGGTCTTCCTAGAAGGAATCCAGAGCCTTCAAGCCTAAAGGAAGACCCAGATAGGAAGAAGGGAAAGAACCTATAGAACATCCAAGGAGTTTGGCAATTTTATGTTGTCTAAGAATAGGGGTATTGAGAAAAAATATAGCACTTTTATTCTAGTTAACCAGTTGGCCTGAGGCAGAAGAATAAAGATTTATTGCTTGCTTCAAATTTTTGGCTTCCCTGACTTCAAATTTCCCCATAAAGATGGTATCATCAACAAATTGGCCATGAGAACATATAAGAGGATGGGAAGAGGGTTACAATCCCTTAATAACTCCTTTATGCACTAGATCCCCAATGTACCTCCCCAAACAATCAACCATAATAAAAAAGAGGATGGGGGATAAAAGGTCCCCTTGTCTCGATCCCTGAGAGGGATTAAAAAAATGAGAAGAGCTACCATTAACCAACATAGAAATAGAAGAAGTAGAGATCAACTGATGAATCAGTCCAACAACCTTGTTGTCAAAGCCAAAGGCAATCAAAATGGTTGAGAGAAAAGACCAATCAACTCTATCATAAGCCTTAGCAACATCCACTTTCATTACAAATCCTTGATTGTTAGAACAAGATAAGGAATGAATATTCTCATGAGCAGAAATAACAAAGTTGAGGATTTGTCTACCTGGAGTGAAGCCATTTTGTTGGTTAGCAATGATCAAAGGGGTCACCAAAAGCAATCTAGAAGTAAGAACTTTGGAGATAATTTTATAGAAAGAATTACAAAGACTGATCGGCCTAAACTGATCAGGTGAATCAGCTCCAATTTTCTTAGGAATCAGGCATAGGAAGGTGGAATTGACTTCCTTCAGCATTTTTTTTGCCCCAAAGAATTCCTTCATCGCATCACAAACATCTTTTCCAACAAGTTTCCAAAGTTTCTGAAAGAAAAACATGGGAAAGCCATCAGGACCAAGAGCTTTATCTCCTCTTAGAGAACAAATAGCTTTGAAAATTTCATCATTCTTAGGAATTGAGCTTAACAATTTGTTCTGATCCTTTGAAACCAAAGTGGGGATCACTCTAAGGAACTCAGCCTAGTGTTCCATATTGATGTTGGGGTCAACTATCATAAGACCGAAGAAAAAAGCCACCATTTCATCCATGATGTCCTTATCCTCCTCAATCTTCAAATCTCCCTTCATAAGATGTGAAATGTGAGATTTGGCTCTATGCTTTAGAGTGGATAGATGGAAAATTTTGGTATTTTTTTCTCCTTCAGTTAGCCATATCAATCTTGATCTTTGCCTCCAGTAGATCTCTTCTTTAGTAATGATGTCATGGTATTGAGTCAACTTTTCATTCTCTTCTAAAAGAAGGTCTGGGTATATCCCTCCTTCTAAATTTTATCCTAGATTTTTTGGATATCCTCTTCCAATACAGATTTATCCTCAAAAATGTTCCCAAAGTAGTTTTTGTTCCAAATTTTGACTTTCTTTTTGACATTTTTAAGTTTAGAAGTCACTCTGAAGAGAGCAGTACCATCAATTTTGATGTTCCACCATTCTTCCATTTTTCTTTCAAACTAGGGGTGCTGCATCCACATCTTCTCAAATCTAAAAGGAAAATTCATCTTAGGACTAAGCTTATTAGCTATGAAAATAAGAGGGAAATTATTAGAACCAATTTTCTGGTGGGCTTCCAACTTGCAGATGAAATCTTTTGTCCAATCAGGAGAGATAAGAGCATGGTCAAGCCTTGCCTAAATACAATCATTGCAAACTCTCTTATTACTCCAAGTAAATTGAATGCCGTAAAGATCCATATCCATTAAGCCCTCTTTTTTTATAAACTCCCTTAGGTCCATTCTTCCTTCAAGCTGGGTAGCATTACCTCCCATTTATTTATGGTCATAAAGAGGGACATTGAAGTCTCCCATGATCATCCACCGTCTAGAGTAATCCATACTTTTAAAATTGGATATAGAGTCCCAAACCTTCTTCCTTTGGCTTTTCATGTTGGGCACATATATATTCACAATGTACCAGTCCTCTTTTTGATCAGCACTAGTAATTTTAGCAATCATAAAGTATTTACTAGCACTCAAAATAGTCCCAGCAAAGCAATTTATTTTCCACAGCATCAGGGTTCCCCCTGAAGCACCTTTTGAACTACTAGAATTTATAGAGTAATTTTTAAAAGCTTTTATCTGCTCTGCTTTCTCTTTGTTCATCTTAGTTTCCTGTAGCAGAATAAAATTAGGTTTCTCTTCTCTAACAAAATTCCTAACAACATCTAGTTTATGGTAACTGTTCAACCCCCTAATATTCTAGGTAATAATTTTCATTTCCATATTTTAGGGGTATAATCTAGAATAGTTTCTTGACAACCATCAGCAATATTCTGCAAGCTTTCTAACTCCATGGTTTTCTTAGAAGATTTCCTTCCATGTCCATCCAAAGACCTAACATCTAGTTTCACCTTGGACTGTTGGTCTATTTTTTTTCTAGGTTTTACTGGGGTTGAAGCTTTGGGATTCACTTCAGTATGCAAAGCTAATTTACTGCTTCGAGTCTCGACCCCCTTTATGTTATTCTTTTTTTCAGCCCTTTTCCTTGAATTTGGTTTAAGCTTTGAGATTACTCCATCTTCTTTGATAGCTTCTAGGACACAAGGGTCCTTAATAAGGGTATCTTGGGAAAATAAAGGGTCAAAAACTTGCATCTCCCTGGGCTGAGTTTCATCTTCCTCACTATAAGCTCTAGATTTAGCCAAGAATTCTCCTTCATCAAGCTCAGTCATCTCATCAAGATCACCCCATTTATCCTCCATCTTTTGATAAAGAACAATTTTCTTTGATAAATCTGGCAGGTCATCTATACCTTGTTCAGGAAAGATGGTATCTAGTTGTAAGCCATTCACTTCTTTTTTAGAGTTCATATTATCTATCTCAGACAGGAGCCTAGCCCCATCCTCGAGAAGAAGCTTAGAGACATTATCCACAACTGCTGGTGGAACTTTTGAGTTCTCATTCTCTTTCTTCTCTTTGAGATGAACGCCTTTAGGTTTCCAAACCTTCTTTTGCTGAACCTTAGTCTTTTTCACTTCCTTCTCACTACTCAAGTGGTTTTTACTCTTGGAGGGGCAGTTTTTAACCAAATGACCCTATTTCTTACAAGCATAACAAGCATTAGGAAGATCTTCATAAAAAGCATTAGGAATATACATTTAGTATGTTATTATGCCTCATATAATATGTACATTGTATGTGGGAGATATATGCAAAATTTATATATAGCAAAGTTACAAAGACAAATTTTGAAAAATAAAAAATTTAGCATGCCATACCAAGCCAGTATCACACTATGTTGTACATAAGTTTTGGCTAATAAGTGTTTTTGTCACTAACGCCAAAGGGGGAGATTGTTGGCATTAAGTTAAGTTTTTTATTAGTGACAACACTTATTTAGAGTATTCAAAGTGTTTTGTGCTTTTAGTTTCGCATGCATGCAGTAGATTAGATCTATTGATGATAATTGGATTACATTAATAAGTGTTGAAATTGTTAAAAGTTTTGAAGTTATTCATTCACCCCTCCCCTCTCAGTAACCTGGCTAGTCCTGAATATTTCCAACATGATGTAGAAGATCTGTGAGAAGTAGAAGGAATATCAATATTACTCTTTTGAAGGAGAGCTATCAAATCTAAAACCTATTTGGCATAACCATGTAACTTATTCTCATAGAAATGTGACTCATCATGATTCAGCTTATTACAATAAGAACACTTTGGTCTTTCTAGCTTTGGTTTACCTCCCTTAGGAGGAGGTGGCCCTGATGAACTATGAGTGTGAGAAGATGCCATATGGTGTGAAACACCTAAATCTAGTAACCATCTAGAAGAATGAGAAATAGTATTTGCATATAGTGCATGATCCTTTCCTATATCTTTACCATCTGACTGAAATTATGATGATGTAGAAGATCTATTAGAAGTAAAAGGAATAAGAATGTTACTCTTTTGAAGAAGAACTATCAAAGATGAAACCTATTTGGTATAACCATCTAACTTCTCATAGCAATGTGACTCATCATGATTAGGCTTATTACAATACGAACACTTCAGTCTTTCTGGCTTTGGTTTACCCCCCTTAGGAGGAGGTGGCCCTGATGAACTGTGAGTATTAGAAGATTTCATATGGTGTGAAGCACCTAAATCTAATAACTGTTGTCACTTAGGTTTGCACCCTTGTCCAAGGCCTATGCGTGAGGACAACCTAGTGAAACATGGAAACAACCTCCAAGCTATGGGACTTGAACTACGAGGTTGAGTCTCCAGAGAAGGTCGGCTTCCTCTTACTGTCAGGGCGCACCTATCTATTCTCAGAAGGGAAAGGGAGAAAGAGAGCGTCAAAGCAAATCTACCTAGTCTAATCTAAGGTGGTGATGCACCAAAACAGAGTGTTCAGACTCATTCCTACCCATATATATGCTACAAAACTAGAATAACACAAAAAAGTCATACACATCCAGACTTATATCGATCAGTAATCACATACAGATCAGGAGAAACCAATTGAATGACACTAGAAAAAGGAGATTTCAATTATGTATTATTCGATAGGCCAAAGATGGATACAGTATGCAGATCATTGATCTCAACAATACACCAATGGGAGGCAAAGTGATGCACATTCACACTGATGGCTGAAAGAGATGATACAGGCTATTACATGGCTCAGAGATAAAGGGGTTTTACACTGCAAGTCTGCAAGCAGTAGCAGAGAAAATCAGGAAGAATCAACCCTCAGAATAGATCACGAAACTGCCTTTATAGATCAGGCACAACTAAAAATTTTTGCGTTACATTCACTTCTTACCTACTGGCATTAACTTCCTGTCATGAGAATCCAATCAGGGATCTGGATTGAAATCCTGGCCTGCGTACCAAGAAATCCCATTTCTTCTGAGAAGAGCCTGGAGAAGATAGAAATGGTGCCACAACATTCCTTGACATGGTAGATGGATCGACCGGATGGGTGGAGTGTCCTTATGTCCTACATTCATTCCTGGTAGGTCAAAAATGATCGCGAAGATCAGATTGCAAGATACGTTGATCGCCTCTGCATTTTGGTTCATGAATCATCCAAGCCTATCAGTTAACACGATTACCTATAAGCTAACTAGGCCACGTGAGCCAATTGTAATCCTTTGTCTTGCCACCCGGAGAGTCCTCCCATGGTTGACCACCTTCATCGAACTAACCATGCCACCTTATCACCTAACCGCTGGCCGTCAGCTAATTGCCAGGTTGTAAACTGAAATGCGAGGACATGTGTCTTCCGAGCGCTAACTCGCTATTGTAAAATCCATGTAGTTCCTCCATGGCGAGATAGCATCAACCCTAGATTCTTGCAGATCTAATGGTGGAGAATCGACCCCTCAATGCGCTGATTGCATTAAGAAACTCGGCCCCACGACGCATCTGTGTTCTGACTCGGCACACTTGGTTGTTTTTGATTCACCGTGGAATCTCTTTCCTATGACTGGGCCCCATCCGAATCGGTGCTACCTCAATGATGCATCTGGTGAGACCTAACCCCACTGATACATGTCAGTCGAGCGCGATGTCGCCATGGTAAAAATCCTACAGCTTCACTAAGGTGACATGGCACCTACTGTTGATCTCTTCAAATCTGACGGTGGAGAACCTGACCTTCCGTAACCCTCCATTCCTATTGATTCGTCAGGCCTGCCAACACGTGGTGTCCCCTTGTTGGTTTGTCAGTCACCCCACCCTATCCACTTCTGACGACATGAAATGCAGCCCTACCAGGACACGTGGCGCACGGGCGCCATGTCGCTGATGCTAAAGTCCGAGCAGCTCCTGATGGCGAGATAGCGCCAGCCGTAGATCTCCTCAAATTTGATGGTCAGAGTGATGTACTTCACTCACCGTCCCTCCTGAACTACTAGGCCCGCTGGTTTTCGTGTCCTGACATATACACATAGCATCATTCGGTTGGTGAACCCGAGACTTGATCTGTAGGATGACCACGCGGTGAATGGGCGCTATGTCGCCAAGATAATATCTGCGCATCTCTGGCATAGCGAGATGGCGCCTTCCGTTGATGCAACCAAAACTAATGGTGGAGATTGCAAACCTTGACTATGTCAACCGTACTGATAGAGACTCCAGCCTAGTTACACGCGACGGTTCCTCACTGGCCCATTGGGACACCATTAGGCAATCTTGCGACTTGGCTTCATAGGGTGACCACGTGTCGACCAGGCGCCATGTTGCTATGGGAAAATTGAGGTTAAATTTCTATAGTGCCATAGCGCCCAACAGATGACGTGTCCCTATTTGTGCATGCTTCTTTTTGATTCGCTGCTGTGACATGAGCTCCGCCAACTGGGTAGATAAGGTACGCAATGGGGCCCAATATTTGTCTAAAGTTCTCGCCGTTTATTTTCTTCGGCCCGCCAAACTTTATCTGATCGTCGCAACATTTTTGGCCACATGTCCCACTCGCCATCATGAGTATCTCCGTCGGGCGCTATGTCACCATGGAGATTTTTCGATTGGCGTGCGATAGCGCCATAGTGCCTGCGGCACCGGAAAACTTTCCCGACCTACCCTCCATTGTAGCCTCCCGTCGGGCCCATCAACACATGTCATTTGGGCATGATGTTGCCAACACTACCTCCCGTGCAACTTTTGATGACGAGATCGTGCCGACCGTCGATCTATCTAAAATCTGACGATCACAGAACCTTGGCGAGTTGGGGCATTAAAATAACAATTTTTTGGCTAACTATTGAACAGGCTGCAGATTTGAATTTGAACCTTTTGGCAGCAAAACCAGAGGTAACACTTCTGTCGACTCGCAGGGGGCATGAGCCTGCTCGATGCATGACCAGTGCCTGAGAATGATCCATTGGGCTATGGAGTCGAAAGAGGACCAGGAGGCACAAGCTGAGAGCTGTGAGAACCCTAACCCTTAAAGAGGAAATCAAAACATTAAAAGCCCTTAAGGTTCTAACTCTGCTTCTATGATTGGAAACAAAAAACAAAAAATGGGACCTCCTCAGCAGCATGAGATATGTCAAAAATGACTCACGAAGAGAGCCATGTGCTCGTGCACTTATTGCAAAACAGAAACAAGCAGGAAGCAACTAGATTAACTATGTAAATAGATTCACAACCCTTCAGAAATAGGGCTTCAGATAGATCCCATTGACTAGAATGGGTAGAACTTCACCACTTGGCCTGCTTAGTTGGAATGCATTGGCCTATTCGCAACTGGAAATCAGATAAGGGCCACTCCATGATGGGTCAAATTTGGAGTGCCTTCCTGGTTTTGCTCTATCTGAGTCCCACTTGAGAACTAAATCCCCCTCTCTAAAGATTCTGGCCCTTGCCTTCTTGTCAAAATTCCTCTTCATCTGTTGCTGGTGAATCCCTAGAGTTTTCATGGCTTTGTTTCTCTTTTCTTCCAACTCAATTAGTTCTGCCATTCTTACTGACATGGCATCATTTTCAACTAGTTCCAACTGATAAGCCAACTCCAAGGATGAGAACTCCAATGAGATTGGGAGTCTAGCTTCCCTACCATATACTAGCACAAAAGGTGAATTCCCAATAGATCTCTTGGGTGTTATCCTATCAGCCCACAGAGCAGTCCTTAATTTCTTGTGCCAGGTCCTCTGATTGTCTTCTATTGTCCTCTTCATAATTCTGATCAGATTCTTGTTGGAAGATTTAGCCAAACCATTACCCTGAGGATAGTAGTTCGATGATGTGCTCAGGTAGATATTGTGATTTATAGCCCATGCACAAATTTGGGTTCCAATAAAAGACTTGGCATTATCTGAGATGATAGTAGAAGGAGCACCAAATCTAGATACAATTCCATCAAGGAATTCAACAACAGATGGCTCTATGGCATCCTTCAAGGCAACTGCCTCTGTCCACCTAGTGAAATAATCAGTAGTAGCCAAGATCCATTTATGACCTACACTAGATGGAGGATTAATGGGGCCTATAAAATCCAACCCCCACTGAGTGAAGGGCTGATCCACCTGAATAGGATGAAGAGGAAGAGCTGAAAGTCTCTGTTTGCCTGAGAAAAAAGCACATTTCTCACATTTCCTCACATACCTATAACAATCATGGAACAGAGATGGCCAATAATATCTAGCCATCATGATTTTCATAGTAGTTGTTCTTGCAAAGAAGTGGCCGCCATCAGGGCCATCGTGGAGTTCTCTAATCACCCTTTCAGCTTGATTCACTTCAACACACCTCAATAGGGTCCCATTAAAATCCCTCCTGAATAGGATATTGTCAATCACAACATAGGGGATGGATTGTAGTCTATATTGTCTTCTTTTAGTTCTGTCCAATCCCTGAGGGTATCCATTCCCTAGTAAGAAATTCTTCATTTTATTTATCCAGCTCCTTGGACCATCAGCATACCTTTCCTCCTGCTGCTCTGCTATCACCATGGCAACTTCTTCATCTGAGTTTTGATCTAATAAAATTTCTTTACATAATCCTCTTCCTCTTACCAATTTGGTAATCTAAATGTCAACATCATATTCCATTACCCTAGTGATCCATCCAGCTCTCTTCTCACTGACATCTTTGTTTAACAGGAAGTCTTTTACACTTGCATGGGGCACCAACAAATGGATCCTATTATGGGATAAGAGGTGTTTGAACTTCTTCAAGGCTCTAATGACTACAAGGGCCTGCTTCTCAACAAAGCTATACTTATCTTCATATTCCTTAAGCCCTTCACTAAAGAAGGCTATGGGCTGCTCCTCATTCCTGTCATTTGTTTGGGTCAAGACAGAAGAGATACTTGACTCAACACCTAAAGTGTAGAGGATGAAATCTTTCTCAAATTTTGGATTCATGAGGGTAGGGGCCGATGCTTTGGCTGCCTTGATCTTTTCAAAACTCTCCTTCCCCTCTTTGGTCCATAAGAAGACCATATCTTTCTTGAGCATGGCTGTAAGGGGTTTCAATATGGTGGCAATATTAGGAATAAACCTTCTTACAAAATTTATCCTACCAAGGAAACTTTGTAGCCCTTTCTTGTATTTAGGTAGAGGAAGGGCAAGTATTGCTTTTGTCCTTTCTGGATCAATGGTCAATCCATCCTTAGATACAATGTGTCCCAATAGTTTTCCTTGGTCTATAGCAAAGACACATTTGGCTGGGTTGAGAGATACCCCAAACTTTCTACATCTTAGAAATACCTGTCTCAAATGGTCAAGATGATCTTCCACATTCTTGGAATACACAGTTATATCATCAAGGTATGCTAAGACAAACTTGTCAATTAATCTTCTGAAAGCTACCTCCATTGCCTTTTGAAATGTGGCACCTGCATTTGTTAACCCAAATGGCATTTTGCAATAAGCATAGGTGCCCCATTTAGTAGTAAATGCTGTCTTGTATCTATCAGACTCTTTAACCAGAACTTGGTTATAACCAGAAAACCCGTCAAGAAAAGAGAATCTCCTTGACCCACTGACCTTGGATAGAATTTGCTCCATAGAAGGGAGAGGATGGTGATCTTTAAGGGAAGCCTGATTGAGATCCCTAAAGTCCACACATAATCTGATTTATCCATTCTTCTTCCTCTTAGGGACAAGGTTAGCTACCCATGATGAGTGTTTGATAGGAAAAATTATGTTAGCCTCAATCAGTTTGGATAGTTCTTTCCTCATAAAAGGTTCAATCTTGGGATTCACTGGCCTCTGTTTTTGCCTTACTGGTTTGACCCTATCAACTAAATCTATGGTATGTTGAAACAAACTAGGGTCAAACCCCTTTAAATCATCATATGTCCAAGCAAATACATCACTAAATTCTTGACATAGGTGAATGAAATCTTCTTGCTCAACTTTAGAACATACCTTCCCCATGTTAAGAGATTTTCCATCAGCAATAGTAACTGGGGCATGGTCATCCTTTTTTGCAACTAGATTCATCCCTTTGCCTCTTGTTTGATCATCAGGATTAAAGATGCCCTCCAAGGTAATGAGACCCTTGGGTAGCTTGTTGGAACTGAGATGAATGATCTGATCACCATATTGATCTTGTAGTCTTAGCTGACTTCTTTCTGAAAATTTTGCTTCATTCTGCAAGAAGCTCACAATTTGCTCATCAGACTCGAACACTTGCCAATGAGTATTATTATTAGGAACAGCAGGCCTCACCACTACCCTTATTTGTTGTTTATTTTCTTCCTCAAGATTCCCTAGCACATCATAAGATGCACCCACTGCTGCAAGTCTATCAGCATGTTTATTTTCTTTCCTAGGAATGCTCTGAATGTTAAATGCATTGAAACCCTCAAGCAAATCCCAGACTCTATGTTTATATGACTTGAGCAGGCCATTTTTGGTGATATTCTAATTTCTCACTTGGTTCACTACCAACTCACTGTCCCCATATACTTTCAAGGCTTGAATTCCCCTCTTTTGCGCAAGTAGGAGACCTTGGATCAAGGATTCATACTCGGCCACATTATTGGTACAACTAAATTGGAACCTAAAAGAGAAGTAGTATCTTATTTGTGTAGGAGAGATCAACATAACACCAGCCCTTGATCCATTTCTATTCCTTGAGCCATCAAAGTGCATACTCCATACTCCATTTATGTCGTCATTAGTCCTAACAAGGTCAAGAACTTGAACCTCCTTCTCTATTATGCAATACGTACTAAGGCCTGTCTCAAGGGTTTCTGACATAGGTTCAAACTGACATGCATTTGCCCACTCATCCAAGAAGAAATCAGGAATCTCTGCTATGGAAGTGACAGGCTCATTTACTATGTTATTTTCATTCACCTCTAGGATAGGGCAATTCATATTGATGAAGTTGGGAGTGTAGGGTTCAGTGTGGTGAAGGGCTTGAGGTTCTGCTCTTATTGAAGCATTGGCCCCATATCTAGTCTTAAATGACATGTAAGACCAATCAGCAGATATGAATCCACCAATTTGAGCAGTGAAGTCTCTCGAAAGACAAATGGAAAAATAGGGCTTAACCTCAGCAACAGATATGTCTTGAATCACAGTACAACCAGGGCATGCATGTAGGGCCATTTCCACACTTCTAAGGATGCCTACGGTTTTGACAGTACTCCCATCTAGTTGTAACACCTCCCTAACAATGGGCTCATATTTCATCCCTAAAGCATTAGCAACACACCTAGGCATTACTGAGCTGCTAGCTCCTGAATCTATCATGCAATTATGGACTAATTTTCCCCCTATAATCAGAGAAACATAAAATGGAGGAGGTCTAACCTTTTTATTTGCCTCCACATCTTCTTCTGGTTGTACTAAACTAGTGGCACTCTCCACGGTAGATGACTGATCCTTGGGCTCAATCCTTTTCAATTCTTGCTGCAACATCTTCCTCTATATTGGTATGGTAGCAACAGCATCTCACATGGAAATGTTTACATTGGTCTTCTTCATTTGCTCTACCACACTTAATGGTGCACTAGGGATTTTGGTAGAAACTTTGGGGGATGCACATATAAGAGGTTGAGATGGGACAACAAGAGGATCACTTGCGTCCTCATTTCTCGGACCTTGCTTTTGCTGTTGTGAGGTGTTTGTCTGCTCATTTGTTGTCTGTGTGTTAGGTATAACACTTGAAGTTGAGGCCTGTTTACGAGAAGGAGGAGCAACATGTTCCATAACTCTCTTCTTGCTTCTTGTGTTATGAGCAACGGAGTCCTGGTTTACATTACAATGTTCCTCCATTTGGTGATTCACAAAAGAGCAATCACCCTGCCTCTGAACACATGAGGCCTCCTTGGGGTGATCTTCTTTGTGTGATTGCTTTAATGTGGACTCCTGGACAGTTAGGGCAAAATAAGATTCTGCTTCTGACATAGGCAGTAGGTATAAGAATAGTTACATGAGGGACAAAAATCTTGGTCTTGGGCCAAGTTATTTTGAGGGACTATAGCTCTATTCTGATTTGAGCTTGAAGCAGAAGCATGACTATTCTGCCTATTCTGATCAAAAGAGCTATTCCACTGATTAGGAGGCCTACCACCACTTGGAGCCTGATATTGCAATTGGGGAGGCTTGCCACCTTGAGCCTGTTGTCTTTCTAAGGCCACCACCTTGTTACTCATCTTTTGTATTAGAGAAAAACTATCCTCTAGTCTCTTCCCTTGGTCCTTCAACTCCCTCCCTTGCTCTTGTAATTTTTTATCTAGGGTCTTTTCTCTTTTATCTGCGTTCAATACTAGACCTTGGAGCATTTCCTTGAGTTCATCTATTCTGTTTGAGGATGTGGAAGCTTGGGGAATTGGAGTAAGGGCTTGCGATGTAGAAATTGTAGGGAGAGGGGCTATTGCTGGTTGGTGGTTGGGAACATTAGGAAAGAAAGGCATAGGAGGCCTTGGGGCCAACTTTCCTCCTTGTATTAGAATGTTCTCAGCTTTTATGGCTGTCTCATAAGCATTAGGTAATGTATCTCCTCCCATAGTTTGGATTGTGGTGGCAATATCACTGTTAAAAGCTCTAAGTTAATGCAAGAAAGCATTACCAGGGGTAGGTTTCACTATAGTAGGTATTCTATCCCATGTCTTTTGGAATCTGTAATTAAAATCAGTCATACATTCATGGGGGGCTCTTTTTATTGTAGTCAGCTACTCTAATAGTGACAAATGGTCACTCTTATCCTCAAAATGTTTGCATAATCCTGCTCCTAGTCCATCCCAATCAGTTATGGAACCATGAGCTAAGCCTCTATACCACTGTAATGCTTTTCCTTTTAGAGATGAGGCTAGAAGTTTGACAACAACATCATCTTCCATAATACCATGAATATTGCAGACATTCGCTACCTCTTGGATATGCTCTAAGGGGGAAATAGAAGTTTCACCAGTAAAATCAGGTATGCTTTTTAGTGCAGCTACTGGTATATCATGTCTTTGGGCTAACAACAGAGGACTTCCACCATTAAAGGTGGCAAAAGGATGAACTCTTGGTTGTGCCATATAAACAAGTGTTCTATTGATGAGTGCTGATGGCAATCTAGGCCGAGTTCGGACAGAAGGAGGAGTAGAGACAGATCTCACAGGTATGTTGATTGTTACTCCACCTCTAACTGGTGATAATGAAGCTCTAGCCCTCCTTCTTATAGGACTTGAAAGTGAGAGTTCTTGATATTGAAAATTACCTCTAAAAGATGCCCTTGTTTCAGCTCTGGGCATGAATTTCTACAACTTTAGCCTGAAACCAGATTTGTTGATGCTCAGAGTCGCCAAGTACTTGAAGAATCAGCCTCTTGAAGGCTTGAATACTAAAGCCAGCATTACTTCTTCAGCATTAATCTCAGAACTCTTTCTTCTTTTGACACCAGTAGACATGAAATCTTCTAATATAGGTCCCATCGGGCATGCCAAAAACTGTTGTCACTTAGGTTTGCACCCTTGTCCAAGGCCTATGCGCGAGGACAACCTAGTGAAACATGGAAACAACCTCCAAGCTGTGGGACTTGAACTATGAGGTTGCATCTCCGGAGAAGGCCGGCTTCCTCTTACTATTAGGGCGCACCTATCTATTCTCAAAAGGGAAAGGGAGAAAGAGAGCATCAAAGCAAATCTACCTAGTCTAATCTAAGGCGGTGATGCACCAAAACAGAGTGTTCAGACTCATTCCTGCCCATATATATGCTACAAAACTAGTATAACACACAAAATTCATACACATCCAGACTTATATCAATCAATAATCACATACAGATCAGGAAAAACCAACCGAATGACACTAGGAAAAGGAGATTTCACTTATGTATTATTCGATAGGCCAAAGATGGATACAGTATGCAGATCATTGATCTAAAAAATACACCAATGGGAGGCAAAGTGATGCACATTCACACTGATGGCTGAAAGAGATGATACAGGCTATTACATGGCTCAGAGATAAAGGGGTTTTACATTGCAAGTCTACAAGTAGTAGCAGAGAAAATTAGGAAGAATCGACCCTCAGAATAGATCATGAAACTGCCTTTATAGATCAGGCACAACTGAAGATTTCCGTGTTACATTCACTTCTTACCTACTGGCATTAACTTCCTGTCATGAGAATCCAATCGAGGATCTGGATTGAAATCCTGGCTTGCGTACTGAGAAATCCCATTTCTTCTGAGAAGAGCCTGGAGAAGATAGAAATGGCGCCACAACATTCCCTGACATGGTAGATGGATTGACCGGATGGGTGGAGTGTCCTTATGTCCTGCATTCATTCCTGGTAGGTCAGAAATGATCGCGAAGATCAGATCACAAGATACGTCGATCGCCTCTATATTTTGGTTCATAAATCATCCAAGCCTATCAGTTGACACGACTCCCTATAAGCCAACTAGGCCACGCAGGCCAATTGTAATCCTTTGTCTTGCCACCCGGAGAGTCCTCTCATGGTTGACTGCCTTCATCGAACTAACCGTGCCACCTTATCACCTAACCGCTGGCTGTCAGCTAATTGCCACGTTGAAAACCGAAATGTGAGGACACGTTTCTTCCGAGCACTAACTCTCTATTGTAAAATCCACGCAGTTCCTCCATGGTGAGATAGCGTCGACCCTAGATTCTCGCAGATCTGATGGTGGAGAATCGACCCCTCAATGCACTGATTGCATTAAGAAACTCGGCCCCACGACGCATCTGTGTTCTGACTCGACACACTTGGTTGTTTTTGATTTGCCGCAGAATCTCTTTCCTGTGACTGGGCCCCATCCGAATCGGCGCTACCTCAATGATGCATCTGGTGAGACCTGACCCCACCGATACGTGTTAGTCAAGCATGATGTTGCCATGTTAAAAATCCTGTAGCTTCACTAAGGCGACATGGCGCCTACCGTTGATCTCTTCAAATCTGACGGTGGAGAACCTGACCTTTCGTAACCCTCCGTTCCTATTGATTCATCGGGCCCGCCAGCACGTGGCGTCCCCCTGTTGGTTTGTCAGTCACCCCACCCTATCCACTTCTGACGGCATGAAACGCAGCCCTACTAGGACACATGGCACATGGGTGCCATGTCACTGATGCTAAAGTCCACGCAGCTCCTGATGGCAAGATAGTGCCAGCTGTAGATCTCCTCAAATCTGACGGTCAGAGTGACGTACTTCACTCGTCGTCCCTCCTGAACTACTGGACCCGCTGGTTTCCATGTCTTGACATATACACATGGCATCATCTGGTTGGTGAACCCGAGACTTGGTCCGTAGGATGACCACGCGGCAAATGGGTGCTATGTCGCCAAGATAATATCTGTGCATCTTTGCCATAGCGAGATGGCACCTTTCGTTGATGCAACCAAAACTGACGGTGGAGATCGCAAACCTTGACTGTGCCAACCGTACTGATAGAGACTCTAGCCTGGTTACACATGGCGGTTCCTCACTGGCCCATTGGGACACCACTAGGCAATCTTGCGACTTGGCTTCATAGGGTGACCACGTGTCGACCGGGCGCCATGTCGCTATGGGAAAATTGAGGTTAAATTTCCATAGCGCCATAGCGCCCAACCGATGATGTGTCCCTATTTGTGCATGCTTCTTTTTGATTCGCTGCCGTGACACGGGCTCCGCCAACTGGGCAGATAAGGTACGCAATGGGGCCCAATAATTGTTTGAAGTTCTCACCGTTTATTTTCTTCGACCCGCCAAACTTTATCTGATCATCGCAACATTTTCGGCCACGTGTCCTGCCCGCCATCGTGAGTATCTCCGCTGGGCGCTATGTCACCTAGGAGATTTTTCGGTTGGCGTGCGATAGCACCATAGCGCCTGCGGCACCGAAAAACTTTCCCAACCCGCCCTCCGTTATAGCCTCCCACCAAGCCCATCAACACGTGTCATTCTGGTGCGATGTCGCCAACACTACCTCTCGTGCAATTTTCGATGATGAGATCGCGCCGACCGTCGATCTATCTAAAATCTGACGATCACAGAACCTTGGCGAGTTGGGGCATTAAAATAACAATTTTTTGGCTAACCGTTGAACAGGCCGCGGATTTGAATTTGAACCTTTTGGCGGCAAAACCAGAGGTAACAATAACCATCTAGAAGAATGAGGAATAGTAGTTTCACATAGTGCATGACCCTTTCCTATATATTTACCATCTGACTAAAATTATGATGATGTAGAAGATCTATGAGAAGTAGAAGGAATATCAATGTTACTCTTTTGAAGGAGATCTGTCAAATTTTAAACCTATTTGGCATAACCATCTAACTTCTTCTCATAGTAATGTGACTCATCATGATTAGGCTTATTATAATAAGAACACTTCAGTCTTTTATTCTTTGGTTTACCTCCCTTAGGAGGAGGTGGCCCTGATGAACTAAAAGTGATAGAATCAATTTGAGACTCTGTAGAATGGGATTTTTGTGTTGTCTCCTTTGTCCTTGAAGATGGCCAAGCTACCAATGCATAAGTCTATGAGCCTATGAGAGAATCCAACTAAAAGAGGTTAGCTTTCTCTCGAGTCAAACGATCTGTTGCGGTCCCACAATGCATGCCCCATTCCCTCCCAAGAATGAGGGCCCCCTACTTTTTTTGAGTCCCCAAATTCATGATTTGAGAAAATTTTAAAGAGTCAAAAATTTGAAAAAACCAAAAAAAAATTTTAAAAACAAAAAGACAAAAAATTGAAAAATTAAAAAAATAAAAAATTGAAAAATTGAAAACATAAAAAAAATTTAAAAATTGAAAAATAAAAAATATATAAAATTATAAAATATAAATTATAAAATAAAAATAAAAAATATACTCACACACCTGCATGCTTGTGCTAGGCATGCACTGCACCCCACCCACATGGTGTGCAACACACACCTACACGCTCGCACTAGGCGTGCGTTGCACCCCACATGAGTGGGTGTGGCTATAAAGCCCCTAACCTTTGATTTTTTTTTGTATTCTTTCTGCTCACCTTCCTAATCGAAGTAGATCAACAAAAGAGGTAAGCATAGTTTTTTGAACACGCCTGCATGCTATGTGCTACTCTCACACATGCACTTTATGCTATGCTTGTACCCACACTTGGCACTGTGCTCACACCACATGCTTTGTACCATAAAATTTACCCTACACACATGCACCCAAACTCCTTTGCGATCGTGCTTAGTGCATTCCGCACCACACCAAAAACAAAATGCCACGCCCTCATCTTGTGCACACATGTCCATGCCTCTGGAAGATGCACCTTCTTTTCATTTTTATTTTTTTTCAATAATTACTTAAAGAGTAATTGGATGTTTTTACATTTTTTTAGGTTTTCATTATTTTTTTGAGCTAATAAACATTTTTTCTTATGACATGCAGAGATTAAATGGCATCCACATCCAGAGAGAAAATGCCACCCAAGCCTGTTGTATTCAAGTTCCAAAGTGTACCATCAAAATTGAGGTTCCATGATGATCATGCAAAAATCAAAGACATTGATTTGGGACATACTAACTTGGGAGAGTTCCTTAGAATTTTCAACAAGCCCACTAAGAGATTAGCTTTAGTATCTTCTTTAATTTGTTTTGGGTTAGTGAGTGCAGCTTCACATCCTATATTAGTACAATCAAGAAAATTGATCATGACACTGGTGCAACATTTTTTTCATGAAGAGAGAGTGGTTAAAAGTGTAATCAAAGAAGTGGTACTGGACCTATGACCCGATAACATTGAAAGGGTCTTCCATCTCCCAAGGGTTGATCAATTCATCAGACTCTCCTATGAAGCAATGGGGAGATGGTACAAGGAACACTAGAAAGAGGTGACAAAAATCATCCAATCCTCCCACCTCATTAAGAGGACTCCTTTGGGCAGGATCATAGGAAATATGGACATGACTAGGGGGTACATGAAGGAAGATATTGGCTATTCCATCATCCTTTTGAGCAAAGTCATGGGTTTACCAGTAGTTGGCCACTTCAGCACCTTCATGGTCAACTTAATTGAGATAATTAGGACAATAAGGATGCCACTAGAGTGGGCCACCACACTAAGTGAAAACTTGTGTGAGTGATTGGGGGTAGTTAAGGAGAAGAAGAAGTTCTATATGACTTCTTACATGGTTTATCTTCTTGCAACACGGGAAAAAAACTACCCCAGTTTGTATAAGAGATGCAGTATGCAAGATCCTAATGCTTGGCCCTACATTGTCTACCCTCAACCAATGAGGAAAAAGCTCTAGGTGAAAAGAAAGGAATATAGAATCGTGAATGACACATTCATTTGATTCATAGAAGGTGATTATGCAAAGAGGCTATCTAATGAGGCAAAAGCATAGATAACAGCTCTCGGGGCCTACTTCATCCAATTCAAGACATTCACGTATCTATAGGTAGTTGGTGCCATTTTCAACCCCAAGAAGCTCCCCAAATATTTGAGTGACAAACTCATGTAATTAGAAATTTCTAGGTAGATTGAATCTACATATGAGAGGGTGAAAAGATAAAGGAGACCCTGTTGGACATGACCCCTAGTCATTGGACCATACCAAGTCAAATAGAAGCAAGATATTCTATCTTTTGAGTGAGAATGGGAAAATTATCCCTTCAAGGAATACAATTCCCCAAGGATTTATTTTGATAATATTGGGAGAGTGGAGAGTCCAGCTAGTAAGGAGTTCCACCATGAAGATGCTATTGAAGATCATTAGATGAATGTGACACATGACTATGATGTCTACATAAGGGACTATTGTAGGATGACCTTGTTTCTAGCAGAGAAGACTCTAAAGTTGAACATCCTAGAGGAAATAAGGCAACAAGATTCACAGGAGCTATTGGACCCCCTATTCAGCTTGGAAAAAATAGGAGAAAGGCCCATCATGAGTGCCAAGGTTGATAGGGATGAGAGTGATAATGTTAATCATTGGGCAAGGCATGTAATCAGAATGACTAAGGATTGGATCAAGAAGCCTTTTCAACTTGATCCAATACCTGACACTATAATATTTCATGCTCAAGCCCACCCTAAGAAAGGTAGAGGGAAGAAAGTTACAATTCCTACATTTGTGGCCTAGTCTCCCATCAGGCCCAAGATGGTATACCAACTTGATTGCCTGGTTGGATACTATCATCCTCTAGAGAGGAGAGGCAAGAATAAAAGGAAGAGAACCTCCCCCCAAAGGATTCAAATAGAGTAGGGTGAAGTGCAAGTACTTCTCTAGTAATAGGAAGATGTACAAGGGTCTAAGGATACTAGTGCTTCCCAAGTCTAGAATGACCCTTAATTGCCTCCCTTTGTGCCTAGCCAATCAAAAGAGGGAGAGAGTCAACAAGGTTTCATTCCTCCTTTGCAAGAAGAGCTAGCATCCCCTTCTACCTCCAAAAAAAAAAAGAGGATTAAAATTTGAATGAAGAAAAGGAAAAGGGTGATTAGGAGAATGGTTCCTTTTCAATCTATTCCTAAAACCATTTCAGAAGGAGAATAGGAGGAAGAAGAGGAGACAGATGAGGAAGAACAACTACCCTTGTAGAAAATAACCTAGGTAGCTAGAGCCATCGAGCAAGAAAGGAGAAGAAGTACCATGGGCATATTGCCATCCACCCCAATAAGACCCTTGGAAGTCTCTTCTTTGGAAGATGAAGTAAAAAAATGGGTGGATGAGAAAAGTGAAGAAGGTGATGAAATTTTCAAAATGTTAGATTTGATTTTATGCCCATTGGTATAGAACTAGTTGGGGATAAGATCAGGGATACCCCTACAGGTGAACCTTAACAAGAAGACTAGACGTAGATGCCACTAGATTCACAGGATCTTGATTTTACTCCCCTATCTCCACCATAAGTCACAGCGATAGATAAAGGCTTAGTTACTCCTTTCCAAAGTTTGGAAGAGGAATAGACTTGGCAATCATCACAAGGGGAGGAACTGGAACAAATGGTGACTGATGAAGTGTCAAAGGAGGGGCAAATGATGGAATATTCTAAATCACCTTCCCAAGATATTGAGGTGTAATCTGCAGGGTCCATTGAAATAAAGGCCATAGAATAAGAGCCCTCATAGAGGGAAACAATTCAGAGGAGGAGCAATAAGGGGAAGGACATAGTAGAACACACCCCTTCATCCTCAAGAAGAAGTTCTTTAGCTAAGAACATCCCAAGATGGCTCCAAAAGGAAATAATGAGGAGTACTAGACCTCAATTCCATGCTTCAAAGGAAGACATTTTTGAGATTGCGGAGATTTTGAATAAACCTGAGTCCCCATCACACGAGGCAAGACTATTGGCATTTGTCACTAGTACATGAAACTAGGAGTTGTTCAAGAAAATGGTCATTCCTCCTAAGGACACAAATGTAGAAAGCCTTGGTTCCCAAGATTATCAATTGAAAGAGACCATGCTTGGGAGACCTACATCCGATACAACCTAATTGATGGTGACTTTAGGAATTAAGGAGATCTTCAAAAGCATGGAACTAGAAGAGGATTAAATCCAAGTACTTCAAAAGCAAAATGAGATCCTAAAAGGATATTTGGCCAAAGTAGTTGGTCAACTTGATCCTGAGCACCCCGAGGAGACATTGAACACCATTCTCAGGGAAGGGGGAAGTGTACAGTTAGACCCATTTTTGAGAGCTTATCAGTGATGGTAGGAAAGTTTTGAGGATAAATGGATTTTGATTATTTAGGGGAACCTAAAGTTACTACATGCTACACAAGAGAATGTGAATAAAATAGTAGCAATTTTGAAGTAGGACTTTATCATCATGGATGAAGTAAGGGCTTGGAGCAAGGACTTACAAATTTTGTAGACAATAAAAGGACAGAGGTATAGGATTTTGGTAGATGTTTACACTACTGAAAAATTAGATTTGATTGATGATTGGATAGAGAAAATAGTAGATAGAAATAAAGTAATGGAAACATTGCATGAGGAGATTCATCAGCTTAAGGACCAAGCCCAAGAGGAAATTTTGGAAGTAGAGAGACACTACAATGATGCTTGCTTGGATATTTTTGAAGATGAGGAATGAGAAAAAAAATTTCCTATAGAGACGGTGGTGGAGAATTTTAAGAAGATTTTTGTGGAAGCTACTGATGATGAAGATATCCAATAGATACCAAACTTGGGGATTTTGCTGACACACAAATTGAGGTAGAAAATTATATGCAAAAGGTCAAGGACAAGTATGAGGCTTTGGATTTACCAGATGTGTCTAAAATTATTGAGATTATAGAGAAATTCAAGGGTAAACACCTAACCATAGCTTTGGGATGAAGAAGAACAAAACCTAGATGCTAGAATTTTAATTTTGACACTCAATAAATTTTTTAGATTTTGGACCATTTTGTGGTGTGCAGATCTATAGTCACACAGGTCTATAGCTCCATAGGTGCACATTTTTTGAAAAAGTTTTACTGACAGTTAACTACTAGTTTCAAAAATAGAGCTTTCCATGTATCAAAAATGCATTCTAACTACAATTTAACTCCTTCAAATGCCCTGTGATGGATTAGCTTCCAATTTTGGCACTCCCAGACACTTCCACTTTGACTCAGAGCTTTCTCATTCTTTCTTCTCTCATATTTCTTTTTTTTTTAACATGTAAAAGGCTCATGCATCCAATTAATGGATAAAATATGGATGGAGTCCTACTTAGCACCAATTAGATTGTAGTTTGTATATAATTAGTTTTTTTTTTTAATTAAAACCATTTTATTGCATGAAAAACATCTCACTCTCAACACAAATTGAGGAGACAATTTCTTATAAATACCCCATTGTAATATGTAATGAGGGCCACTATTATTTTGTAATAAAATTATGCTTTTGGTGCTCTCATTTGGATTGTAGTAATTCTTGCCTGAATGTGTCATTGTTTTGTGGATTTATCTTCATGAAATTGTGATTGAGCCAAAGGTTTATTGCTTTGTTTCCGATTGTGCATTTCATTAGTTCTGGTGTTAATTATGGTATTGACAAATTCTGTTGCATAACTAGCTTGAAAATAAATCATCGAATTATGCTTACATAAATTTTCATCTTACATGAGTGCACTTTCTATGGCCTTTTGATTTGATGAAGGGTGAAACATCATATGCTCATTAAGTTTCTCACCAAAAATTGCATCAATGGAATTAGGGAAGTGTTGCTCCTTCTTCTATTGATTATTTACTGATATCTTTGAAAGCTTAATTTGCAGACCTATTGTTCTCCATAATTTATATCCATTAGGAATTTCAATTTCATATTATTTGTTTTCAATTTTTGTTATTTTCTTTTCTATCCCCCTTTGTTAGAATAAGAATTCATACTAGTTCAAATATTAGATTGCATTCATAAAAAACATAAAAATACAAAAACATCATTCTTTTTGTGTGTGTTATTTTGAACCAACATGCAGATTTTTCATCTCATCCAAAATCAAAACAAACCAAAAAAGGCCTCTTTTTGAAAAATTTCATTTATCTTCAACTAAACATATTATAGTAGGTTGCAAGATCACCTAGAACCTTGGAGTTGATTCACAAAATTAGCTTTTCAAGTGAGGAGTTCGCCAGAATTCTTGCCGTTTAGCATCATGCATAACAACAACTCAACATGATCATAAAAAAAACTCAAATGATGGCATGGTAAATATATTACCCAAGAATCTTTGGTGGAATATAGGGTAGAAGAAAAAATTTGAAGGTTTCCATGAAGCTTAGAAAGAATAAGATAAATGCACCCAATATCAGTCTTGGTCTTTCCATGACATTAGAATAAAGATCTCTATGGATTGAACTTCATCAAGAGGTCCTCAATGGAAGGAAAAGAATCTAGTACAAGAGAGGTAAGTTTTTCCTCAATCTAAATTTCCCTAAACTCATTCATTGTACCAAACAAAGTCTTCAAGCTTGGTCCACATAGCTAGAGGGGTATTGCACCTATCAAGATGAAACTATATACTATTGGATACCTATAAAGTAATTAATCCTATTGCATCATCCATCTTGTTTCTATGATACATGACCTTAAAAGGCCTCTATGAAATTGGTTGTGTTGCATCTAAATAAGACCACAAACCTTTTGACCAAAGAAGTTGTGTCATCAAGGTCTTCCATGTGTGATAGTTATGAGGAGTCAGAAGTTCTAAACAAGAAGAGATCTTGGCCATTGTTTTAGAAGGTGTTGAATTGTTTATGAAAAATTCCTAGTTTATTGATATAAATAATATAAAAAATAATACAAAACACCCCCCACAATACAAAAAATAGAACCTAAGTTTCTAAAAGGAATGTGTAAACAAGAAGAGAACAAAACGACTTCAATTTAGAAGTACATGTAATTTTGAGAAATTCTGATGAAAAATAGGATAGAATCTAAATAGGGCTCGATAAGAGGTTTCCTTCACTCTTTCTAGATAAAAAAATAAAGCTATAACAAAGAATTTATGCCTCCTAAAAGATAGAAGTCATTAACAAACTTTAAGTGCAAAAAAGGTACCAAACTAGAAAAAAATCCAAAAAATACCTACTCCATTATCTCCATCACTGAACCAACTTACTGGTTCTTCTTTGAGATAAAAATAAAACCCTCGTATGCTCAAGATATCACAAAAAAATGAAAGGGCCTTGGATTAGCAATATTTATTTTTTAATTAAATAAAAATCACCACCACTAGTGGTGCGGTGGTGGCCACTGATTGATTGGAGTAGAGAGGTGGGGCACAAGAAGAGTGGTGGCAGTGGTAAAAACTTGGTGGCAGTGGTGCAAAACTCGACAGAGAAATGATGGTTGATGTTTAGAGCTGCAACAGTTAAGATGACCATTGGCAGTTGTTAGAACTGCTAGTAGTTTTAGTAATTGCTAGCCATTATTTTAAACTATAGTGGCCAAAAAACCATTTTTTTTTAAATTTTCTTCTATTTTTCTTTGCATCTTAGATTGCGTCCAAAGGTCATACAACCCTATTTTGCATTTTGTTTTTCCTCTTAGATTAATGTTGTCCAAAATTGATAAAATTTATATGAAAATAGGGGTTTTGACACCTTTTGAATCCAACTAGAGGTATGTTTGGCCTCAAAGCTCTCTAAAAATTAGAGACCCCCCTAAGAACAAGCAGCTTCAAGCAATGCTCTAATACCATGTAGGATTTTATGATGAACAAATCCATAGACCCTAGGTATCCTGCATGCAAATAACCTATTTAAAGGAAGAAATAAAAGAAGAAAAAGAGAAGGGTTTTATCAACAAAAAAGAAAATTGTATTTGCTTGTGAAAAATAGAATAATAAAATTTACAACCAATCAATCCTTATGAAGGAGATAAAAACCCTAAAAGGAAAACCCTAAGATCTGAATGATATTTAATAATTACTAATTAATTATTAAATAGAAATTCAAGGTGCATAAAGTGAAATATTAAGAAGGGAGTAAAGGTAATTTAATAAATAAAATACAATTAACCTTTTACTCTAACACTGACTTCCATAGAAACCTCTGTCAAAATCTACACACTATCTTGCAGAAACTTAGTCTCATTGGTTACATAGAAAAGAAATCATCTCAATAGAGGGGTATACATTACATAATAGTATCTCTTATCTCTTATATTTTGTATCTAATATCTCATTTATCAAATATTTGAGTGTATATGCTATCTATTTACATATTATCTTGTGTAAGAGGGGTTTTCCTCAATTAAGTGGGGTTCATTTCTATTACTTTATCAATATAATTTTATCTTATGTAATAGAGGTTTTCCTCCATTAAGTAGGGTTTTTTAATTGCTTATCTTAATGAATGGGGGGTTTCCTCCATTAAGAAAGGTTTATTTATATTACAAAATTATTTATTTTTGTCCCAAATTTATATATTTGGTTGTTTATGAAAGTGAAAACACCAAAATAAGGGTTTAACTATGGAAATCCCCTATGTAGCCCAATAACTTTTGTCTCTTGTATGTGCAAGCCATAAACAAGTTCATAGAATGAAGATGAGTGTGTAGGGGTGAAATAGGTAATTTTTGTATCTTTTGTCTCTATAAATGATATAACAATTCACAAACATCATCATAGATTTTTGGTGACCAAGGAAGAAACTTTATCTATTCTTGGTTACAAAGTTTGCTATTTTAGTTTTATAAACTTGTAACTAAAAATATTTATCTCTCTATATTAAAAATTATTTTATTGTTTATATTCCTATATTTAATTATTAGTCCTTCCATTTAATTTATTTCTTATCTCACTAGAGAACTAGTATGGTTAGGTGGCATAAGGTGCACTTTCTCTTTAGGGTTTGAATACCCTAATGGTAGAAAATGCCCTACTCTAAATTTTGGTGAACTCAATGTGAATGTCTCTTGATGAACCTTTTCATCCAAGGATTTGATTCATTTAATAAGGTGTTCTCAAAAGATGACTTGATAAGTTGAAAGACGCCTTGACTGATTTCTTAGAAGTATCTCCCTTAATTTGAGAGTCCATTAAGAGTCTTGGACACTTAGATCTTCATTCTTTAAATATTGAGAATTTTGTTAATGGCATCATTGTCTATGTGGCCTAGTATTGCTCTAACACCCCTTTAACTAGATCTTCAAACATCAACTAATCATATGGAAGATAAATTGTCTATTATCTTATTTAACAACTTAATGTTCCTCTAGCCAATATCTTGCTTTAGGATTCACTTCAAATGGCCCTAGTTTACCAAGGAATGCTTCATGAAACTATCCACAATATGTTTCCATCTTCCTCCACTAGTATGAGGGATATGAACACATTGATTGATCATGAATGTGAGGACACACAAAATATTATGTTGTATCCACATGAAATTACACCTCTAGAAGTAATAAATTGAGCAAATATATTGATTATCATTATTTATGTTGATGGAGTTGGTATAATGAAAAAAATTTTGATAACAATTAGGAATTTAAATTTTTGGTTAAGACTTGTTACCTAAGATCAAGGTGTACAAGGACTCTTTTATTGACATCTTCATTATTTATTCATTATTTTGACAATATTAATTAGAAAACTTAATGAATTTTTATATTTCCTTTTAAGGTTGTGTTGGTTACTATTTCAACCCTATTATAAAAATCTAGGGCCTCTTCTTTACAATCTTTTTCTAGGTAGATTGGGGGTTATTTCATCTAGTTTGCATGGTTCTATTAATTTTTTGAAATAATTAGGTGGTTCACCTTCCATCCCTTACTCCTTATTTTGAGGTTTCATCCATCCATTTATTCTATCCATTATTTTAGATTCCTTTATTTTTCCCATGTCTATGTGGGAATCATAGCAATCCTGTCATCTACCCTAATTTCTCTTCTTGTTGAATATCTCATCTTGTCACCCCTTCATAATTGAACCTGGTTAACCCATGTTCATAATAAAGGGTCTATCACCTTATCCCATCACATTGAGCTTATCCCCATTACATTGATCATATCATAGACACTTTGATGACATGATATCTTTAAAAATACCCTATCTAAAGATGGAATTTCCTATTGTTTTTCATTTCAATTATATTGCATATCAAATCTCCTTTCACACTAATTAATCTTTGATTTTAGGATGAATTCTTCCCAAGTCATCCTATCAATCCAAAATATGTGGACATGTGGACATAATGAATTCTTGATCATGAAGTCTTTTGTTTGTTTTAATCTTTGTGTTTTAATAGAGCCTAATCAAAATTTTCTTGATCTTTGAAATATTGGTGCATTTTGACTAGTGTATATTGGTACACATTGTTGTTTGTGAAATAATTTTCTTGCGAGTACGTTAGTGAATTTTTGTTGGGTTCTCAAATATGCTAATGTATTTTTAATGGGGACATGGTCTTGTAAATTTCCACCTAGTCTCTCATCAAGAGAAAGGCCTCCATATGTGTTACTACATTAGTTTCACCATGGTTGTTAATCCACATCAATGTTCCTAAATAAATCTTATATTGAAAAAAAAAATGAGGGTATTCTCTCCACATCAACATTTAAAACCCTAAAATCTCCTTTGTATTTGGTAGTTCCATTTATTAGGTTTCATTTTGAATTTTGCATTTTGTGTTTTGGGGATTCCATTTATTCACCCATCCCTACCTTGTTAATTATCCCTTCTATTTATTTTGAGAAACACAAAAACTTTACATATAGTGATCTTAGTTACATTAAATTGTATTTCATTTTAAAATACATTAGTTTCCCACTCCATTAGACCATTTTACAATATAGGTTAGATCATTTTTTATATAAGTTACATTTAATTCATGACATTCATTAAATTATTTCATTTATTTTTCATTTATATTGCATCTTTAATATCTCACTATATGTTTCATATTCATGAATTATCATATAGTTTCATTAATAATTAATTATTATAACATCATTTGCATTCTATTTTAAGAATAATAATGTATCCATCACATTTTTCATACTTCACATATCATATCCATATATCCATCCATGATCCATAGCATAATCATGATAGATAGATATGCATCTATGCATCAAGCAACTATAACATCATTTACATGACATAATCATAATCAATTTTAGGACAATTAATTTCTGATGTAGGCCGACTTGTGTATTTAATATAAGGTTTATTTTTATTTAATATTTTCTAAGAGATGACTTGTTGCTTCTCCATGTTATAGAATGATCTTTAAGCCATTTTGGATAGTATAAATAGAGTTTTTAGGCTTAGAGCTGGGCAGTTTTCTAAGTGAATAGTTTTTAAGCAATTTTTGAAGAGGATTGCAGAGCAGAACTAGAAAGTGTGAATTTTCTATTAGATCTTTGAATGTAAATGTATTTGTATTTGGCTATAACCCAAAAGGCCTTATAGCTAGGCATGTATGAAGATATTTTAATGAATCAATGAAAGTATTTTACTCTAATTCCTCCTTTGGTTGTTGTTCTTTATGTTTGCTTCTGTTGTGTTAACTCTTGCAGGGTGGTTTGGAGAGCTGGGGGTGCCTTTGGCCCTATTTTCTCTTTCCTTCCTTGCATCAAATGGTATCAAAGCTTGAGGTTCATCCTTGTGAATATTGGATTGTGTAGAACCCTAAGTTGGATTTGGTTGTAGGGTGACAAATCTATGGATTTGACCTATAACTTGTAGAGGGTTACAATCTTACAGGAACCTAATTTATAAAGATGGTTCATGGTAGAGGAAATGTTGATAATGTTATATTAGATTAGTTGAGACAAATTATAGCTAGATTAGATGTTGTAGAGACAACTTAGAGAAGAGGAGCACATCTTGATAATGTAAGTGATGATGAAGTAGAAACACCAAACCATAATCTAGAACTTGAGGAAGATCAAGATGAGGAAAGATTATTGTGAGTATTTTCTAGGGAAAATTTAAAGCCTATTGTAGAAGTTGATCCTTATGATGGAAAATTGGATACCAATGTTGTGTTAGATTGGATCTCAGATATGGAGAAGTTCTTTGAGTATAAAAATAATCTTGATAATAGAAAGGTGAATATTGTAGTTACTAGGCTGAAAGGTTACGCTTCATTGTGGTGGGAGCATTTGCAAACTAGTAGATGAAGGAGAGAAAAGGAGAAGATTAGAATTTGGATGAAGATGGTGAACAAGGTAAAGAAAAAATTTCTTCCTACTGATTACCAAGTTATCTTGTTGAGAAAGATGCAAAATTTGAAACAAAAGGACATGACTATGAAAGAGTATACCAAGGAATTCTATAGATTGGACATCAAATCTAGACATGTGGATGATGATGTTGACAAAATTGCAAGGTACATAAATGGACTAATATTTGGAATTCAAGATGAAATAAGTTTTTTGAAGTTGGAAAGTGTAGAAGAAGCATATCAATATTCCTTGAAAGCTAAGGACATCTTAGCAAAGAAGCATGAACAAAGACAAAGAGGTAGAGGTGGTAGATTCTAGAGAGGCAGAGGTAGATCTTATGGTGAAGGTGGTAGATCTAAAATTTTTTTGTAGAATAAAGGAAAATCTAAATGGAAGAATGATGATAAAGGCAAGACCAAATGGAAAAGTGGTAATTCTTACTAAGGAGGTATAATTCTTACCAAGGAAGAGGTAATTCTTATTCTAGAGGTGGATTTCATGGTAATTGTTTTAGATGTGCTAAAGGACATAGATCTTTTGAAGGTAGATCTTCTAAAAGTGGATAGAATAATAGAAATATTTTGATTCAAGAAGACATTAAGAGTTCACCAAGTGGACCTAAGGCTGAAGAAAATTTGATAGTGAGAAGAACCCTATGTAATATGAGAAGCAATGAGGAACTTGTCCTTAGAAGAAGCCCTTTCAAGACTAGATGTAAGATGAATGGAAAATTTTGCAAGGTGATCATTGATAGTGGAAGTTCTACAAATTTGGCATTAGAAGAGAAAGTTACAAAGTTGCAAATGCAAAGGCTAAAACATCCCAAACCTTAACATTTTTCATGGATAAAAGATGAGCATAAGATAGTGGTAAGTGAACAATGTATTGTGAAGTTCAAAATTGGACATTAGTTTGATGAAGTGTTGTGTGATATTATGCCTATGGATTGTTGTCATATTTTGTTGGGTAGACCTTGGAAATATGATAGATATGTTGTGCATGATGGAAGATTGAATCAATATGTTCTTTGGGTAAATGGAAAGAAACAAACATTGTTCCCTTTGATTGAAAGTCTAGATAAGGTCAATTGTACTACAATAAAAGTTTGCATGGTTAATGGAAAGCAATTTGAAAAGGAAGTAAAGAAGAATCAAGTTTCTTTTGCTATAGTTTATAGAGGATTGAGTGTTGGTAGTAATGACCAAGCAGTAAAAGTTGGTAATGATAGAGTGACAACAAAAATTATAGAATTGCTAAATTAGTATAAAGATATTATTGTTGGTGATATTTCTGATGCTTTACCTCCAGTAAGAAGCATAATTCATTGTATGGATCTGATTCTTGGAGCTAGTTTTCCAAACAAAGCACCATATAGATTGACACCTACAAAGAATGAAGAACTTAATAGACAAGTGCATGAGTTGTTGCAGAAAGGTTTGTTCAAAGAAATTTTGAGTCCATCTATTGTACCTTTTGTATTAGCACCTAAAAAGAATTGAGAATGGAGAATGCATACTAATTCTAGAGCTATTAACAAAATCACAGTGAAATATAGGTTTCCTATTCTGAGGATAGATGACACAATGGATTTCTTGAGTAAAGAAAAGTATTTTACCAAGATTGATTTAAATAGTGGCTATCATCAAATTAGAATTAGAGAAGGTGATGAATGGAAGACTACTTTCAAGACAAAAGATGGTTTGTATGAATGGTTGGTTATGCCTTTTGGTTTGACTAATGCACCGTGTACTTTCATGAGGTTGATGAATGAAGTTCTAAAAAGATTCATGGGTAAGTTTTTGATATTTATTTGGATGATATTCTGATATTTAGTAAGACTAAGGAAGAACATCTTGAGCATATTAGACAAGTATTATAGAGGTTGAAAGAGGAAAAATTGCTGATTAATTTGAAAAAGTGTTCTTTTATGCAAGAGGAGATTGTGTATTTGGGATTTGTGATTTTAGCTGATGGATTGAAGATGGATACTAAGAAGGTTAAAGCAATTGGTAAAGATCATTTCATGGTTTGGCTAGTTTTTACCGAATGTTTATCAAAAATTGTAGTTCTATTTGTAATGTTATGACTAAGAAAATGAGGGAAGATAAAAAGGAATTCAAGTGGACACATGTAGTTGATAATTTTTTTGAGACTTTGAAAGAAAAGGTTGCTAAATTACCTATATTGGCTTTGCTTGATTTCAAAAAAGTATTTCAAGTTGAATGTGATGCAAGTGGTAATGCAATAGGAGTTGTATTAAGTCAAGAAGGTAAGCTTGTTGCTTTTTTTAGTGAAAATTTGAATGATGCTAACAAGAAGTATTCTATGTATGATCAATATTTTTATTTTATTGTTCAAGCATTGAAGAAGTGGAGACATTATTTGATTCTTAAGGAGTTTGTGTTGTACACTAATCATAAAGCTTTACAATACTTCTAAAGTCAACATAAATTGAATAAGAGACATATGAAGTGGGTTGAGTATTTGCAAAATTTTACATTTGTCATTAAGCACAAGAGTGGAGTCACTAAACGAGTTGTTGATGCATTTAGTAGAAAATGCTCTTTGTTGACTAAAATGAAGGTTGAAATTCTTGGTTTTGATGAAATGAAAGAATTGTATGATGTTGATCTTGATTTTTCTGAGGCTTGGAGAGAGTGTAGATCACCAAAGCTAACAAATCACACAAGTAAGTATGATGATTATTTCATTCAAGAAGGTATATTGTTTAAAGGTATTCAGTTGTGTATTCCTAGAAGTTCTATGAGGTTGAATCTGATTAAGGAAAAGCATAGTGGTGGATTAGCTGGACATTTTAGAATTGATAAGACATTGAGTCTGCTAAAAGAGAAGTATTATTGGCTATAAATGTATAAGGATGTTCAAAAATTTGTAAAGAGTTGTGGAGTTTATCAAGTTGCAAAAGGAGTAAGTCAAAATATTAGTTTGTATACACCTATTACTGTTATTGAGAAACTTTAGATTGACATTATTATAGATTTTGTTCTTGGATTGCCTAAGATAGTGAAGGGGTATGATTCCATATTTGTTGTAGTGGATAGATTTTCTAAGATGGCTCATTTCATACCATGTAAGAAGACATCAAATTCTAAGCATGTTGCTGCACTTTTCTTTAAAGAGATTGTGAGATTGCATGGATTACCAAAAAGCATTATTTCTGATAGAGATAGTAAGTTTGTTGGTTATTTTTGGAAGACTTTGTGGAAGAAGATGGGTACTAAGTTAAATTTTAGTTCTACATTTCATCTACAGAAAGATGGACAGACAAAAGTTGTAAATAGAAGCTTGGGTAACTTGCTAAGATGTTTAGTTGGGAATAAGCCAAGTAATTGAGAGATGGTATTACCACAAGCTAAATTTGCATATAATAATTCTATGAATAGGAGTACAGGAAAGACACCTTTTGAGATTGTTACAAAAATAAAGCCCATAGAAGTATCAAATTTGAGAGATATTGCTAGTGAAGAAAAAAGAAGTGTTGCAAGAGAAGAATTTGCTGATTATATGGAGTCTTTGCATAAGGAAGTGAAATTTGGGATAGACCAAAGTAATTATAAGTACAAGGAGAATGCTAATTAGTCTAGGAAACATCATGATTTTGAAGTTGGTGATGAGGTGATGGTTCATTTGAAGAAACGATGATTTCCAATTGGAACATATAGTAAGTTGAAGATGAAGTTTGGACCTTGTAAGATCTTCAAAAAATTTGGCAATGGTAATGGGTATGAAGTTGAGTTACCTAATGACATGGATATATCTCCTATCTTCAATGTTTCTGATTTATACAAGTATCATGAATTAGATGATGAAGATATTTTATCAAATTACTTTCCTAAGAAGAAAATTGAAGAAGTTGAATAGGTATTGGATCAGAGAATTGGTAAGAGCATAAGAGGAAAAGATTATTATGAATATCTAGTAAAGTGGAAGAACAAACCTATCGAAGATACTTCATGGATTTCTCAATCTGAGTTGGATTCAGCTTAGGTTTTGACATCTTAATGATTTAGGAGAATCATTTCTTCCAACCCTGGTTGTCTAATGCAAGAGCATCTTAGGTTGCACTGTTATCTTGCATGTTTTTAGTTTTTGTCTTGCTGCTGAAATTGGGTTCTATTGAAGCTACATTTTTTGGTTTTTGGGTGCCTATTGTAGACCATGTAACTGATTTTCCTTAATGAATTAAGGGCTATTCACTTCACGTATTGGAGAGGGCCTATATTAATATCTATGTTATCAAGTGAAAGTCCTAACTCTCTATAGTTTGAGAGATATGGTAATTCTCTCAGGATATCAATTTTTGATAGTTTTTTGCGATAGTTTTCTGTAGTCAACTTTCATAATGGATGCACACTTTTTCTTGATGAATCAGACTTTGTGCACTTAAGGGTTTGTAGAGGACCTAGATATCTACTAACATTTTGAAGTGCAAGTTATAACTCAACCAGAGCTAGGAAATATCATAATTTTTCTCAGACATCAATTTCAGGATAGTCAATTACTGATGTAGGCAGACTTGTGTATTTAACATTAGGTTTTTTTTTTTTTTAAATATTTGTTGAGAGAAAAATTCTGGCTTCTCCATGTTCTAGAATGATCTTTAAGCCATTTTGGCTAGTATAAATAGAGTTTTTAGGCTTAGGGCTTGGTAGTTTTCTAAGTAAAGATTTTTTAAGTAGTTTTAGAAGAGGATTGCAGAACAGAACTAGAAAGTGTGAATTTGTTGTTGGATCTTTGAATGTGAATGTATTTTTATTTAGCTATACTCTAGAAGACCTTATAGTTGGGCATGTATGAAGATATTTTAATGAATCAATGAAAGTATTTTACTCTTCTTCCTCCTTTGGTTGTTGTTCTTTGTGTTTGCTTCTATTGTGTTAACTCTTGCAAGGTGGTTCGTAGAGTTGGGTGGCCCTAGTTTTCCCTATCCTTCCTTGCATCAAACTCCTCCAAAGAGCTTTGCAGGAAGATGTCAAGAATAATAATTATGAATAAAACCATTTGATATAGAAATTAGACTGGGTGAATCGAGTTATATTGATAAAATTATTGAAGCATATTTTGTTTTACCTAATGAGATGTCTCTAAATAATAAATTTATTGAATCCAAAGTTATGATCTCTACACCAATACCCATTTTCTATGACTTCATTTAAGATGGTTAAAAACTAGTTTTCACTAAAATAGTCATAACTTATACAAAACATAACAAAAATGTACCAAATAAATTTCATTAGAAAGCTTATTCATTCCTCTTTCCAAAAATATAAGTTTCATCCCTTGAAATAGAAATTAAAAATTCATACATATTGCTTCAATATGACTATAATTTGAAATTTTGAAAAAATAAACTATCATCCATAGAATACTCATAACTTTCTGAAATCTGCAAGAAATAAAATCAAACATAAAGAAATGAAAGGATATTTTATTTTAATACTCTACCATATCAATAATACATCATTTTTTGGATGTACATGGATGTACAAGCATGAAAACAATAGAAGAATGAGAAAGCCAATCAAAATAACAAGTATAAAGTACCCCAAAAGAACAAAAATATTCGCTTGTTTTTTCCTTCCTTTCCTTCCCGTCTTCTTCTTGGTTAACCTTACAATGAATTTTATAGTTTATTTGTCATCTTAAACCTTTAAAATACCACCCATGACCTTTGGACTTCATTTTACAACTATAATGCAATTTTACTTTGTTGCATTTTTTGCAACTCTTCACCTTCTTGACAACTTTTGAGAATTTTGATAAATTTGATGCCATGACTTTGTTGATATTACAATCAAGTTTGTTTATTAGTGACACACACACTTAATCATATGTTCATCAACTACTAAGGTTCTATTATAGTCTACAGTGTTAACCAATTAGCTCAGGCTGTATCAAGTTCTACAGTTGCTACCGAGTTCCAAGAACAATATTCAATTCGCATAGAGCAATATCTACCAAGTTGGTGATTATTAGTGAAAACCAAGTTTCATAGTGCTCACCAAGTTTCTCAATGCAAACTAAGTTTCTTAGTGAAAATTGATTTTTCTAGTGCTTATCAAGTTCATAGCTTCAGCAATGTGAATCTATTGTTGATCGAGTTATACAGTGTCAACCAAGTGATTCAGTTTATATGATGAGCTTCACAGTGTTCATTGAGTCACTAATGTAGACCAAGTTTAGACTAATTAGAAGTGATTAGTATGAGTAAAACTTCCACATCTACTAATTGCATGACAATGATGAGCATTGACAATGGTTCTTGAGTGTCAGAACCTCACCGAGTTTTTCTTTAGAATTTGAGTATATGCAATTGGGCCAACTTTGTGTATTTTGGTAAAACTTGTATTGTAGCTAACTTAGATGAATTATATTTTGGATTGATATATATGTAATGAATTATATCACATCCAAACAATGAGCATGGAATATATATGAGACACACTAAGAGTAGAAGTGTGAAGTAAGAAGGCTACAAGCGATATAAGGAGCAACAAAGATTTATCTATCACAGCAAGGTGATCATTAGACTCCAAAGGAATCTCATTCAACAAATCAAAGTTGTAGATCAAATATCAACCATTGGTTCATCCTAATAGGTAGAACACTTAAATCCTTTGACAAGGTAGACTTAACAATCTTTTGTAAATCTCTTTACTGAGTGCATAGTTCATTGTATATTTGGAAATTGTTTTGCAAGGTGGACCTAGTAGTCCTTATTGCTCCTAACAAGGCAGATCATTAGAAGCGATCAGTGTAAGCCTTAATAGGCCAACTTTATATTGTAGTACTAAATCTTGTAGGTATAATCCCCACCCTAGTTTTAATTTCTATTTCAAAGGCTTATGGGTTACCATATTATGTGTCAAAGTGTTATGAATATTTTAATGCTTTCAATTTTTCATGTATGCAAATAGATCAAAACATATGAAGGATTAATTGGTGAATTACGATTAAGTTTTATTGGTTAATAATTGATCCCTCCCCTCTCAATAACTTAGCCTATCTTATATTTCCAACAACTGGTAGTAGAGCTTTGTGGTTTGCAAAAAAGAAGTTGAACACTGAAAAGCTAGATTTAGAATTGGCTATTGGAAAACTTAAGAAAGCAAAGGAGAAACTCTCTCAATCCCTAAAAAGAAGAAAAGATATTGTAGTACATATGAATGAAAAACTCTACATTGAAGAAAGAATTGAAGATTCATTTAGAAAGTAATTCAAATGAAGCTAATGAAGCAATCAAAGTACTAGTAGAAAATAATGATATACTTCAATAAGAAGTGAGGAAGTTGAAAAGAGAATAAGAAATTTAGTTAGTAAGATTGTGTGAAGTCATAGAAGAGAAAAAAAAGATAAAATAATAATTAGAAGGAAAGAATAATGAAATTCAACATCTATCCCTGCAACAGGAAAACTTCATTGATCATCTTACTAATGCAAATAAAGAAATCATGAATCTAAGATAAAAAACTTAAAGATTAAAGAATGATCTAAACGCTAAAATCAAACCAATGAGAGGATGATGAAATCGCAAGTAGACATGGATCAATTAAATGAGAAAATCCAATATAGACAGAAAGGAAAAGTAGGAATTAGATATATAGAAGAAAGTGAATCATCCAAGCAAGGAGCTCAAATGAATTAAAGACCTACTTGCAATCACTGTGGTAAGCTAGATCATACATCAAACAAATCTTGGAGTAACAATAAAGATAAATTCAATGGAAAATGCTACAACTACAATATTCATGGTCATAGAGCTAATGAATGCAAAGAGAAACTTAAATTTGAAGGCAAATGTCATAAATGCAAGAAGCATGGGCACAAATCTTCTAAATGAAAAACTAAGATATTGAACCTAGCATAACAAATTGTAAAAGCTACATTTGGTTGGGGCTACAACACATGGTGCAGGTTTTATTACTATGGAGAATTTGGACACATTGGAATAAACTGTGTAAAACATCACATGAGGACAAGAGACTCCACTAGAAGATGTTTCATTTGTATAGAACTTGGACACCTCACCAAGAACTATATGAACACATGAAGAATTGATGATGAAAATAAATACAAGGTTGATAACAACAAAAAGTAGATGAGATAGTAGTGGATTCTAAAATCTTCTGAGAATGCAAGTCTAAGTAGTAAAGCACATGTCACTCAAGAATTGGGTGACTCAAACACTTCTACTTGATCTCACTCAAGGATAACTAGAACTAAGAATATAAAGTAGACATCTCACATCAATCCCAATTAGCAAAAAGGAAAGATCTATATCAACTTTAAAGATACAAAGGGATCACTGAGTGTTTAAAAAAAAATTGGACCTTACCAAGCTAGGTCAGGTTGCAAGACCTTGCCAAGCAAGGTTGGGATTACCTAAGTCATTATGTAGACATTGAGTCATGAATGGCTCCACTTAGAAATCAATTCAAACTGAGTGGAAGGAAGCCTATCATAAAGAAAGAAAATGTACCAAGCATTTATGGCAATTGGAAAGTGGAATTTGTTAAAAAGGGTGAAATAGAATTCATTTGTCATCATGAATTTCAAGAGCTATATGTGAAGACTGATTTCTGTGCATCCAAGCAATTTGTGCATTTCATTGTTGAATTTTTTCATGTTTTCATAAAACCTACCAAGAATGGAACCCTCTAGTAGAAAAACTAAGAAAGGATTAGAGATGTCAGTTCAAGGAGTTGAGTGGAAAGCACCTAACTCCAAGTTGAGTCTAGCAATTATGAAAATGCTTGATCCTACCAAAGCTCAGTCACAGATTCCACGTAAGGTACTATTGGCTAATGATATTCACTCACATTTTTTTTGTTCAATTAAATACATATGAACCCTAGAAATGGATGAAACTTTGGAAAAGTTGTGTGTGAATGGTGTGTTAAAACCTAAGCATCTACACTTGGAAAGCAAGGGTTTAACCCATATTCCACAAATGCCTCAAGAATTTTAGATAAAATGGATAAGGTTTATCCTTGGCCATATACAAAATGGTTAGTTATAGTTGGAGTAGCCTATTCTCATAACAAAGAAAATATTTCCTCAAATCACATGGCTCCCAATGTTGACCAAGGCAAAGACCACCAAAACCTTAAGTCAGGTAGAACTGGAAAAGAAAAGTCTTGCCAAATGGGATGGAAAAGGTATGAAGATCATCTGTGTAGCTAACATGGAGTTGAAGTTTGAAATTCATGTAATAGCACATAAAATATATAGCTCCAATCATCTCAACAATATATCATGTGAGTCAGTTGATCTCGCTTTCAAAGTGGTGAAGAACAACATGTCCTTCGATCTTGCTAGTTGATGTTGAACCAGTTCAACAAAAACATGGAAACCATTAGAACTTCAAAGAATAACCCATGTAAGTTTGGATCGCTTTTAACCTATTTATTCTTCTTTGTACAAAAATTTTTCCCTTTAAAAGGTATAGTTGAATGGAGGAAAGATGTACCTATACTATATCAAATCAATGAGTATATAGAAAAGATGGGTGAAAATTATGTCAATATCATGGATAATTATTTTGATTCATTCAGAGATAAGATGAATAAAAGATTCAAAATTCTAAAGAAACTTGTAGAAGATTACAAGGATGATGTTTCTTTTATGGTAGATTGTGACAAAGTGTACATATAAGCAGTCAAACCTAGAGTGGTATGGGTTAAGCCTCTAGGATATGAGGTTAATATTGATGACACCAGCAATATCATTGAGGCATTGTTGAATGAGCTTGTAGATCTCAAGGCCACATATTTTGGTACATATGATGAAGCCAAAGCTAGAATTGAACTAGAGATAAAGCTTCCTTAGGCTATCAGCAAAGGAAAGAAAAGGATAGAAAAATTGAGACAAACTAGTTCTAATCTCCTATGGATAGAAGGTAAAGGAGGTGATGTGATTGAAGATGATATGGAGGATGAGGTAGATAAGATAAAATTAGAAGAAGAACATCCAATCAAGAAGAAAGGTAAGCTTATCATAACCAAACCTACCAAGTCATTTACTATGGTATTTATAAGAAGAACATCTAGAAAGAAATTGAAATTCAAATGACCTACACCTATATTTCAAGAGAAATTAAAAGAGATTGATCCTAGGGCTATCATGGAAAATTTTAAATCATTAATATATGAAACCAAAAATGCAAAAAATAAGAAGCAAGTTGAAGACATGATTATGTGTAAGCTAGGCTAATGGAAATATTCACTTGATCAATTTTCATAGTAGATTCCTAAGGAACTGATGGAGAGAATTAATCCAAGATGGGAACATGCCAAGAAAACTAAAAAGGACATATATGAGTAGAATCTAAGGAAAATCATGCCAAGATTTAATGAAAAAGAAATAGAAGATTCCATGAAGTAGAATGAAGAAAAACTCACCTTGAAATTTAACACTTTCTTAATACTGGTCAATGACATTAAACATGTGGTGAGGAATGCCACTAATACATGGAAGAATATCTTCAATCTTCATCAGTAGACTAATTTTGTTGTTCATATTAAAGATGACATGGCAAAGATGATAAGGAAGAAGAGGACAATGATAATGAAGAAGAAACAAATGATGATGATAAAGATGATGAGGAGCAAAAATAGGAAGCCACCGAGGAGAATATTCCTAAGATTCAGAGCATTGAGGAAATAGACCCTGAAAAGATTGGTGTACTAGTTATGACCTTGTTTCCTCACTTTTTGAGAAATATTTAATGCCATTAGGCTTAGAGAAAGCTACTATCAAGTTGGTTGTGACAAACATTGCAAATCCAAGCACTCAACCAATCTCTACACCTATTTAGCTTAGTAATTCATTGACTGAAGTGATCAAAACTTCATATACTAAGTAGTCAGTGTTAGAATTGCTTTAGAATAACTAGGATGGGGGGGGATGAATCAGTTATTCAAGGTCCAAATGTCGTATTCAAACTTTTCACTAAGTATAGTGAGCCCATTCAATCATTTATTCATCCAAGCTTTAACTTTTCTAATCACCAAGTTACTATAAATCAACATTTAAGCATAACACATAAGAGATCAACACATAACATAGTGATTTACGTGGAAATCCAATTTGGGAAAAACCACCAGTAACATGCTACTCAATTCTCACTCTTCTAAAGTGATGCCCTGGAAAATGCCTGCCCTGTTAAAGGCTTACAACACACTATTAAATGTGACCTTGTTAGAGGATTTATCCACCCTATTAGAAGTGGGCCTGGTTAGAGGACTTTTGAATATTCACTTGGAATGTCACCCTATTAAAGGATTTACAAATGGCTATTAAACCAACCTAAGTCAATAGGATTTTCAAATCTAATACAATTTCTAGAGAGTATTAGAAAATCTTGACCTGACTACAACATACAACTTATCTTGCATATCTCATATCACTTCTCAGCTCATACTCTTGCCTGGCCTTCAATCTCTACAACTCTAACAACGTGCCCTCCTTTCAAGCTTAGTCCCCTTGAGTCTACATGCTCAATGTACTAGTTAAATCATCTCTTCATGACCACTTGTATAAGTAAAGCCTCTATGCTCTTCCTTCTCCTAGATGACTCCTCCTTGACACCCTTCTAACTACTTCATAGATTTGGCTCTTCAGAAGCAACAGTATCAACAACTCTTTGCTTATTCATCTATGAATCCTTAAATAGAAGTCTTGGAGTTCATTTTCCCACTCAATTCTTCCATATTTTAATTTCAATTCATATGGATTAGGTAGAATTCATTGCATCTAACCCATATTCTATTTCCTCTAGAAACTTCTTGAATAATTCTTTAGAATTTTCTCAAAAATGGTTTACATAGGATTCTATGCCACTAGCTCATCATCCTTATCTTCCAACTTATTCACAAAATTCAATGTAACCACTATGTTAGCTCAAATTTGGTGAATCTCCATCATTTGAAATAATGCAGTAGCTTGACACTATTGAAATACTAGTGTTTAGCACATACTGTGTTACTCGGCACCCACTGTGTTTTTTCTTATGCTTGACACCTGAAGATCACTCGGCACCAACTAAGAATTTTTTGATGCTCGACACCTAATCTTCACTCAACACCTGAAGATCACTTGGCACACACTAGAATTTCCTATTACTCAGCTCCAACTAAGAATTTACTCGGCTTCAACTAACTTGCTTGACATCCACTAATGATCTTAGTTAAAGCTTTTGCATTCAACCTTGTTACAACTTTTTCCTTCATTGTTTCTAAGTGTGGCCAACCTCTATATCTTTGAGTATGTTATCAATACATCATTTAACCATTGTCTTAACTAATGCTTGCACTTCATTACAACATCATAACTCAAACTTTCCATTAGGTACTTTTGTTACATCTTGTTGATCAAATCCTCTTCATCAATCAACTAAGTGATAGTACTTGGATCTTATAAGCAAATATCATCCCTACAAATAGCAGGTTTGACATCAATGACAAAAAAATGATTGAAAACAACAAATTTTCCTTCTTTGCAACAATCTCCCTCTTTGATCTTCAAGAATGATCTTTTCAATCAGATTTCTAACAATCTCCCTCTTTGGCATTGATGGAAAACCAAACTGATCAACCATTAGACTAAACTATTCAACCATAAGCTTACTAGGTTAGAATAGTAAGTCAAATTCCAAAAATTAATTGTATCTTTGCATCTTTCTCTAATAATCTGATTGCTCCATTTTAGATTCTCCCTCTTTCTTGTTGCCTCCTTGTTCTTTATCTTTCTCCTTTTGTATTTCTCATCTTCTACTATTCTGATCAACATCTCCCTCTATCTTCATTTTGATTAGTATTACCACAACTTCTCTTGTTGATCAATTTTTTTCTATTTCTCGCTCTTTGACAACAATGCCAAAGACATATTAGCATCTTAATATACAAATATAGCTTTTGTAGGTTCATTCAATTTCTCCCTCTGTCACTTTGCTTGTGACTATTTTGGAACTTTAGCACTTTTACTACTTTAGGCATAAATCCCAAAGTAAACATCCTCTGCATTAATGTGTAAAATATTCATTAATCAACTTATTTGATGTAGGGCATACTTGCTTGTGCTTCAAGTAGCCTTAGCTAGGGGTATCACCCCTAACTTACCTCTAAGGTATTCAAAAGAATCTTTAGGTAGTGCTTTTGTGAAGATGTTAGCAATCTGTTCCTTTGAGCTAACATATTCCATCTTCACGTGTTTGACTTCCACCAACTCTCTTACATAGTGATACTTGATTGCAATATGCTTGGTTTTAGCATGCATTATAGGATTATTTGATATGTTAATAGCACTTGTATTATCACAATAAAGTATCATAGGCTCAGTTACCTCTTCTTTAATACCTTCCAAAAAATGTTTGATCCATACAATATTGGTGCAATTTATAGCAGCTGCGACATATTCAGCTTTAGCAATGGACTATGAGGTACAATTTTACTTTTTTTCGGTCCATGTAATTAACCTTTTCCCTAAGAAAAGTGCTCCTCCATTGGTGCTTTTTCTATCATCAATTTTACCTCCCCAATCTACATCAGTGTAGGCTCTTAGTTCAAATTTCTCACTCCTTTTGTAGTACAAACCAAATTCATTAGTTCCTTTTAGGTGCCTCAGTATTCTCTTTACTACCATTAAGTGATTTTTTCTTAGATTTGCAAAAAAACTAGCCACTATTCCAACAACTAATGCAATGTCTAGTCTACTATGTACAACATATTGTAGCTTTCCAATCATTGACCTATATAATGTCTGATTCACTTCAGCTAACTCATCATTCTTGGATAGCTTATGTCTAGTTACCATTGGTGTGCTAACAAGTTTTGAATCTTCTAACCCAAATTTTTTGAGTATCTCCTTGATGTATTTGGATTGGGTCACAAATATGCCATGCTTCAATTGATGTACTTATTAATCATACAAAGAATTTGATTTTTCCATACATTGACATCTCAAATTCATGCTTCATTTGATCAGAAAAGCCTTTAGAAAGAACATCTTTTCCTCCAAATATTATATCATCAACAAAGATTTTTGATATCAAAATATCTTTACCTTTTTCAGCTTTGATGTACAAGTTGATGTTTTCATCTATTCTCTCAAATCCTATCTTCAAAAGATATTTGTGCAATCTCTCATGCCATGCTCTAGGTGCTTGCTTCAATCCATAAAGTGCTTTATGTAGTTTGTAGACCATGTCCTTATTCTTCTCATCTACAAATCCCTCTGGTTGTTCTATGTAGACTTCCTCTTCAATTATACCATTTAGAAAAGTAGACTTTACATCCATTTGGTAAACTTTGAAACCTTTGTATGCAGCATAAGTAAGTAATGTTCTTACTCCTTCCATTCTTGCAACAGGGGCAATTTTTTCTCCATAATCCAGTCCTTCTTCTTGTGCATAGCCTTTGTAGACTAGTCTGGCTTTGTTTCTTGTTATTTCTCCATTCTCATCAAGTTTGTTTCTAAACACTAATTTGGTACCTATCACATTCTTATCAATTGGTCTTGGAACTAGAGACCATGTTTTGTTCTTCTTAATCTATTCTATCTTTTCTTTCATGGCTTTATACCAATCATCATCTTGTAGTGCATTATTCACTATTTTTGTTTCAACCTTTCTTAGTAGACATGATTCATTCTTGAGTCTATTTCTAATTGTCATTGGTTTGGCATTCTTGTCACCAATGATTTGATATGTAGGGTGATTTCTTCTCACACACTTGGCTAATATGAGTTTTTTCCTTCTTTCCATGTTTGATCTTTCAAGTTTAGAGTCATTTTGTTCTTCTTCATCTGCAATTTCATCATTCCTTTCTTGTTTACTATTTTCAGAATCAGAATGTGCATTTTCTACATTCTGTAGCTCAGGTTATGAATGTAGCTTGGCATTCACTGGTTGACACTCCACATATACTAAATTTTTTTTGTTGATTCCCAACTTGATTTGCAACATTTTCTTCATCAGTCATTCCTTCATAGAATTATACAAAGGATCTATAATCCTCTATTTTCTTGGACTCATCAACTAGAACTTCTGCATGCTCATCAAAATTTACATTTGCACTCTCCACAATTTTTTTATTATTAGTATTCAAACACTTATATTCCTTACTTTTAGCATAAAACTTTCCATTTCTAGTATCTTTAAGAATATAGCATTTACAACCAAATACTTTGTGAAATGTTTCATATTGGGTGAGTGAACATACCAAAAGTCAAAAGGTGTTGCATTTGTACCTTTCTTGAATTGAACTCTATTTAGTGTGTAGACAGTACTACTTACAACTTCTCTCTAGTATTTTAGTGCGACATTTTTCTCCATCGTCAAGGTTCTAGCATATTCAATCATTGGCCTATTCCTCCTTTCAGCAATACCATTCTGTGGTGTTCTTGGTGCTAATGTTTTCCTTTTGATACCATTTTCATTGCAGAATATTTTAAACTCCTTTGATGTAAACTCACCTCCTTTTTCTAATCTTAGACATTTCAAGTTCTTTCCTATTTCCTTCTCAACTCTAGCCAAATACCGCTTGAACATTTTAAATGCATCAGATTTTTTCTTTAAAAAAATAGTAGTCATAATCTTGGAATAGTCATCTACAAATAGCATTATGCATCTATCTCTTAGGTAGCTTTGCACTTCTATTGGATCGCATAAAGTCTATATGAACTAATTCTAGTACTTCTTTGGATGTGTATGTTTTGCTTTTGAAACTAGACTTAGTCATCTTCCCTAGTTGACATTGTTTGGACATTATGTTTTCAAGTTTCTTCAACTTGGGAAACCCTTTGACTTTCTTCTTCTTACTGAGGCTAGTTAGATTATCAAAGTTAACATGACACAACCTTTTATACCACAGCCACACATCATCAAATCTAACAACAAGACATGTTGCATCTTCCATATCTAGGTAAAATAGATTACTCCTAGTTTGTTCACTATTTCTTATTAGATTTCCATTAGTGTTATAGATCTTTGCAGTTTTGTTTCCAAATTTCACTTTGCAACCTACATTGCCTAACTGTGATACACTTAGCAAATTGTAGTTCAATCATTCAACATAGTATGCATTATCACATGAAATTTTCTCTATGAGCTTAATAGAGCCTTTTCCTTTGATTTGACATGGTGCATCATTACCAAATCTAACACTATTTCCATCATATTGAGTAAAGGTAATAAACTTACTCTTATCTCTTATCATGTAATGTGAGCATCCACTATTTATGATCCACTTATCATTCTTGTTCACATAGGTAACCAATGTTGTTGCTTCATCTTCATCTGATTCATCCTTTATGACTACATAGACTACTTCATCATCATTAGATCATCAAAATCTTCTTCAACAATGTAGCATCTCTTGCATTTCTCCTTGTAGTCTTTGCTATCATCTTCCCTCTTTTTCTTGTACTTGTTTCCTTCTTTGTAGTTCTTCTATGTACATCTTGCCACAATATGACCTACTTCATTGCAATTGAAACATATGATAGGGATCTTACCTTTGAATTATCCTTTGCCTCTATAGAATCTCCTAGCCAGTAGTGCTTCTAACTATTCCACATATTCATCATCCGTGCTGCTATTACTAGATTCTTTTTTCCCTTTTCTTCTCTTTTTTCTTGATGTCTCCTCCTTAGTGTCTTTTATTGTCATCTTGGCCTTGAAAGCAGATTCAAGGTTCTTAGGTCTATAGTTATCAAAATTGGATAGCTCAAATATAGTAAGTATTCCCACTATTCCTTCAAAGGTTAGTGTGTTTCCTTGTACACACCTTAGCTCTTGGATGGCTGAAACTCTAATAGCATAGATAGGGAGAAGAGTTCTTAAGTATTTTTTGATGACTATTTCTTCTTCCAATTGACCACTTAGACTTCTTATTGCACTTACCCCTTCTTTCATTCTTGCAACATACTGAGCAGCATTTTCTCCTTCCTCCATTTTCATGTCATCAAACTTTCCTCTTAAACTTTCTCTCTTTGCTCTCTAGACATTCCGATCTCCTCCATAGATATCTGATAAGGCTCTCCACATCTTGAATGTAGTGTCACAATCTTTGATGTCATCATATTCTGCATAGTTAAGTGTAGAGGCAATCTCCAACATTGCTTGATTGTGCTACTTTTCTTTCAAATCATCTGCAGTAAGGGGTCCTACTAGATTTACATGTTCTATTCCAATTGATGTTTGTGCATAGTCACCTATTGATCCAAGTTTCAATTTCATCAGACTCTGTCATGTAGAAAAGTTGTCTTTTTTGAGCTTGTGAACTTCTCTCTTGGACATCTTGATCTTGCATCTTCTAGTACCTTAAAACTAAATCAGCAGATGGCTCTAATGCCAATTTTTAGAATTTCCTTAGAATAACTGAGAGGGGGGTGGCTGTGAATTAGTTATTCAAGGTCCAAATGTCCTATTCAAACTTTTTACTAAGTATAGTGAGCCCATTCAATCATTTATTCATCCAAGCTATAACTTTTCTAATCACCAAGTTACTATAAATCAACATTCAAGAATAACACATATGAGATCAACACATAACACAGTGATTTACATGGAAACCCAATTTTGGGAAAAACCACTAGTAACATGCTACTCAATTCTCACTCTTCTAAAGTGATGCCTTGTGAAAGGCCTGCCCTGTTAAAGGCTTACAACACACTATTAAATGTGACCTTTTTAGAGAATTTATCCACCCTATTAGAAGTGGGCCTGGTTAGAGGACTTTAGAACATTCACTTGGAATGTCACCCTGTTAAAGGATCTACAAATGGCTATTAAACCAACCTAAGTCCATAGGATTTTTAGATCTAATACAATTGCTAGAGAGTATTAGAAAATTTTGACCTGACTACAACATACAACTTATCTTACAGATCTCAAATCACTTCTCAGCTCATACTCTTGCCTGGCCTTCAATCTCTGCAACTCTAACAACTTGCCCTCCTTTCAAGTTTAGTACCCTTGAGTCTCCATGCTGAATGTACTAGTGCAATCATCTCTTCATGACCACTTGTAGAAGTAGAGCCTCTATGCTCCTCCTTCTCTTAGATGTCTCCTCCTTGACACCCTTCTAACTACTTTGTAGATTTGCCTCTTTAGCAGCAGCAATATCAGTAGCTCTTTGCTTCTTGGTTTATGACTCCTTAAATAGAAGTCTTGGAGTTCCTTTTCCCATTTGATTCTTCCATATTTTAATTTCAATTCATATGGATTAGGTAGAATTCATTACATCTAACCAATATTCTATTTCCTCTAGAAACTTCTTGAATAATCCTTTAGAATTTTCTCAAAAATGGTTTACATAGGATTTTGTGCCACCAGCTCATCATCCTTATCTTCCAACTTTTTTTCACAAAATTCAATGTAACCACTATATCAGATTAGATTTTATTAATCTTCATCATTTGAAATAATGTAATAGCTCAGCACTATTGAAATACTAGTGCTTGACACATACAATGTTACTTGGCACCCACTATGTTTTTCCTGATGCTCGGTACCTGAAGATCACTCAGCACCAACTAAGAATTTTTTGATGCTCGGCACCTAATCTTCACTCAACACCTAAAGATCACTTGGAACACACTATAATTTCCTATTACTTGGCTCCAACTAAGAATTTTCTCAGCTTCAACTAACTTGTTCAACAACCACTATAATTGATCCTTGCACTTCATTACAACATCATAACTCAACTTTTTGCTTAGGTACTCTTGTTACATCTTGTTGATCAAATCCTCTTCATCAATAAACTAAGCAATAGTACTTGGATCTTATAAGAAAATACCATCCCTACAAATAGTAGGTTTGGCATCAATGACAAAATAATGATTGAAAACAACAATCTTCCTTCTTTGCAACAATCTCCCTCTTTGATCTTCAACAATGATTTTTTCAATTAGATTTCCAATAGTTAGTGCTTCCTCCTTCATGAATTTTGGCTACTCAAAAATAAGGTATTTCTTCAATTAGTGAAATATCTACTTTTGTTTTTAAACCTTCTATTTCCACCATTGTTACTATTCAAATTATGTAAATAATTAGTACAAAGATAGTTGAAAGAAGGCCTCAATCAAGTACTAAAGTTTCTAGCAAAGGAAAAGACAAGGAAGATGGCATTGATCTTGATGAGGATATAGTTATTCTGAATTAGGATATCTCTACTCTAAATCTTGATCAAATGCATATAATATGTGAGCTTTTATAGAAGAAAGCTAAGCAAAAAAGGCTCAAAGAGGAGAGAAACAGAGAAAATCAAGTGCTAGAAGATGCAAAGAACATTATTGCAGATGCACTCAACACTGAGGTTGACATTTTTCAACCTATTTTGACTCAATTAGTAGAAGTGGTTCAGATATTTAATAAAGATCTAAATGGGAAAGAGAAATTACTAGAAAGAGTAGAGAAGAAATTTAAAAATAAACTACTAGAGCCAATTGCACAAAAGATTGCACTATACCAAGTAGACTTGTCTACTATTCTTAGCTCAATGAAAACCTCTACCAACAATGTCACTTCTCTATTTGGTAAATATGTGATACATCTATCTTTACATAGGAAATTAAAGATAAACTTTTCAAGATAGATGAAGATCTAAAGGCGAGTGCACAACACTTGTCACTTGACCTGAGCTATAGTTCTACTCATTACACAAAGATCAAATTTCTAACTAATATTCAAGAATAATTACTAAGAGAAGAAGTCAGGATAAGGGCCACACTTGTAGATATACAAGGCATGATTCTTCCAAACATGGATGCATTGCAAAAAGACATTGTACATTCCAAAACTCTCATCCATGATAACAACTTCTCCATAGCTGATCACATGATCAAATTATCAATAGAAGTTTAGATTACATTGCATACAAGCAAGGTGTTGTAATAAAATTGGGACAAGAAAATGTCATTGATTTTAAAGGTACATTCTAACTTCTTATCATATTTTGGAATAACCATATAGCATACACCTTTGCAATTTATGTCAAAAAGGGGGAGAATATGTGATGATGCAACAAAAGGGGAGAAGATGAGAAGATGTATAACATGTAAAGTGCGTTGGATATATATGTATAGGGGAGCATCATAATATTATGCATATACATATTTAGATAAAAATCTGTTACAAAAGCAATTTTGAAAAATCTCAAAAAAATAGAGTATGTTATTTTGTCAAAGACACAGAATGGAGATTAAAGATTATTTTTGAACTTTTTTAATTCAATTTTGATTAATAAGTGTTTTTTCCACTAATGCCAATGGGAGAGATTGTTGACATTATAGTCAAGTTTGTTTATTAGTGACACAGACACTTAATCAGATGGTTATCAACTATCGATCTAATTTTGTAGTATATACTATTAACCAAATAACTTAGGCTATACCGAGTTCTACAATTGCTACCGAGTTCTAGGAACAATATTTAGTTCACACCAAGTAGTATCTACCAAGTTGGTGATTATTAGTGTAAACCAAGTTTCATAGTGTTTACCAAATTTCTCAATACAAACTAAGTTTCTTAGTACAAACCAAGTTTTCTAGTGCTTACGAAGTTCATAGCTTCAACAATGTAAATCTAGTGTTGACCGAGCTATATAGTGTCAACCAAGTTATTCAATTTATATGCTAAGTAATAGTGTAGACTAAGTCACCAGTGTAGATTGAGTTCAAACTACTTGGAAGTGATTAATATGAGTTGAGCTTCTACATCTACCAAGTGCATGACAATGCCAAGCATTGACAATGGTTTCCAAGTGTTAGAACCTCACTGAGCTTGTCTTCAGAACCTAAGTACCTACAATTGGGCTGACTTTGTGTATTTTGGTAAAAATTTTATTGTAGTTGACTTAGATGAATTGTATTTTGGATTGATATATATATACGTAATGAATAATATCACATCCAAAGCATGAACATGTAATATATATGAGACACACAGAGAGAAGAAGTGTGAAGTAAGAAGGCTACAAGCAATATAAGGAGTAGCAAATATTTATCTATCATAGCAACATGATAATTACATTCCAAAGGAATATCATTTAGAAAATCAAAGTTACAGATCAGAGATCAGCCACTGGTTCATCCTAACATGTGGAATAGTTAAATCCTTTTACAAGGTAGACTTAATAGACTTTTGTAAATCTCTTTATTGAGTGCATACTTTATTGTATGTTTGTCAATCCTTTTGCAAGGTGGATCTAGTAATCCTTATTGCTCCTCACAGAGCAGATCATTAGAAGTGATCATTATAAGCCTTAATAGGAAAACTTTATACTATAGTACTAAAGCTTATGGGTATCATCCCCACCCCATTTTTACTTTTTATTTGGAAGGTTTTTGGGTTACCATATTGTGTGTCAAAGTGTAATGAATGCTTTAATTCTTTCAATTTTTCATGCATGCAACTAGATCAGAATAAATTTGAATGATTAATTGGTGAATTAAGATCAACTTGTATTGGTTATTGATTGACCCCTCCACTCTTAGTAACTTAGCCTATCTTATATTTCCAATAGACTTTGCATAAAAATTAAAGACATATTGAAATGACCATTTAATAACCTTTTACATGGTTATTATCCTTTCAAGGTCATTTTACAAATTTTGACATATTAAACCAATTGAGACCTTAACTATGACAATGTGGACAACATTAAATTTTTGTCATAACTTTTCTTTTCAATTGGTTTCCATTACATAGAATGACATTGAAACATATATGAATGAAAATATATCATTAAGATATCAATTATGAAAGTCTTGTACTTATATGATGGCTAGGTGCTTCTGTACCATATTGCTAGACTTCAAATATTTTCATGTCCCATGAAAATGCTTTGGTGAGAATCTATAAATAAATATGTTGCCTCTTTGTCTTCATGACTAGATTGATGCCTCCACTACTTCCTCTTTATCCTATCAATTTTGTCTCCTATCTATGGAGTTTATGTTGGCTTCCTCCAAGGTGCATCTCTCATTTGAAGTCCACTCCTCCACGTTGCTACAAACACCAACTTTTTTCCCTTGCTTGAGATTCCTCTCTTTCCCCTCTCCCCAATCTCTTAGTGACACATAATAGACCATTTCCTCTAGCCCTGGACCATCTCATATGTCCCTATTGGTAGACCTCCATGTCCACCTATCTATAGTGAGTGAACCTGCACCTGCAACCAAGTAACTTTACAACAAGAATCAAAATACCCAGCACTTCCTAGTAGATTATCTTCTATCTACACACTCAAAATCTTTTGAGCTCTAACACTAATTTGATGCAAGTATCATTATAACCCTTCAAGAAACCCCAAATAAATCATAGAGTTCCATCATAATTCAATATTTTAGAGGCATAAATAATTTTTTTCTCAATACAACCATCAATCAAATTACCATTATCAAATGACAAATCAATCTTGAAAACATAGTTTTCAATTCCCCCATTCTAGATAGGGTTACATATAGAGATTAGTAAAAAAAATTTTAAATATAATTTTTTCAATCCAATAATCTAAATTAGACATAATTAGGTTTCTAAAAACATATCCAAAACTCAAAAACATCCAATAGTAGAATTCAAATTTATTGTCTCTACTCTAAGACCCATTTTTTGCAACTTTATTGAAGATGGTTAAAAACCATTTTTCACTAAAAGATCCATAACTTCTACAAATATGCATTAAAATGACCCAAATAAAAAGGAATGAAATATTCTTCATATATATTTCCAATTAATCCCTTTATAGGTTATAAATCATCCATATGTGTTAGTGCCAAATACTGCAACATGACTATTGACAGGGAATCTGAGATCTATAAATAACCACTTTCACTAAAATACTCATAACTTCCTCAAAATTGAATAAATTTAATTCAAGGAAGATAAATCATCCTATTATCCAAATATATAACTTATATAGGATTTCCAAGCCCTAACTATCTGTACAAGGCCTATAAACAATGTGAAAATAGTGAACACCAATCAAAATAGTTAGGAATGAATGCACAAACTAATAAAAAAATGTTCTGAAGACGTTAAATAATTTTGGGGATTTGAATGAAGTGCACAGGTAAGGTTTTTGAGGGAAAGAACAAGGGTTTCTAGGACAACGGCAAGGACTTGGAGCAAAAATTCAATAGGAATGAGGATGATTTTCATGGTGGTCTGGTTCTTCATCAATAGTCTACAGGTCTAGAACAACCTAAACATAGACATGGGAAGAAGCTAATTGGTTTGGAGAAGCTTCATCAAACTGGTTCTGATCCGGTTTGCCATGAATTTTCTTCCATTTTCTCAGCCACACCTTTTGTTTAACCAACTCCACATCATGATTTTAGCTAGATCTTCACCACTACACCAATCATACAACCGATCAACTCCATATCAAACCCTTTTCCATTTCAAAGATGCCCTTTTAGAGATATTAATTCCAAAAGGGTTCCAAGTACTATTGAAAAGTCAATCTTCAAAGGGAAAGCAATTGTTCAACCTGCAAAACCTTTTTTCCTTAATCCTCATTTTCATGATCGTCAGTCACAGCTAACATCTAAATGCCCTCTAGTTTCTAAACCTAGGACTTCCCCTTACTTTGAAAAGGGTGAATCATCTCATCATCATCAGCAATCTTAGCTACCAAATTCCTTTGGGCAGGACAATCTTTTTCACAATAATCCCTCAATGGTTTGTTCATTTTAGGGGTGTAAAATTTCAGATTCAAATTCATTACTACTTATAAAGGTGAATGTGTGACACAAATCTACCTTTGTATAGAGGAGTCACAACAGAAAGGTGTTCAAAAAACAACCAGTATTTGATATATGTGAAGGTGCTCCTCTTGGCTCTTCTGTTCAAATGCAATCTGTTCAGATCCAAAAAGGTCTGGCTTGATAGAAGTTAGTCTCGACAATTGATAAAGCCTCCTTCATACCAAAAAAGATCTGGAAGAAAAAAATTAGGGCAAGGTAGATCAAGGTCCTCAGCATTCTGCACATGTTCATGGTCCACAATTTTAGGATAATAGTCAAGATAAATATCAAAATAATGTGGACCAAAATTTGGAGCAAGATCCTTTGAACTCTTCACAACAACAGTTGCATGTTACTTTTTCAAATCAAATGTTACAAAATTCGATCTCTACTCTTCAGCAGAAAGCTCTCATATGTAAGTTTTCTTCTACTTCATTATCCCTTTTAGATATCAAGAATTGGGCTTTCAACTTCTGGTTTGGCTTGATAGATATTTTTTATCATGATTCAGAATCCAACTTCTTTATTGCTATCTTTAATTCAAAAGAAGAAAGAGATGTTGTAAATAAGCAAAAGGGTTGGTTTTGTCAGGGTGTGGGGTTATTTACCATGTTGTGGATTCCCAACTTTAACCTTGAAGATAAAAATATCCAATTCTTTCTATATTGGGTTTCTGTTCCTTCTCTACCTTTGGAATATTGTGATCTTGAGATATTGGAAATTATAGCTAACAAGTTGGGAATTTTTTGAAGCGTGATTTGATTCTGTATGAATGCCCTCATTTGGAAGTCAAGCTGTGTTTGTTGAGTAATATGCATAAATCATTTCCTCAATCTATAGCTCTCATATCCAAATGGGGAAAATGGATATAGTCAGTTAAGGTGCAAGATCCTTTTGTGATTCTAAAATTCCAAGATAATCTTGGTCATTTTAGTTATATGTACCAAACTAGTCAACAAGATGTCTTACAAGTTTGTCCAAATCATTCTTCAGACCCTAATGTTTGTTCTCAAAAAATAAAATTGATAAATTGCAATACTTCTGAGGTCAAAAACATAGTCTCCATGACAGAGGGCCAAGATTATTCAAAAGATAGGTATATATATGAAGAGAATTCACATGCAACTCAATTTATTTCAAATTCATTCATGATTTTTCTTCAAAAAAAAATTTGGCTCTTCGCTTTATTCAAGAGTGTTTGCTACAATAGTAAACTTTTTATGTTGGAGTATGCCCCTCTACTTCAAATGGTTTCCTCTACAGATGTAAGCTCAAATTTGTCTCCCCTAGTAGACCTTCCATAGTGTGTATCTTCAAAGTCATTAAGTTTGATCACTTTCCAGAATAGAAGTTTTTCACTTTCAATATTAAGGTAGCCCATTTGGTGCCTTTCTATTTATCCTTCTCCTGTCATATTGAATTTTATTTATGATCAAATTTTATTTGAAATTACTACCTCTATCATTTTTGATATTGCCAAAGAGAAAGGTTTTCATGCTGAAGATTATAAGTCACCTATGATTGACAACTTGCTTCAAGAATTTCAATTTTGGAATAAATTGATCCCAAGTCAGGAATTTGAAAAATAGACAATTCTTAACCAATTTGACAATTAGTCAGTTCTTAATAATTTTCCTCAAGATTTCAGTGTAGGAATTGTAAGCTCAGTGGTAGGAGATTCCTTTGGGTTAGAGACCAATATTTATCAACTAGTGCAAAAGTCTACGATTTTGTCTCCTCAAGAAACTTAGCCTCAAGATTTTCAAATGCAAGATAGCCTTAAAATTCAGCCTTTATCTATAGTACAAACCCCATCTACAATAGCTCCTCTTGCTAAAACATGAAAGGCTAGAGGTAGACAGAAAGGTTCCAAAATTAAATTAGAAATTGCAGTAGGTATTCAAACTACATTGGATGATAGTTTCACTGTTATCAGAAGATCGACAAGGAGAGCTAGGTGTTCTCCTTGTCCCCAATGAAAATCATCTCCTGGAATGTCAGAGGTTTAAATGCCTTTGACAAGAGACAAAGAATCAAACAAGCCATTGATTCTTTATAGGCAGATATTATTTTATTGCAGGAAACCAAATTATCCCAAAATTTTTTTGAGAAAACCATTGCAAGATGGAAAAAATGGAAGCCCTATCATATTCAAGGTTTGGGTGCCTCTAGAGGTTTAGCAATTCTTTGGAATCCCTTTATAGTTAATTCTTAGCTCTTTCGACAAGAAAGTAATTGGAAGTTGATACATATAACTACATTTGATATTTCTTTTATCTTGATTAATGTATATGGACCTGCTTCAACTTTGGAAAAAGCATGTTTATGGGACTCTATCACACATTCTCTTCAAATGCAAGATCAATAGCAAGTAGTTATTGGAGGTGATTTTAATGCTTTATTAGCTCATTCAAAAAAAATTGGTGGTATTATCCCCCCCCCTAAAATGCTACAAGATTTTAATGTGTTTGTAGATAATAACAATCTGATGGATGTTCATCCTAATAATGGATTATTTACTTGGACTAACAAGAGGTTTGGATTTGCTAATATTGCTGCTCATCTTGATAGATTTTTCTTGTCTAAAGATTGGAAGTTGAGTTGAGCAGATATTTCTTCAGAAATCCTTACCTTGCCAAGATCTGATCATTTTCCTATCTCACTAATTCTCAATTGTAATAACAAATGTTCTAACCAACAATTTCATTCTTCTTTCAAATTTGAAAGCATGTGGCTCAGGCACCCAAAATTTTTACACAATATTCATCAATGGTGGAATGAAGTTCCAATGGAAGGATGAAAAATCCATCAGTTTGCAATGAAATTGAAATATATCAAGTCTCAAATTCGAATTTGGAATCAAAAAGTTTTCAAAAATGTGTTCCAACAAAAGGTTATAGTCAAAGATCAGCTAGAAGAAGTTTATAAATAGATCATCCAAAAGGGCATGAATGAAGAAACATATTCTTCTCAAAAGAATCTGCAGGAACAATGGGAGGAATTGTGTTCTAGAGAAGAGATGTACTAGAGACAAAAATCCTGAGAATTATGGCTTCAGGATGGAGATAGAAATACTAAGTTTTTCCATAATTCAACCATGCAAAAAAGAATTAACAGTATAATTTTTCATATCAAAGATGCCTCTAGTAACCTTCTACCTAATGAAAATCTTATCAGAAATGAAGGCGTCAAATTCTTTAAGAATCTTCTTGCTCCTGATATCTTGTCTTCTCCTTCTGCATCACAAGTTGTAGAACTCCTTGATTCCATTCCACAAGTGTTAATAGATCAGGATAATGATATTCTAATGGCTCCCGTTACCATTCAAGGAATATATAAAGTTGCCTTTTCTTTTCCACCTGACAAAGCTCCTACGCTGGATGGTTTTACTACATTGTTTTACCAAAGTTGCTAGAATATAATTGGATGGGATTTATTGGTGGTTGTGGAAGAATCTAGAAGATCCAAAACCATGCTAAAATATTTTAACACTACCAATATTTCCATCATTCCAAAAGTGAGGGATCCCCAAACTTTTGCAGATTTTAGGCCAATCTCCTTATGTAATTTATCCTATAAGATTATTACTAAAGCCATATATCTTAGGATTTAGCATCTTATTCCATGTATTATTTCCCTAGAGCAACATGGATTTATCCTAGGAAGGGAAACCATGGAAGGGGCTCTTGTGGCTCATGAAGTTCTCCACTCTATTAATTTAAATAAGACTTCAAATTTTGTTATCAAACTGGATATGATGAAAGGCTATGATAGAGTTTGTTGGAAATTCTTGCTACAAGTACTTGCTAAAATGGGTTTTTCAAAACGTTGGTGCAAATGGATTAAGGCTTTTATTTTGGGGGCTTGGTTTTCATTGGTCATTAATGGGAAGCCTAAGGGTTTTTTTCCTTCCACACACAGGATCTGACAAGGGGACCCTTTATCTCTAGTGTTGTTTAGTATTATGGCTAAAGCTTTTAGTAGGGCCATCTCACAACAACATTTGATAAATAAATGGAAAGGAGCTCTCATTTTAGGTACAAACATATCTATCACGCACTCTCTTTTTGTGGATGATACTCTCCTATTTGGTTTGTCAAATTTTTAGGAAGCTTGCCATATTCTTTATACACTTGATCTTTATTCAACAATGTTTGGTTAGATTATCAATGCTCAAAAATCCAAGATCTATTTTTTCAACACTGTCAAAATGGTTTTCGACAAAATTAAATAGATCCTAGGTTTTTCAGAAGACTTCTTACCCTCAGTCTATTTGGGCATTCCTTTCTTGATGGGTTCAAATAAATCATTGTATTGGTCCTCAGTTATTCAACATATTCAGAGTCAAATTACATCTTGGAAAGTTAGATGGTTGTCATTGGCGAGAAAAATTTTGTTGATCAAGTCAGTTTTAGCTGCAATCCCTAACTATTTTATTGTTGTTCTTAAGATCCCACCCAAAGTACTAGCTACAATTCATAAATTGATTAAAGGTTTCCTATAGTCAGGTAATATGGATGAGTTCGGAAAGATTCCACTCATCTCTTTGCAAGATATGTCATACACTCCTAATGCTGGAGGGGTAGGAATCCATGATCTTTCCTATAGAAATGAAGCATTTGGTGGGAAATTGATTTGACACATGTTTTCTAAGTCTTAGTCCATGTGGTGCAAAATTATGTAGAAAAAATATCTAGATAACAATGATCCTTCTAGAATCTTAACAATTTCTAATCCTCCAAAAGGCTTGGTTATTTGGGACTTCATGATTGCTTCACACAAAATCATAGTTGATTATATTTCATGGGAAGTCAATAATGGAATAAGTATTAATTTTTGGAATGATTCCTAGAATGGTCAAATTCCCCTATCTAAGAGTGGGATTTCTTTAAACATTATTCAAGTTGTTGAAACCCATTGGGGGACCCAGTTGAATCAATATGTGGAATATGTTTTTGAATTTTCAAAGAAAATAGTTTGGAAAGATCCAAATATTCTACCTCTTTCATCATAGGAAATTAATCAATTTCAAAATATATTGAGTTCAAGGCAAGTCTACTTCTCTAAAGTCCAAGATTGGATTTTTTGGGCTCCAGCTAAGGATGGTGATTATTTAGTGAAAGAGGGATACAAATTTTTGCAGCAGAATGGTTTGAATAAATTTACTTCCAGAGCTTTTTCATTTTGTTGGAATCTGGTAGTTCTTCCTAAAGCAAGTCATTTCTCATGGCTGGCGCTAAAACACATGATTTTAACTAGTGATAGATTGAATAGAATACAACTTGCTACGCCATTTAAATGTGTTCTTTATGGGGAATAGGATGAAATTGTGGATCATTTGTTCATTACATGTTCATTTTCTTACCAATTCTAGTGCTTTATTTTGAGTAAGCTTAAGTATTGTATTCCCTTGCCAAATAATCTCTAGGATCTCTTTCAAACTTGGCTAGTTCTCTGTTGGAAATATTCAAGATATGACAAGTTACTGAGAGGGGAGGGGTGAATCAGTAACTTCTAAAATTTCAATCAATAAAACTGTATACTGATATATTCATCATTCATCCAAGTAACCTATTGTAAGCATGAAACAAAATCATTTGCAACACTTGAACACACAGATTTGGTGACCCAGAAACCTTCCAAATAGAAAGTAAAACTGGGGTGGGGATGAAACCCACAAGCTTCGTTACTGCAGTATGAAGTTGGACGGTTAAGGCTTACAATGACCACTTCTGGTGATCTGCCCTGTTAGGAGCACAAAGGATTGCTAGATCCACCTTGTTAGAGGATTTCCAAACATACAATAAAGTATGCACTCTGTTAGGAGATTTACAAAAGACTGTTAAGTCTACCTTGTTAAAGGATTTGCAAAAACTGATTCACCTATTAGAATGAAATAGTGGATCTGATTACAACTGATTGCTGATAAGATTCTCTATGCTCTGATTCACCTTGATGTGATAGATAAAACTTTTCTGCTTCAAAACTAGACCTGCTGAATATCTTCACAATTCAGCCCACATACTTTCGCATGCATGTATTTCTTTCGCACTTTCACACATTCACACTTTCACATTTCCACTCATTACCATTGCCATAACTGTTGTTTGAATGATACAATACATTGCATATATATACTATCCATATAAATAATACATGCAAGGTCGGCTAAACAATACATGCAAGGTCGGCTAAAACAACAAGTGCAAATCTCTATACAAAGTTGGCCCAAGGTAAAAACTTGGGTTCACTGAACTGACTCGGTGTCCTTCTAATACTCGGTGTCCACTGCGTTACTCGACATCGTCATGCACTCGGTAGAAGTGAAGGCACGGTTCATACTAAACACTTCGAATAGTTCTAAACTCGGTAACCACTGGAGACTCGATAGAAGAGATGTCACTCGGTGAATACTTCTATCTGAACTGTTGCTCGGTGATCAAAAGAAATACTTGATAGAACCTTGTGACTTGGTGATAGTTAGTTTCCTTGATATCCATCTGAGCTCGGTAAAAATTAATTTCCTTGATAACCTCAGGAGCTCGGTTATCATGAAGTTCTCGGTTACATCTTAGTACATCTTTACTCGGTCAAAACTGATTCCTTTCTTTATCTTGAACACTCGGTAAACACTGATTGCTTTTTTCACCTTGATCACTCGGTAAACACGGATTGCTTTGTTCACCTTGATCACTCGGTAAACACTAACTTCTTTGTTCACCTTGATTACTCGGTAAACACTGACTTCTTTGTTCACCTTGATTACTCAGTAAACACTGAGAACTAGGTAAATCTTGGTTTCCGATGTGAGCTCGGTAAGCATTCAGAATCCAATAAGTGTTGTAACTAATGACAAAAATGTATCATACTGCCAACAATCTCCCCCTTTGGCATTAGTGACAAAAACACTTATGAGACAAAATTTATCTGACATGCTGATGACTGATTATGAAGATACATAGCTTCATTATATACAACTCCCCCATAGAGTAGCTTTGTTATATACAACTCCCCCATAGAATGTACATACATTATTTACATGAGCTGTATATCTCTTCCTTTGTAAAAAATTTTGAAAACACTTATTCACCCATAGTATACATATCCAACAATAATCTCCCCCTTTTTGACAATAATGCCAAAGAATAAAGAATATATATACTTATATGGAAACACCAAAATGAGAGATGAACTCTGAATGTACCTGGAGAATAAGCTGGAGAGTCTTATCCCAATTCTCTTGCAAAATTTTGCAGGTAGAAAGAGCTATTTGAATTTCAGCCGAAAGTTCAATCACATGATCTGCAATGGAGAAGTTATTATCATGGATTAATGTCTTTGAATGTGCAATATGCTTCTGCATTGAATCCATGATGGGAAGGATCATGTTTTGGATATCTATCAATGTAGATCGGATCCTTGCCTCTTCCCTCAACACCTCTGCCTGCTTCTCTGACAAAAATTTGATTCTGAGGTGATGAGATGAGCTTGAACTGGGGTCAAGCTTCAAGTTCTGTGTGCTTACCTTCAGATCTTCATCAATTTTATTTAGTTTTTCTCTTATTCTTTTAGTGTATTCGGTAACATCACAAAGTTTAGCAAAAAGAGATGTTACATTATTAAAAGAATTTTCCATATCTGCCAAAACTGAGGTTAATGCAACCTGATTTATTGCAATGTTCTGGGCAATGTGCCCTAATACCTTATTATCAAATTTCTTTTCTGCACGCTCAATTAGCTTTTCTTGTCCGGAGGCATCTTCATTGAATTTATTAACTGCCTCTTCTAGTTGAATCAAAATGTGTTGAGAAGTATCAACATCAACACCTATAGCCTCAGTAATTATGTTCCGGGCTTCCTCAATTATCCTATATTCCTTATCCCTTTCTGATCTTAACTGCATCTGAGTAGCCTTTTTCTCAATAAGTTGACTAGCATACCTCATTTCTTTAATGGTAGCATTATCAAAGTCAATCTTTGGAATTACTATCTCTGTGTCCAAGTCAATATCTTCAGGAATTTCCTTTCCAGTGATCATAAGTCTTAATAGTTGCTTTTGTTTGACTTCTGGGATGACTGGTTTGACCTTTGGAATAGACACAACAGTAGAGATAGAAGGACTAGCAGTAAAAACTGGGATGTTTGAGGTTTGAGTGCCAATAGAAGTATGTACAGGGTCAAAAATTTGAGTGCTGGCCAAAAATGGTGATACACTCGGTAATATAGTATCTGAGCTCACTGTGCCTGAAGTAGATGGCAACAAAATTGTAGAACAAATTTGAGTTGTCAAAATTTGAGAACTTACAGCAATGCCAACTGATGATGATGGAGTCGAGGAGGCTAACTCGGTAGATGAAAAGGGGTGCAGCTCGGTAGACGAAGAGGGATGCAGCTCGGTAGATGAAGTGGTAGTCACTTCCACTGATGATACCTGGAGTTGAGATATGGCAGGTGTAGATGGTAAAAATGGTGTAGATGAACCTACTGAAGCTGACTCCAACCTTGATGATGTCATAGGTTTGTCTGGGGAGTGAGGAAGGGATGCAATAACTGCTGCTGCAATTTTTACCGTATCATCCTCCTTATCTTCCTCTTCAGCTTCTTCCTCTTTGTCTTCTTCCTCCTTTTCTTCCATCATTGCATGCAACTCTCCTAGTGTAACTATGATGGATGGAGTGCTATCTGATTCATCACTGCTACTGCTGCTGTCATCATCCTTTATTTCTACTGGGTCTACACTGGGCTTATGTAGATGATAGATGTTTTTCCACATGTTTGTAGCATCATTTACAACATGCTCTATATCTTTGATCAAAACTAAACAAGTGTGGAATCTGATCATCATTTTACCTTCATAGGTTTTCAATTCAGATTTTACCTCTGCTCTAGTGAGACTAGGCCGAAGATTCTTCAGGGATTTCTCATATATATCTTTTACCGTCTTGGTGGCTAACTCCCATCTTGGTTGTACTCTCTCCAGTAGTTCTTTAGAGATATGAGGAGCAATCTGGTCTGGGGAGTATTTCCATTTTCCCATTTTGTTAAGTACCAATTCCTCAATTTGCATTTTCTCTACATCAGTCCTTGTCTCAAATCTCAATGCCTTGAAATTTGCAATGCTAGCTCCTTCTTCCAATGTTTTGAGCCTTTGCTCGAATGTAGGTGCAGGTTTGACCAATACAGGTTCCTGAATACCTTTTCTCATTCTTCGAGTGAATACTGCAGTAAGCTGCTTCTTGGGCTTGGTAATGATTACCTTGCCTTTCTTCTTTGCCAGTTGCTCTTTTTCTGATTCTTTTTCTCCTTCTTTTTCTTCTTCACTTTCTTTATCTTCACCTTTTCCCTCGGTGACCATAAGAGAACTCATTTCAGTTTTTAGTTTGGCCATTTTCCTTTTACCTTTGCTGATGGCCTATGGAATTTTGATTTCTAGTTCAATTCTGGCCTTTGCTTCATCATAAGTACCAAAAATTTGTTGCCTTGGGTCTACTGGCTCATTTACCAGTGCTTCAATGATATCCCTGGTTTCATCAATATTTACCTCATATGGAAGAGGTTTCACCCATGCAACTCGGGGTGTAACTGCCTGTATGTATACCTTGTCACAGTCAACCATGAAACAGACATCATCCTTATACTCTTCAACAAGTTTTGGAGGTATTCTGAATTTGTTGTTCATCCTTTCCTTGAAATCTTCAAAATAATTTTCCATTACTTTGTCAAAATTCATACCCATATCTACTATGAATTCATTTATTTGATACAAAATTGGAGTATCTTTCCTCCATACAACTGTACCTTTGGATGGAAAGAATTTCTGTACATAGAAGAATAAACAAACTAGCAAAGAACCAAATTTACAAGGGTTTGTCTTTGCAGTCCTTATGCTTTCCATGTTTTTATTGAATTGTTTTAATAATACATCAGCTAGGTCAAACTCCATATTTTTCTTTACAATTTTATATGCCAAATCTACAGCCTCGCAAGGTACACTATTCAGCCTGTTGGAATAACATAAATACCAAATTTCAGTTCTATATCTGAAACATTGTTGATTTTTAAACCTCTGCCATCCCATTCGGCTTGGGTTTTCTTTTGTAACTCATCCCGTCCTAGGGTTTTGGTGGTTTTGGCTTTGCTGAGCATTGGGAGACCCGTGATTTTGTGAATCATCTTCTTGGTTATCAAAACTGGTTGTTCCAACCATAACTGACCATTATGTACTCGGCTCAAGATATACCTCACCCATTTCACTTGGAAACTTCTTGGCAGATGCGGGATATGGGTTAAGCCTTTGGTTTCCAAATGTTTGAACTTAGGTTTTAGGGTTCCATCCATGCATAACTCGGCTAGGGTGCTATCCATATCTAGTGTCCCTATTTCTTGCACAGTACACTTGAAATGAGTACGAATATCATTGATTAGAAGTACCTTTGGAGGAATCTGTGATTGAGCTCCATGCGGGTCGAGTGATTCAGCGATGGCAGGAACAAGCTTGAACGTCGGTGCCTTCCATTCCATTCCCTTCACAAGCATTTCGGATCCTTTCTTTGCCTTGCTGCTGCTGGTGCTTGCGGAAGCCATTGCTGCTCGGTGAGTAAGAAGATTTCGTAAGAATACTTCGCTGGAAAATTTCTTCAACTCACTTGAATTCGCTTGAAAACCCTCTTTTGTAAATCTCAAATTCGCGGTGAAAAAATGAGGTTGAAATCTGCCCTTTTGATGAAAAATTCGTCATTAATGTTCAGCATGGAGGTAGCTGCGATTGACAGGCTGTCATCCACTAGCTCGGCTTAAACTTCACAACTCGGTGACCAAAAGAAAATAGGTTAATCCGCCCTTAACTCGGTAAGAGAAGAACCAACCATGCTCGGTAAGTGCAACTTGGTGAAAGAAGCTTTATTGCACCCGACTGAGCTCGGTAAGGTCATGTACCGACCATGATCCTGATGTATCTGAAATACTAATTTGATCATATTTTCATTCTAGGACTACTTAGGATATTGCTTGTGGATACAGTCCTAGTCTTATCCTGATGAGTCTTAATTGGAAATGGGAGAGTCACTCACCTCTTGAGTGATCATTCCATTACTTGAATTATCTGGCTCGGTAGACTTTGGAATCCATTGCTGCTTCATTTTTTTCTGAATATTGTCTACTTTGATTTTCTTCTCATCCTCGACTTTCTTTATGTTCAAGCAATTTTTAGATATATGACCAAGTTCTGTACATGTATAACATCTTACAGTGGTATCCCTTTTTCTTAGGTGATGCCTTGCACAGTTTATGCCAGTATGACCATATTCTCCACAATAATGACATCTGCACCAAGTGTTGTAGTCCCAACCAAATATTGCTTTGACAAGTTGTTCAGCTGGATTAAAAGATTTGAATTTGCATTGTGATGCCTTATGACCTTGCTTTTGGCATTTGTGACATTTACCTTCAAATTTCAGTTTCCTTTTGCATTCATTGGCTTTGTGTCCATGCTGATTGCAATTGTAGCATTTTCCATTAAATTTGTCTTTTCCATTGCTCCAACATCTATTAGATGTATGACCTAACTTACCACAGTGGTTGCAAGTAGGTTTTTGATTCTTTTGAGTACCCTGTTTGGAGGATTCACCTTCTTCCTTGTATCCAAGGCCTGCTTTACCATTTTGTTTATGAAAGTTTTCTTCATTTTGCAGATTCAATTGATCCATGTCTTTTTGAGATTTTACCATTCTCTCATTGACTTGTTTTTCAGAGATTAGATCACTTTGTAAGCTTGCATTGATTTGTCTTTCAGTAATTAAGTCATTTCTCAAAATCTCATTCTCAGATCTTAGATTCATAATTTCTTCATTTGCATTAGATAACTGAGTTACAAGATTTTCAAGCTGAGAGGATTGATTATTCCTTACCTCTAAGTCTTCAGCTGCCTTGTTCCTTTGCTCCAAGATTTCGCATAGCCTGATGGACTGGATTCCTTGTTCACTTTTGAGCTTTCTTACTTCTTCTTGTAGAGATCCATTCTTTTCTAAGAGTTCTTTGATTGCTCTGTCAGCTTCATCTGAACTATTTGATGGTGAGAGATCTTCAATCTTTTCTTCAACATACTGATGGTCATTCATTTTCTTTGCAAGTTCTTTCCTTCTTTTCAAGGATTGTAAAAGATGCTCTTTTGCTTCATTGAGTTGAGCCATGGCCATTTTCAAGTTTGAATATCTCCATTGTCCTTGATCTTTGCTCAAGCTGTGAAGCTTTTATCTTGAGAACCTTATAGCTCTGATACCAATTGTTGGAAATATTCAAGATATGACAAGTTACTGAGAGGGGAGGGGTGAATCAGTAACTTCTAAAATTTTAATCAATAAAATTGTATACTGATATATTCATCATTCATCCAAGTAACCTATTGTAAGCATGAAACAAAATCATTTGCAACACTTGAACACATAGATTTGGTGACCCAGAAACCTTCCAAATAGAAAGTAAAACTGGGGTGGGGATGAAACCCACAAGCTTCGTTACTGCAGTATGAAGTTGGCCGGTTAAGGCTTACAATGACCACTTCTGGTGATCTGCCCTGTTAGGAGCACAAAGGATTGCTAGATCCACCTTGTTAGAGGATTTCCAAACATACAATAAAGTATGCACTCTGTTAGGAGATTTACAAAATACTGTTAAGTCTACCTTGTTAAAGGATTTGCAAAAACTGATTCACCTGTTAGAATGAAACAGTGGATCTGATTACAACTGATTTCTTATAAGATCCGCTATGCACTGATTCACCTTGATGTGATAGATAAAACTTTTCTGCTTCAAAACTAGACCTGCTGAATATCTTCACAATTCAGCCCACATACTTTCGCATGCATGTATTTCTTTCGCACTTTCACACATTCACACTTTCACATTTCCACTCATTACCATTGCCATAACTGTTGTTTGAATGATACAATACATTGCATATATATACTATCCATATAAATAATACATGCAAGGTCGGCTAAACAATACATGCAAGGTCGGCTAAAACAACAAGTGCAAATCTCTATACAAAGTCAGCCCAAGGTAAAAACTTGGGTTCACTGAACTGACTCGGTGTCCTTCTAATACTCGACGTCCACTGCGTTACTCAGCATCATCATGCACTCGGTAGAAGTGAAGGCACAGTTCATACTAAACACTTTGAATAGTTCTGAACTCGGTAACCACTGGAGACTCGGTAGAAGAGATGTCACTCGGTGAATACTTCTATCTGAACTGTTGCTCGGTGATCAAAGGAAATACTTGATAGAACCTTGTGACTCGGTGATAGTTAGTTTCTTTGATATCCGTCTGAGCTCGGTAAAAATTAATTTCCTTGATAACCTCAAGAGCTCGGTTATCATGAAGTTCTCGGTTACATCTTAGTACATCTTTACTCGGTCAAAACTGATTCCTTTCTTTATCTTGAACACTCGATAAACACTGATTTCTTTGTTCACCTTGATCACTCGGTAAACACTGATTGCTTTGTTCACCTTGATCACTTGGTAAACACTGACTTCTTTGTTCACCTTGATTACTCGGTAAACATTGACTTCTTTGTTCACCTTGATTACTCGGTAAACATTGACTTCTTTGTTCACCTTGATTACTCGGTAAACACTGAGAACTAGGTAAAGCTTGGTTTCCGGTGTGAGCTTGGTAAGCATTCAGAATCCAATAAGTGTTGTAACTAATGACAAAAATGTATCATAATGCCAACAACCAAAAGTCATTGTTTGCAAACCTCTAGAAATGTATCCCAGCCTTGGTATTTTGGGCTATTTAGTGGGAAAGAAATAAGCACATTTTTAGAATGGAATTCCTTCCAATAGAAATTTTTTTGAATGCTATTGAAAGATCTATCTTAGAAGTGACTAATTCCAGCTTGAAAATGATTAAATTTAATTCGATTGTGACCCATTGGGATTCTCAAATTGTCCAAGAATGGAAATTACTATTTATTCCTAATGGGTGGAAAATAAGTCCTTCTCCAGCACATATCTTACCCCGAAAGAACATTTGGAGACCCCCATCATTTGGTCTTTGGAAACTAAATTTTGATGGAGCCTCTAGAGGAAATCCAGGTCCTTTGGGTTTAGGGGCATGTATTAGAAGTTCTTCTAGAGAGGTTGTAGTAATCATAGTATCCCCTTTTCCTATTGACACAAATAACATTGTTGAGGCTCATGCCTTGTTGGCTGGGCTTTTATTAGCTAAGCAAGGTTGTATCAATAGGCTACATATAGAAGGGGAATCATCAGTTATTATTGATGCTTGTATAAAAAGGTACATCATTTCTTGAAAACTCAAATATGTATTGAATCAAATTTGGAGACTCCTTCATGAATGTTCAGATGTTTCCATTTTGCATATTTATCGAGAAGGGAATAAAGTTGTAGATTTTTTATCAAATTAGGGTTGTCATGGGGTTATTGTTTCTACTTTTCACTCTCTACCTTTTATTAAGCAACATAAGGCTTTAAAAAATCTTATTCATGAAGACATGGAAGCCTCTACTAGTAGTAATGTTCAAAGTGTCGAGCTTACTAGGTAAAATTTGAATGTTGAGGTTAATTCCAAGTGCCAAGTTGAGCCAGTTTATTAAGATGTTGAGCAAAGATCTTCAGGTGCTGAGTGTTCAGGCAATAGGTACCGAGTTCTTCAGGTGTCAAATATTTAGGCAGTAGGTACTGAGTTATTTAGGTGTCAAGTGTTTCAAAATTGTCTAGTTTATAGGAGAGTTTATTAAGATGTCATTGTTTCTACTTTTCACTCTCTACCAGTAATGTTTAAAGTGTCAAGCTTAGCAAATAAATTTTGAATGTTGAGGTAAATTCCAAGTGCTGAGTTGAGCTAGTTTATTAAGATGTTGAGAAAAGTTCTTCAGGTATTGAGTGTTCAAGTAGTAGGTTCCAAGTTCTTCTAGTGCTGAGTGTTCAGGCAGCTTTTACCGAGTTCTTCAAGTGCTGAGTGTTTCAGAATTGCCAAATTAATAAGAGATTTTTAGGTGCTAAATAGGCATAAAGGTGCCTAGTTGTGTAGTAGAAAGGAGTGCTTAGGCTTGTAAGGTTGGTCAAGTTCTGAGTTGAATAAGCTATTCTCTGGTGCTGAGTAAAGCAGAGGAGGTTGTCAAGTGTTGAGTTGAGGTAAATTCCAAGTGTTGAGTTGAGCTAGTTTATTAAGATTTTGAGCAAAGTTCTTGAGGTACTGAGTGTTCAAGCAGTAGGTACCGAGTTCTTCTAGTGCTAAGTGTTCAGGTAGTAGGTACCAAGTTCTTCAAGTGTTGAGTGTTTCAGAATTGCCGAGTTAATAGGAGATTTTCAGGTGTCGAGTAGGCATATAGGTAATTGGTGTTGAGTCACTATGCTTAGTACTAAGTGCTGAGTAACTGAGTCTTAAATTAGATGCCAAGTTATTTAAGGTGCCAAATCTATTAGGTGTCAAGTTGTGTAGTAGAAAGGAGTGCTCAAGCTTGTAAGGTTGGTCAAGTGCCAATTTGAATAAGCTATTCTCTAGTGCCGAGTAAAGCAGAGGAGGTTTTTAGGTGCCGAGTTGCCCTATCATCTTAAAGTGAATTTTATGCCGCATGTTTTTCTTAAGTACATTTATAATGACATGACTTCTAAAAGTACATTTTGTATGCTCCAAATCTTTCATTCCCTAATGATATTCAATTTTGAAGTCCTATTTTTTTATTGCCTCATGTGAATAAATCTGAATCATTAAGGAGTATCGTCTTTAGTACCATTTCTAGGCATGATAAGAAAAAAATTGGTAATAGTCTACATGGAAAATGACAAGTTTCACTATGATTATTTATTGAAGTTTCCTATATCTATCTTTCATTGCACACTTTCACAAACATCCTACAAATGCTTAATGAGGAAAATTTATTTTGTGAGCTGAGATTGTGCTTCAAGATGAATTGTGTGCTTTGGCTTGTGAAATGTGTCATAAACAACATCGTCTCATCATGCCAAAAAAAAATTGTATTTGGTTGCCACCAGGATTAGAGGAATTTTTGTTACCCAATCATGTTACAGATGAGGTGATGAACCAAATATTCATAATGCATTCACAAATGATCACAACAGCCATCCGGCATATCATTGGTGAAGAGCTTCTCTATCCATCGGCACATGTGTTTTTCTATCCTTCTCAGGTCATATCTATATTTCTATCCAATGCCATGGATTTTTTGCAATCTCCAGATAGGCTTCAAGCCTTGGCTCGAAAGGTAATCCTGCCACATTTCCTAGTGGATAATAAATTGACTATGGCTATGCAAAAATATGACTTGTAGAATGGCACGGCTTTAGTTGGTGGCCTATTTTCACATTCTCAACTTCTGCAAAAACATGAATTTTATGTTTTTTTTGAGGCTATGAAGAAATCTATAGATACTTGCAGTTTTATTTATTTGAAGCATACTCTGCCATTTGATCCGAGATTAATGGGTGTGCAATTGGTGGAAAGAGTTAAGTTAGTGGGCCTGGCCATGATTGAATTGCAAAAGGATTCTAATGTTTCAAAATTCATATAGCCAAATGCATCGTCAAAAAATTTATAGCCAATTGAACAGAGTTTTTGGGATTCAATTGGTGTGATTAACTTTGATTGGCTTGTAGATAGTTCAGAATTTTGATTTGGCTTGGGAATTCTTTTTGATGGACTTGGTTTTTCTTGTCATGGTCTACTATTTGTTTGGGCAAGATTGAAAGGCAGTGTTTCTAAAGGTCCCTTTCAACTTATGTCATCATCAACTGGTGTTATATTTTGTATGTTGCAGCTTTATGTCTAACTACTTCATGTCAAAGCTATTGTATCCAAATTTTGTAGAAGTTTAGATTTGGTTATCTTCAGGGGTATATTTTTGGGTGATAACCCTTTGTAATTTCTTGCTCATAATATCTAAATATATGTAAACATTAGGGATGATGTTGGGTTTTCTTCACTGATTCTTTCCCAGTTGATCTCATTGAATCAGATTAATAAATAGTATCGTGGCTAGCCACTTTTGCTTTAAAAAAAAAACAAAACAAAATTTTCTCCTTCTTCTCATTTTGATTTGGAATAACCCATACAAGTTATTTATACCAATTTAGGCATTTAGAAACCATCCAAATTCCCCTATGACCTTTCATCTTCCATTTATTTTCAGCATTTGCAATATTACAATTTTGTAATCTTACACTTTCTTTACAACTTTACATTTTATTACCCTTGTGAATTACCATTGATTCATGACATGGAATATCACATCCAAAAATATGGACTCACCTTAAATAATTACAATATTTTTGGGATCATCTACAATATCTTTATGACTAGGTGCTCCTATATAATTATTATACCAATTTCGCCCCCATTCAGCCCATCGCTAATAATCAATTTGAGAAATTTTTAATAAGTTGGATTCTTTTTTTGGGTTAACCCATTAAGGTTGGAAACTATTTTTTTTTTAGCTTGGTTTCTTCATTGACAAGTGAAATTAGTTTATTCTTGGTTGAGTTAACCTAGGCAAGAGAGATCTAATGACTTTCATGTTTTTCAAAAACATTTGCCCATCCTCTTGAAAGGGTGAGATGTTGCCTCACATCACCATTCTAATATTTCTTCATACTTCATACTATAGAGCCTCTATGATGTTCTAAGGTCACAATTATGCCACATGTGTTGAGCACTCCAAACAAGTTGACTCATGTGGCCCCGTAGGTGATAGAGCCTTGTTGCATGTGATTAGTCCATGAACTCCATATCAATAGCTATTAGGGTCCAAAGTTTCATAAAAATGCATACAAGATGCTACCACACATCACCATTTGGGGATTTATACAAGGCTTCAAAGTTCTAAATTACACCATGTGGTGGAGGGTCCTATCTCTAGCACTTGTTTGTAACACAACATGCATTGCATAGATTGACAATGGAGATTCAATGGAAGATTATAAGATTGCCATCCATTTTTTCAAATGGAAAGTAATAAGATTCTATTGCATGTTCCTATTCTAGTGTTTCCTCACTTTTCCTTATTCCTTCAAGGCTATAAAGCCCAAAATTACATGATAGCCATTGGATTTAGATCATTTTGGAGTCTCCTCATTGCATCTCAACTATCTACTAGAAATAAAGCTCATCTTGATCAATGACCATGTTTTAATTTCTCGTTAAGGGAGATTATCTTGCATCTCAATCATCCATCTTGAAGGGAAGATCTACATGAACTGTGGAAAAATAATCTATCATTGGGAGAGATTCCCATTGTATTTGGGTCATTCATTTTAATTAAGGATCTATATCAACAACCAACATTCAATTTAAGGAAAATCATATTCTCTCCCATAGTCAACTCTACAATTTCATGGTTGGATAACACATCCTGTTATCCCTCCTTGTGTTTTTTTCCAATGATGTGATTTGGCTTCTCATGGCCATCACATGCTAACAGTGCCAATTATTCAATGTCCAACAACTTCTTGGTCCATGTTTCCATACCTCTATAATTCATGAAATGATCAAATCCTTTGGGAGTTGACCTCTTATGACTGGATGCATCATTTTCCCCTTCTTGTCACTTCCAGCAACAATGCACTCCATGATCATATTTCATTTTGATTCTTAGTTATTGATCTCTTCTACAACTCAACTTTTCTTGGTTAGGGTTTGAACTTAATGCTTAAGTCAGAGTTATGCCTAAACTCTTTAAAGGCAAGTTGTAAATATTTCTTAAGGGTTCTTCTCTATTTGTATTTTGTAGTAGCATTATTCTTTGCAATTTTTTCCTTCCATCAATGAAGTCTTTGTTTTTTACCTATCTTTTCATTCATTAACTTATGCATATTTATTTCCTTATTGTGATTATTTATTTTCTACTTTTATTGATTCATATGTTGTGTCAAGTCTATTAGCAGTTGCTACATAGTGAAATATCTTTCCTTTCTACACTTCAATTAGCTCCAAAATTTCAAGTGGTCCCTTGGAAAATAGAATAGAGTTAATATTAGTGTATTTTGGTTTTCATTGATGCTTTGTGTAGTCATAGGTAGAGATTATAACCACTATTCTATCTCAGCACACCACCTCTCTTTCCTTGTTAGCATTTTACTTTCTATTTTTCTCTCCCTTTTCCTCTCAAGTAGGAGTTTAGGTGTATCTTGATAGTATGTAAGCCAAACTTCTCTAGATATTAAACCTTAGAGAACAAGTCCCACACTTGGAGGTCATTTCCATGTTACACAAGGTTGCTAGAGGGTCATAGCTCAAGAACGGGTGCAAACTTTTGTGTTAAGAGTTTTTGGCACACGTGGTGGGATTTCATTCAAGTTTACTAAGAAGTCTACTAGTTTTCTAGTGTCAATTTAAGGACTTCAACTTCTATGCTAAGAGGGTAGTGCAACTCTTGGCATTCTAGCCTTGAAGAGGCTCACATTAAAGAACTTGGTGACTCCATCTCTACATCTTGGTTTCTAGACCAAAAGTGTTGTAATTCATGCCCAATGTTCAAAAAAGGGCATCTTCTAGAGGTAACTTTTAAATTTATTAAGCTTTCATTTTCAAATCCTAGAAGAAAACATAGACTTTCTTTATCACTAGTTAGGAGTTCAATAGTAGTACATGTCTAGATTACTTTCTACTGCTCTAGTTGATAGATCATAGCCTAGGGTACCATCATTTTATTTGAATAGATCATTATTTCACATGGCCCTCCCTTTAAATTAGGTTTTTTATACTTTTAATTGTGACAACCCACTTATATTGGTTGAAAGGCATGATATACTTGCACTTAAAAGTGTACCAGACTTCACTAGTGTAACTGCCTTTTCTACCATAGATCATATTCAAGAAATTTCAAATGTCTATAATATTCATGGTATCATAGAGGATGTTGTTGTTTTTAGACTTTTAGTTTCATCATTAGAAGGAAAGGCCTTACAATGGTATAAGGGATTACCATACAACTCCATCAATAACTAAGATGAGTTGGGTGAAAAGTTGTGCAAATATTTAGTAGACCAGAGTGGCAATTTCTCACTTTTTGAGCAGCTAACGACAATCAAGAGAGCACCCCATGAATGCATGACTAATTTTAACTATAGATTCTAGAAAATATGGGACAAAATAGCTAATATAGTAAAGGCTCTACCTGGTAATACTTTCTTGCATTACATCAAAGATTTTGATAGTCAAAGTGCATCTATGGTACAAACAAATAGGAGGAGATGCCCTACATGTTGCATATGAATTTTCTATAAAAGTAGAAAATAATTTGATTCAAAGTGGAAAATAATTTGATTTAACTAAAGTCTCTATTTCTAGATATGCCTACACATCAACCTGTGGTGGCTCCTATTCCAGTTGCATCTACAATTCACCCTCTTCTCATCAATCCAATAGCTTCTACATCTTCTAAGGGGATAGAAAAACTCATAGCCATGATGCAGGCTATGATGCAAAGTATAGATAAGATTAGAGATCATAGCTCTGATATGGATAGGAAGTTTTAGGATCAAATCTTGGAGATACAAACTATTAAATAGGCTATTGGTTAGAAAAAATTGTTAATTCAAACCCTTGGAAATGAAGCAACAACTCTCAAAGGACAAAAAAATCAAATTATTGGGCCCCCTAGTCCTTACAATCAGAATTTTATATTCAAATAGGACAAAACATCAATGATAGGCTCCATGGATCCAAAATAAATCTTTCAATCATGTGCTCCATGCAACCCCAAATTAGACTGAGGCACTTGTTCATCAAAATAATTTTTTGAAGGATACATGCATGGTTATCAATCCAATGAGAAAGGTGCACTTTCTTAGGCTCTGACTATGCAGGAGGGACCAACAACTTTAGGATAATTGCACGATGCAAATCAGCCCAATGTTGGATATCAAGCTCAAACACATGTAAATTCTTCTTATGCCATTTTTTGTAAGGATAATTTTGGTGGTAGAATTCAAGAGAACCATAATGTTGCAACCATCTATGAAAAACCCTACAAGGAGGAATATCAAAGTAAGAAAAAAAAGCCACCTTATTTTTATATCTCTTTAATAATAGGAGGTAAAATAGTTCATAATTACATGATAGACTCTGGTGCTAATACCTCATTCATGCCCAAGAGGGTTGCTAATCAGCTAGGTGTAAACTATGAGCCTATGACTAAAGGGGTTACTCAACTAGATGATAGTTCTTGTAGAATAGTAGGGATATTCAAAGATTTAAAAGTGATCCTGCATGCATCTACTAGCTACACTATTTTTCAAGATATATCTATTATAGACCTCCCTACACACTCTATCATTTTCTTGTCCAGATATTTTACTACTAAAATTAGTGGTGGGTATATTGTTGCTGATTTATCTTGCATTTTTTTCAAAACTAGAAATAGCACAAAGACCTCCATCATAGAAGAGTCATTTAACACTAATCATATAAAGCCTTACATTATTAGTCATGAAAACATGAATTGCACTCTCTTTGATGAGGAGGAAGACTACTTGGATCCATTTAGGCATATGGATGAGGCTGAACCAAGAATTTTTGTTATCCATGAGAAAGATGATGCCATCCCAAATCTTATCCAAGGTGTGAAAGAGAAGCAAGGGAAAACATTTGTGTTGGTGCTTAAGGAGGATGAGATGATAGCTAACCCTTTCAATGAGTTCCCTGCCTCTACTTTTGAAAATAAAGAATTTATGCCTAGGTCAACATTAGTTGAAAGTTTTGATCAGCAAGAACAAATAGATAAGCTAGAAGGAATGTGGTTCTCTCAAGAGACTAATGATGACATTTTGGCCTTTAGGGAAATAAAGGATGATTTAATTCATAAAAATGAGAGGTATGATCAAAAGAGAGATTTACCTTTTATATTAGGTTCATGTGGAATGTTTTATTGCAGCCAACCAAGTGATGATTGGAGCAAGATGCTTGAACATATCAAGCATTCCAAGGTAAATAAGAAAGTAATTTATTTCAACAAGCTAGTCAATGAATTTGTTTGATTTTTTGCTTATAAATGATTCTACATATTATTGATAATTGGTTAATGGAGATATGTAATTATTGTCATTTATGGCAACACATGATGTACATGCTTACAAGAAACTTCAAAAATAAAGATACTTAGCTTTTGGTTCTTAAAAAATTGTCTAAGTACAAATTTGGTATGAAGTAGTGTATTGTTTTGTTTATAAATTGTTCCTAAAACTATGACTAGTGAGGTTAGATAGAGATTGTATACATGTTGATGATGATGTGTATAACCTCATAAGTCAATATAGAGTATACAGAACAAAGACATTTGTGTTTTAATGAAACAAGATAGGGAAATTGAAGGAAAGGATTTTTTTTTTGCAAAATAATTACTTGTCCAATTAGGGCCGACATCCTTGATGTTTACTCTGAGTTGGAAAAGAGTATTGTGTTCTTAGCCAACCTAGTAGAAATTTGTATAAAGGAATGGTATTGATGCAAAGGACATCATGTGAATTCAAGTGTTCTATCTTGAAGAAGTTATGTTGAGCAATTGTATGCAAAATTTTGTGAAAGTGTTATATATGAAGTTTTATATAAGCTATTTTGTGATTTGAGATTGAGTTGAAGATTAGAGATCAATCGAGAAAAAAGTTATAGTACTTATATCCCAGAAGTCTAATTAATTTTTTTGGTGGTAATCTCTTCTTGTAATTGGAAGTACATGTTTGGGTAGTGGGCTCATCTTGCATCTACTGTACTACAACTCCTAACAAGGTTGGCATAACTCCTAATAGGGTTGGAATCTCCGAATAAGAATTCAAAGTCTCCTAACAAGGACTCCTTATACTAAATTTTCTCATTGACTCCCAATAGGGTCCATCCTCTAATAAGGAACTTATATATCAATATATTATCTAGTGGGTATCATCCCCACTGGGATTTTCCCTTGGCCCAGGTTTTCCTAGTTAACAAAATATGGTGTTAAGAGTTATCTTTGTGCATGATTATTGTTACTATTCAAAACTAATTTATTACTTTGTTATGTATGGATTAAAGTAAGAAATAATATCAAGTTGGAAACTAAAGTTTGTAGATTACTAATTCACCCTCCCTCTTAGTAATCTCTATTTCTAACAATTGGTATCAGAGCTCAGTTACTCTAAAGAGGCTTAATAGCTTGAGTAAGATCCCTATTGATATGTAATAGTTGATGAAGAACCTTGAAGAGGCACTTGAACAAATTGATCTCCTTACTAAAGAAAGAGATAAGATAAAAGATTATGAAGATTCCAAAGTTTACATTGGACAATTGAAGGAAAAAAATGAACATCTCAAATCTAGGCCTGAATCTACTAAATCTAAAACTAGTAATGATGACTATTCAAAGATGAATACATAATAAAAGATCTTGATGCATGAATTGAAGATTAAGAATCTAAAGTTGACTTTGAGAAATGATCCTAGCAAAGTTGAGTCTAATTTGAAAACTGAAAAATGCAAATCTGAGAGCAAGTCTAGCAAAAAAGACTTCTAAATTTGAAACATTAATTTAGAAGATTATGAAGAAGTTAATAAATACAATACTATTGTGAAAGGTGAATTAACTTAGCGCAAGAAGCAACTTGAGAATCTTTATTCTAGCAAAAAAAAGATTGATGACTCAATATCAATACAAAGTCCTACTTATGATAAGACTAGTCTTGGCTATCTATTTAACATGTCTACAAAAAAACCTAATATTAGATAAGATCTAAAAGAAAAGGGAAAATATGATGATAATATTGAATCTATTCAATCTTCTAACAAACTCAAAGAAGTTGGACAAGGCAAGGAAGTCAAAACTTTGGATGAACCAAAGCAAGTAGAATCTCCTAAAGAAACTAGGTATGAATTTAGAGGTGAGTGTTTTCCATCTAATAAAATAGGTCATATGAAAATAGAGTCTGCAAATAATTCATTTAATCATGTTAAAGATTTTTATTGTCATAATTGTCATGGTATGGGTCATAAAGCAATTGATTATAGAAACCTAAGTATGATAATGATAGAAGAAATAGTAGAATGTCTAGAAATACTAATCTTGTAGATAGAAGAAGATCTAATGAAAGAACATTGAGAGAAGGAAAACCTTATAAACGTAGAAGATAGATCATGTGCTATAAGCGTAACAAATTTGGACACATAGCTCAGAATTGTCATGCACCTAATGGTCAACAAAATCCTAAAAGTAGAACACCAGTATGTTAGTTATGCAAAAACTTTGGACATACAACAAAGTATTGTAGAATGGATAGAAACTTCTAAGATAGAAGGAATAATGGAAGAAACTTTAGAAATAGAAGGAATGATGGAAGAAATGTTAGAAATGACAGAAGGAACCATGAATAGAACTCTGGAACTAGCAAAGATAATGAGGAACAAAGGAATGCAGTTAGTGAACTTTGAGAAGAACTCAATGAAGCATTTGTAAAAGGATTGGACATCTCACAAGATAAGTTAGATGATTGTAACACAAGAAGATCGAAGTCAATTATCAAGTTTGATTGAATAAAGTTTAATTAAGCTTGTTCACAATACTAAAATTTGAAAACTTCATTCAGAGATTGAATTAGAGGTTGTGAAGTTGGAAAAAGGTGTATTGAGATAATTTTAGATGATACTTAAGCTTGCTTATAATTTGGAGATTATCTAGATAAGTTACAAAGGAATTAAAATTTATTGGTATTATAGAGAAATTTAATTCTATAGCAGAAGATGAAAACTATTTTTTTGCAGAGAATTTCATGAAGCAAAGTCTTATGGAGATTTTTCATAATGAAAGGAGGCTATGACAAACCTTGGGTGGCATCTAAAGATTAGATAGATGATCTTAACTAGTTACCTATTTATAGAATGTAATTGATAGCATTTTCATGTTTGCAAAGTATGCAATTAATGCAAGTTCAAGTTGATGGAATAAATGGAGTACAAACTTCATTTTTACATCATTGGAAATACATCTGAAGTAGAAAGTACTTAGAAGCAGCTTTTCAAGGCAATTTTGAAGCAAACCCAATTTCTAAAAAGAGATATTTTATCATTTTTCTATAAATTCATTCGGTAAAAGCTCATATTTGATAGAATCATGGATATTTCATTAGTGCACAATGTTGAGAACAAGGATAGATAGAAGTTGGAAGTTGTTTCTGTGAAACTCATAGAAGGAAACCCTAACTCATAATTATCCATTAATCTAAATAATGTAGTATATTTGGAAGATATAGAAAGTTATCTTAACAATAAATTTGAATCTAGTGGGAGTGAATACATGAACAAGGATATGGAATTATTTTTCAACCATGATATGACTATGAAACTTGAATTTGAATACTTGAAGGAACTAGACCTATTCAAATATCATTTCTATAGAGAATTGGACACAGATGAGTGGACACAAATCATATTAAGAAAAAAACATGATGGAAAACTATGGATGCAAGATAGTGTAGTTGATATTTCTATCAACCTTATTCATGAGGTAACTAGTTTTAGCAAACAAGGCAATGCACCTATAGGTGAGAAATGTTGAAACAATTGATTAATTGTGTATTGTCTTTGATGTCACACAAAATGTCATATCATTATTAGTCAATATATGTCAAGCTCACTCAGGAAATGAAGATAGTTTTCTATGGCTACCAAGCAATCTAGAGTTTTCTTAGTTTAGAAGGCAGTCTCTACCAAGTTCACTTGGGCTTCGAAGGAAAGTCTGTAGAAGATGAGTGTTAACTGAGCTCACTTGATTAATTAAGGAAATGTAGGATGGAACCAATGTGAACTAATCTCACTTAGCTACCAAAGGAACTTTGCAAATATGCAGTGTTAATTGAGTTCACATTGTTAATATAGGAAAATCATTTCTAAGTTAGTCTCTACCGAGTAGGGTTTCCTAACAAAAGATTCTTTTTTGTTTTGGCATATTGAGTTCAATTGATTTGATTGTTGGTTCTAGTTGACTTAGAAGATGAATGTTAATTATTCCAAGTTGCATTTGAGATAAGTTGATAATATGAAAGATATAAGTCTAAGGTCAAGTTGAGGGTTAAAATGTGTGTGTGAATAAAAAATATTTGATTATGCCTAGAGGAAGCAAATCTTAAGGATAAGCAGAATATCCTTGTGAAGCAGGAAAGCTATATTCGATTAGGAAGGATCAAGTTCAAGCTAGAATTGAGATTTCTAATCAGAAATTTAGTTGCATCCAAATCAGGTCATGTCATTGTTACTCTCTAGCTATTGTAGCAATTATCTAAATCTATTAACAAAGTTGGCTTAACAAATATTTGTAAATCCTCTAACAAGGTGGCAGTTCTATTGAATTGCCTAAAGACCTCTAACAAGGCCACTCCTAACAAGGTGATTAAATCCTCTAATAGGGTCACACCTAAGAATGTGTTTTTTAACCTTTAACATAGTTGGCTCCTAACAGGGATCACTTTAGAAGAGTAAAAATAGTAACTAGTTACAATTGGTGGTTTTTTCCAAATTGGGTTTCCATATTAAATCTTGGTGTTGAATGTGTTCATGCTATTTATTTTCTTTGTTTGCAACTAAGTTAAAGTAATGATAATCATAAATAACATCTTAAGATTTGCATGCTAAGTAATTAATGAGAAATTATATTATTTACCAAGTTACAACATCTTTGTGTTTGCCGAGCTTCAGCAAAGTTTAAATTTTAGTAGTATATTATTTTGCATTGACGTCTAAGGAATCTAGGATTTATTTTTGTATTAATTGATTCAAACCTCCCCTCTCAGTTACTCCTCTTATATTTCCAACAATTGGTATCAAATCTTTTGGTGCTTACAAAAAAGGTTTGAAGGACCTAAGCTAAAGATCAAGATGTCTTATAAAAGAAAGATTCCCAAGTTGAACATAGACAATTTTGTAGCCTAGAAAGGACTTATGAGGTTACATTTGGCTACCATTAGTGATTTAGGTTGTAAATATCTTAATGTTGAATACAAGACTCCCACTAGAACATTATCAGTTGAAGATATTGCCTAAAAGAAGAATCATTACATCATGATGATTGATATTGCGTCTCCTCTCAGTTATGTTTAATTTGATGAGGTAAAATAAAATAAAACTACTCATAAAATGTGGACCAAATTGAAAGAAATTTATGGAGGAGATGAAAATTTAAGAAGAGCTAAAATAGAAAGTCTCAGAGCTCATTTTGATCAGATGAAAATATTTCAAAATATGTAGAAAGAAACAAAGCAAGTGTGAGCGTAATCAAAGTGTCTAGAGGAGACATTGATGAAAAAATAGTTGTAAGCAAGGTACTCAGAACTCTACTTCCTATCTATACAATTAAAGTATCAACTATTCAAGAAATGATATGTGATCCAAATAACAAAATAACTTTAGATGCTCTAATTGGAAGATTGACAGCTTTTGAGTTAGATAACTATGATAACTATGTTCCTAGTTCCAAAAATATTGAATTTGCATTTGAAGTCAAACTCTCACTCAAAGAAAAGAGCAAGAAATCAAAGGCCAATTAATTAGGAAGTGAAGAAGAAATAGAAGAAATTTTTTATAGTGATCTTGAAGTTGTTGAAGCCCTACTTCCAAGAAAGTATCCCAAAGGTAGAGGAAAATACAAAGGCAAGATTCCTCTAATCTATTTTTCTTGTGAAGAAGTTGGTCACATTGCTGCAAGGTGTCCAAATGAAGAAAACAAGGATGAAAAGAAAAAAAAAAGTAAAAAGGCAAGAAGGAATTAAAAAAATACAAGAACTACAAGGACATAGGTAAGAAATATTATTTTATGGCTAAAGATTCTGGTAATAGTGAAGATGAAATGATATATATTTTTGTAAAAGATGAATCTGATGATAGAGATAAAATGACACTTATCTCTTATGTTAGCAAAAATGATACATGGATTATTGACAATGGATGTTCACATCATATGAATGAAAATAAAACAAAGTTTGACCACATGGAACATTATGATGGAGGTAGTGTAAGATTTGGAAATAATGAACCTTGTAACATAAAAGGAAGAGGTTGTATCTCTTTGACCAATGAAGTTGTATGTGATAATACTTATTGGGTTAAAGGACTAAAGAATAATATACTTAGTGTGACATTGTTGAATAACATTAGATTCAAGGTGGAATTCATGAATGGAAAGGCCAAACTACTGGATGGAAAAGGAAATCTAGTTGGATCTAGCGAGAAAACAAAAGGTAATCTATTTTATCTTGATCTCAACAAAAATTCATGTTTTATTGCTCAAGTAGAAGAAAGTTGGATATGGCACAAAAGACTATGTCATGTAAACTTTGATAATTTGGTTAAGATAAGAAAACATAAAAGAGTAAGAGGTATTCCTAGTTTGGAGAAGCCTGATATGGGTCTATGCAAAAATTACCAAATTGGTAAGATGGGAAAAACTAGTTTTAAAGGCAAGAACTATCATTCTAAAGAAGTCTTAGAGCTTGTGCATATAGAATTATGTGGACCTATTGGAATATAGAGTTACAATCGAGAAATAAATTTCATTCTTTTTGTTGATGATTATTCTAGAATGATGATTGTAATGTATCTAAAAAATAAATCTAAAGCATTTCAAAAATTCAAGTGGTACTTGGCAAGAGTAGAGAAAGAAACTAGAAAGAAGTTAAAATGCTTAAGAAAAGATAGTGGTGAATTAATCTCCAATGAATTCAATGAATTCTACATTGAGAAAGGAATTAAAAGACAAGTATCAGCCCCTAGTACACTAGAACAAAATGGAATAGCTGAAAAAAAGAATAGATCCATCATAGATTGTGCAAGAACATTGATGATAGAAAAGAATGTTGCAATCAAATACTATAAAGAAGCTATCAGCACTATAGTTCATACTTTTAATAGAGTACAACTAACTTATGAGCTATGGTATGGCTACAAACCTAATGTAAGTTACTTGAACGTATTTGGTAGCAAATGTTACATCTTGAAAGAATCTAGAAAAGGAAAATTTGATGTCAAAGTTGATGAAGGCATATTTCTAAGATACTCTTGCAAAAATAAAGTATACAAGTGTTTGAATTTTTCTACTCATAAAATCATAGAAAATATACATGTGAGAATTGATAAGTTTTTAGAAAAGAGTGAAGAAGAAAGTAGCAAAGGGCCTAAGGATTATAGAAGATTTGTTTACTATGAACTTGATACCTTGCCAAATCTATCTAAAAGAAAGGAGGCTTCACCTCTCGAGTCTCAAAAATCTCCAAATGTTATAGAGTTGTAGAATATTCAACATAAGTCATAGTCTGAAAGAACCAAGTCATAGTTAGAGGCTACCAAGATACTTCAAGAGCAAACCGAGTCAGACGGACCCGAGTCACAAAAAGTGGGACCCAAGCTTGATACTAAAGTTCATGATGAGATTAGTGAAACTCATTCCAAATCCAAAGAACCTATTTTAGCAAGTTATGTCTGAAGGCATTATGCACCTAATCTGATCATTAGAGACAAATCTAATGGGACAATGACAAGAAGCAAATTGAAAGGTACATGTTTAGTTGCTAAATTTGAACCTAGAAATGTTAAAGATGCATTGGATAATAAAAGTTGGATTAAAGAAATGAATGAAGAAATAGAGCAAATAGAGAAGAACAAAATTTGGACTCTTGTTCCTAGACCCAAGGATAAAAATGTAATTGGCACAAAGTGGGTGTTTAGAAACAAGCTAAATGAGGATGGAAATGTTTCTAGAAACAAAGAAAGATTGGTATGTAAAGGCTATTCTCAAAAAGAAGGTATTTATTATGATGAAATTTTTTCTCCTGTTGCAAGACTAGAAGGTGTTAGAAGTCTACTTGCATATGTAGCTTTAGAAGTCTACTTGCATATGTAGCTCAAAAAGGATTTAAAGTATATCAAATGGATGTAAAATCTATATTCTTGAATGGAATTCTTGATGAGGAAGTCAACATTGAACAACCAGAAGGTTTTTTAGATCCTAGCAAAAGAGACATGATTTGCAAATTAAAAAAGGTATTATATGGTCTCAAGTAAGCTCCTAGAGCTTGGTATAAAAGACTTCATAATTACTTGGTATAGATTATTTTTTAAAGAACAAATGATAACATTAGTCTATGTATCAAAGAAGGACTAGACAAAAAAATTGTATTGGTAGAAATATTTGTTGATGACTATTGGTGTAAATAAGTATTTACTATTTACACTTACTTAAATTTACTTAGGTTAATGCATTATTTTAATATTTATTTATTAGTCACCTAGGAGTATGCATACTCTTGTGAGTTGTCATATTGACAACACAAGAGTTTGCACCTCTTTTATGCAGATGGTGTCTACAATGTCTCCACTTGAGATACACCTCATCATTCTTATCCTATCATCTAGAATGATGGATAAGATGTGTGCTTAGTTTTCATGCTTATCTTATCTCCTGGCTCTTTCTAGAGACATTCTAGGTGCTTCTTGAGAGGCCTTTATATATAGGCACTCCTAGTGTGTACATTTATCACATACAATATAGAGCAATGTATGAGGACATACTCTAATATAGTGATCATACTCTTTTTTGGTCTACAGTTGTGCTTGTGTTTGAGTTCTATGATCTTGGATGAAGTTTCTCCTAAGACAAATTCTTACATGGTATCAGAGCTATACCAAATTCTTACAATGGCACTTTATTCATAGGAAATGATAACTTATGCAAGGCACTTTCAGAAGAAATTAGTAAGGAAGTTGAGATGTCTATGTTTGGAGAAATAAAATTCTTTTTTGGATTACAGATTCAACAAAAGAAAGATGGTATCTACATTACTCAATCTAAGTATATCAATGAAATACTAAAGAAATTTGGAATGGATGCTTCAAGACCAATTGGAACCCCTATGTCTGCTAGACATAAGCTTTATAAGAATGATGATTCCAAAGAAGTAGATTAGGCCACATACAAATCAATGATTGGAAAATTACAATATGTAGTGCATACAAGGCTTGATATTGCATTAGTAGTTGGTATGGTGGCAAGATTTTCAGAAAATCCCAAAGAAAATCATTTGATGGTAGTCAAAAGTATCATGAGATATCTAAAAGGTACTAAAGAATATGGCTTATGGTACAAAATAGGAGGCAATTTGGACTTTAAAGCATTTATAGATGCTGATTGGGTGGGAAGTATTGATGACAAAAAAAGCACTAGTGGTGGAGCATTCTTTCTTCGTAAAAGACTAGTGTCTTGGACAAGAAAGAAAAAAAAGTATATCTCTTATTCCTAGTGGTCTAATTTTTCACAGTGTAGAGAATTTCCAAAATATGTGTGAAAAATCATATAATTCTTATATCTTGCAAATTAGGGTTTCTCTTTTTATCATTTTTCAAATCTTGTGTTACCCTAGTTATGCCCTGATTTCTATGTTGTTTGAATTTTATTAAATTCTCAAGGTTTTTCATCAACTTAGTCTTCAAAATGTCCTAAATATGTTAAAATCCTAGGTTTATCCAATTTTTTTGAAAGGGTTTGCAAAAATCTTTTTACGGTGTTTAGGCTTCCCGTAGGAGTGTTGTGTTTTCTTTCATCTATCTCCATGGTCATGCTTCACTATTTTGGCATAAGGGTGTAGAGGAAATTTTGGTTTATGGACATACAATTCTATATCTTGTAATAGTGAAGTGGTAGACTTTGGAACTTTCCAGTCATATGATTGATCCTTGAGCAAAGGTGTGTAAAAGGTTTTTCATACCTTGTAAGATCTATCTTACGGTTTCATGATGACAAGTCATCCCATATCAACAAAATCCTTTCATTAGGGTACCTCCAGCTATACATTTTCTTCTTTGGTGTATGAGTGTAAGAAACTTTCAAAGTGGTTATGTTTATTAATTTACAAGGGTACGAATGACAAGTTGAGTGGATGAGTGGAAAGGTGGATCAGTTTGATTCACGCACTTATGTTTTACTGAATGGCATAAAGGTGTAAAGGCCCATGATGGCATAAAATATGTCTAATGGAAATATCAAATGGGTTTTACAGTTCTATGTGCAAGAGAAGCTTGTAAGAGCAAAGCAATGTTTGATTTCATCTACATGATTCTATTATTTTGGCTTGCAGACAATCATAAAGTGGTGTCATAAGGAGGAATGTGTTATGTGGGACCTGATAGATTGCCACTTGGGCCTTGAGAAGAGTGAATTAAATTGTGACATGTCAAATATGTTAGATGGGCCCAACCCACATAGAAGATAACTTAAGTCATCTATTTTGCATGTGCTTAAATCGACAGTGATTTTTTTTTGAAATATAATCTGGGTTGTTGATATTTTGAGAGAGAAGTCTTCCCTTATGTTCTTACATTTGCAAGTATAGTGTGAAGATGTATAAGTGTTTCATGTCTCTTTCTGTGGATACAAGGTGGGTTTGGCATATGAGTGTAAGGAACTTTTAAAGGAGCAAGATCATTCATTTCAGCATAGTAGCATAAAGGATAAAATGAAACGTGAAATGTATGTTTACGCTACTATGAAATGTTTCAAAGAATAACTATGTAAGGATATGTTGAAAGGGTTTGAGATCTTACAATAAAGAGGGCCTCATAGGGGTGTAGAATAGATTGCAACACCATGCTTGGAGAGGGTTAACGCTTCTACACTTGTAGTTTTTTGAAGCTTTTTCAAACAAGAGTAAGGGTTTGATAGTTGTGTCTCTGAAGTTATGAAGGGTTGAAGGTTTTGAATTCAATGTATAAGCAGAGGACCAAATTTGAAAAAGGAAATCAGCTAAGGTGTCATGCCAGTTAAGAAAAAGGACAAATTCATCATAGCCAAGTAAAACAAAAAGCATAAAGGTAATTTAGGATCGTATTATATGACTGATATTCTTTGTTGACACCCTATAAGGATGCTATTAAAGCTTATGCATGTAGAATTTATTAAATTTGGTAGACTGCATGAATAAAGTATAAATATTTGATTGAAAATTCAAAGTATTTTCCACTTCCAAAGAGCTTGTGTCTTTTGTTCTAAAAATTCTTCAAGTTTCCATAGCTTTGTGATTTTCTGTGCCATCGTTGCAAGAGTCTAAGATATAAATTTGTAGATGATAATGGCTGACATGGATGTTGAGGAAGTCCCTATTGATGAAGTAGAAGTTGAAGAGGAAGGAGATGATGTTGTTAAAGTAACAATAGAGGGAAAAAGGAAGAAGGGGACAACCAAGGTTGAAAAGAAAACTTAGGTCAAGAAGCCAAATAAACACATAGAAGAAAGGATGAGGATACTGCCAAGATCATCCAATGTAGTTTCAGCTAATGACTATGTTTTTAAAGACCCTTACTTCTTATGTAGAGATGCAATGCGGCCCAAGACCGATGGTTTAATCTGTTCATGTATTTCTATCAAAATAGAACTGAAAATGTGCCATTTTGTAACCCATGGAACAAGAATATGGCAGAATTAATATTCCCTAAAGTATTGTTTGATGTGAATTTATGAAAGGCCCTAATAAACTCGTATAATCTAGTCATGAGGTCATTCCATAGACATAATGGGAGCATTTTATGTACACTTGATAGGACTTCTTTTATAGAAGATTTCAGTTTGTAGGGGTAGATGGATGTGCCCATAGATATTGAGGACCTACAAGGAAAATTTGGAAGGAATAAGATTCATTATCTAAATAATGTGATGCTACCCACATCACCTACAATGTTAAAAAGGAAAGTAGAAGATCACTTGCCACTAAGCAGATTCAAGAACTATTTTAAGAATATTGTGTATGGATTACACAAAGTTCTAGGAAGTGATGGGGCAAAGGATTATGTATATGGCTCATTGTTTTCAATAGCATGTGACATGCAGGACCCTTTCTACAATAGGGAATATGACTATGTGGGGTTCATTATGGAAAGCATGCATTATCAAATTGTGAATGTTAAGAAAGGAGAGATGAAGTACTTCAATTTTCATCATTACTCATTACTCATGCACCTAATCCTATACAAGAACATTGGCTATATCAGTCAAGATTCCATTGATCAAACATTTGATGAATTTGGTTAGTTGCCTGTGCAATTATGGACTCGTATTTGGGATAGAAATTTTCATTATTCAAATCCATTTGTGTTTTTCAATTTTTTTAGTGTTATGATCATGAGAATGGTAGATCATACCTTTTTTAGGGCCCCTCCATTCTAAGAACATTACTTAGACCCTCCTATTTGGATGATAAAGTAAAATTAGAGCATAATTGGGGTGATATATTTTTGTTCAAAGAGTGTACCCTAATGAGGGTTTATGCATGCCCATAGCCACCCCATATATTACCCAAATATGATCTCAATTTTTCTCATCAATGTAATCTCCTGCAATAGGAAAGGCTCAAGGTGCAATGAAGGGAGAAAATTGATCCAAGAGGGGAGTAGCATTCACACATTGGTTTAAAAGGGAAGCCGTACACAATGAAGGAAAAAAGAGCCTCACAGCATGACGATTGCCAGTTAGAAATAGTAGGAAATACTTTGATAGTATGAGCTAATATTATGGCATCACACTAATCATGGAGCATTATGATTACATAGTTGACCAACTTGGCCATGCAGGCCACCTGGATGAGGTTGAGAGATTCATCAATGAAATGACATTCAAACCTAGCACTTTCGTATGGGGTATTTTTCTTAGTGCCTATCAAACCCATGGAAATATAAAATATGGGAAGTGAGCTATAGAACAACTTCTTGAGTTAGGGCCAAAGGAATCTGCACCTTATGTTCTACTTTCAAACATTTATGCTATGGAAAATAGGTGGGATGATGTATCCACAGTAAGAAAAATGATGAAAGATAGAGGGGTAGCAAAAGATCCAAATCAAAGCTGGATTGGGGTCAAGGAAATGGTCCATGCATTTTATGTAGAAGACACTTCACACCCACAAACTGATGAAAGTTACTCAAAGTTAGAGGAATTGTCTAGGAAAATGGCAGACGCAGGGTATCTGTAGGATACCAAATTTGTGCTTCAAAATTTGAAGGCGGTAGAGAAAAGGTATAAAATTAGATGTTATATTCATTATATGTTTATAACCTGCAATAGTAATGTCAAATGAGGGAGAAGCCACCAAGAGTAAAGACTAGAAGCCCATGATAGATAAGGGTACAAAGGAAGCTAATAAAACATACTACACATTCAAAGAAGGAGTCTTTGTTTTAGAAAAGCCATAGTCAAAGCACAAGAAAGATTTAAGGAAAGCATAGTCAAAGGAGGCTCAGCACTAGATAAGCAAGGTAGACACCCTTAGAAGAAGAGCATCCACCAACAAGGAGGCCCAAAACAAGGGTCATAAAGCAATAAAGGAGGCTACAAGGGATGATATAATGAAGGATTCATAGCTACTAAGGAAAGGCACAAGAAATAGTGAATTCACTATTATCCCACATTGGTTCCACAAGGGACTTTTTATGTGTTTAAATATAAGAACATGCAAGAAGCTTGGTGTCTTCAAGGCACGGCCTTTTGAAAAGTAGCAAAGAAAGAGGAGGGGCCCACTTGGCTGACCAGCTGGTGACTCATAATAAATTTTGAAGTGAAATGCAAATAGATGTTACCAAAAAAGTTGGAAACGGTGCCAGAAAGGTGGAAGTTTCTGGTGGTCACCATGTCGACACTAGAAAATGGGAGGGTCTTGCTAATAGTGACATGGTGACCTCCCAAGAAATGGAGATTCTAGCTAGAAACCACCAGAAAACTCAAAAATCCAGCCAAGGCTAAATGAGAACATGGGTTCCACCTATAGATGTTGTTAGTGAACGAGATAGTGACAAGTGGCAATCAGGCAGTAGTAGTAGTGAGATGGTGAAATAACTCAACTAAGGTGGCAATAATCAAACCAACCATAAGGTTCCATGTGGCATGAATTCCAAGGATGGATATGATGTGGTGAGAATATCTCAATGATGCACCAGATCATGCCACATTGAAAATCTAATGGATGTCACTATGTCACAAAGGCAAAGTTGCACACCAATTAACATAGCAACATAGCGACCATGATGTGGCATCTAGGTGGCATGCTGACATGGCAGTGACAAGGATGAATCAAGTGATGCCATGTGGCATAAACTATGTAGGTCAAAACCAATCACATCTTGCCATGTGTCAAATTTGGTCAAACGTAGTTTGACCTAGATTGAAAAGGTAGGAGAAATTCAAAGGTTTCAAATTTTTAAAAAAAAATTATTTTTTCTCAAGAGTTTTGGTTTCACGTGCAGGGGCAAAATTTTTTAAATAAAATTTGATTTATAATATAGTCCAAACTATAGGAAAGGATTAAATTTTTGTAAAATGTTGTGCAAAGCCATGAGTGGAAGCCTAAATTTCAAATGGGCATAACTGGGGCAATTTTTGCTCAAAATAGGCACTCCAATATACCGTTGGAACGGGAACAATTTGAATTTTTTGAATTTGAAGTCAATTTTTGCACAGGTGTTCCCTAGTACATGCTACAAGGGGTTTTGTCTTTAGGAGTGATTTGTGTGTTATGAGGGGTGTTTTGATTATCTAGTTGCAAAATTCAGTGAAAAAACATTTAAAACATGTTCAAAAGGTCTTATATGCAATATGTTTCAATTCTGTGATGTTTTAGCTTCAATTTGATCAAAATTGACATATCTAGAATCAGTTGTCAAAATTTTGTCTTTTGCTAAGGTTTTTGCTCCTAGAAAGGCAAAACAAAATGGGATATGATTAGCAGTTGAGGAGAGAAGGTAGAGAGATTCTTTTCAGCTTTTTGAGGGAAAATTTTGAAGGGACACATGTCAATTGCGAATTCAATCTAGGAATTACTGTCTTCATACACATGTCAATTACAAATTCAATTTGAGAATTGCCATCTTCATATATATTCTTTCTTTTCCTCTATAAAAAGGTTTTTGGTTAGTTTTCAATTTCTAGTTCTAGGAGCTCTACTCAGGCTGTGAAAGTTGCACACCCAACATTCTCTCTTGTATTGAACAATAGTTTAAGTTTTATGCTGATAGTTTTCATTTGTTAGGTGATTTTTGAATGTTTTCTATACATCTTTCATGTATTTGATTTCAAGGAGAATGAATAAAATACAAAAAAGGGTTTTAAATTTAGTTTGAATCTTGTCTCTTGTTCATGGATGTGTAATTTCTTCTAATTTGTGAACCAAGAGCATAAATTAGGTTGCATTCTGTTTAAGGATGTATGTGATTGAAATGTCTTGCTGGTGGAACAAAGAGACATGTAATTGCTTGGTGTTTATCACAGGGTTTGTAGATTTTGTGATGGGATAATTTGAGTATGAGATTCAAATCTGAAGAAAATGTTTTTTCACAAGGTGAAAGATAGATCAGGGATCTTGATGTAGGAATTATGTCAAAGATTTCTAGAAAATGTATGGTTGTAATTCATTTAATTGCCCAATAGATAAGGCACTGGTCAGATATAGGATCATTAGGTTTTGTTTTTCATACTTGGGTCTTGTTGATATCAACATATTAAATTATTTTAGCCTTTATGTTGAAAGTTATTCAAAGTTTAACCCACACTTAACTTACCAATTTCATGAGTCATGCTATTAGCTATTCCATGCTTGTGATTTCCCAGTTAAGTATAGAAGAGTTAGTGGTTTCATCTATTTTTCTAGATCCTAATTATGCTCATTGCACTGGTCACATAATCAGATCTTAAGAGGTTTACCTACCTAGGTTTCATAGAGCCTGAAGTGAAGGATTGTAGCCTTATAGTTGGCTAGGTTCTTGGTAAATTGTGTCCATTATTGGAGATATCTTCCCATAGATGCATTCTTACCTTGCATACTTGGTTGTTCAAACTTTGTTAAATTAGGAGCCAACAAGGGGAGTCAAAGGATTTTTTGGGGAAGTATGGTGAGATCAAAAAACTAGAGGATGCCTTGGAGGACCAATCCATACTTCAAGAATTTTTACACAGAGATCCCATATCCTAGGAATTTGAGGAAAATGGTTGAGAATTTTGATCATATTATGGCCCAAATGCCAAATGAGCTAGTGGGAGAAGAGGAAATAGTAAATAAAGAGTCCCCTAAGCCTAACATCCAATTGGAAATTGATGTTGAGGAGGAGGAACAACCATCATCTTCTATATGGGTAGCTAAAGGAAATAAGAGATAGAAGATTGTGCATATCCCTGAGAGGGTGGTGAGCAGAGCCCTACAAGTCATACCAGGAAATGATTAGTATTTTTCTAATATTAGACAAAATTATTTGCATGAGAGGGCAATAGGTAGAGCCTCAATAGATTTACAAATTGTAACTTCCAGATTGGATGATAGACTCATCCAATTTGAGAAATTTATGGAAGATGATGATTTCATTAAATCGTCAGAGTTCAAAAATTTTTTATAAAAAATTAAGCAAAATGAGCTCACATTGAACCTTATGCCAGGAGAATATCCTAAGAAAAATAAAGAGCTAGTGGAAAAACTGTTTGCATATGATCCATACAATGAAACAATGACCCCTGTAGAAGCCAAGGAATTGGTGCATAGAAGTGGCATGATTCTAGTACTAGGTTGGGATATTGAAAGGGCCTTTATACTTGACCAAATCAAAAGGAAAGAGAAGGAAATCAGTTATGAGGCCAACATCAATGAAGGTTTGAAGAGAGGGCTAGGTTTTAGTATAGATACTAAGACCCTAGCTATCTAGAGTGTTGCTCCTAATATTAACAAGCCTAGAATGATGAATGTAGAGGAGACTACTCAGGGTAACATGATTATTTGGACATTGGATAATACCATAGGTAAGAAGATCTCCAACATGGTTAAAAACTTTGCATTCATGAATGAGGCAAAGATGGATCAGATTGAGGATAGGCTTGATGTTGCCTACAATGAGTGTGTGGATGTTAGGAAGTTATATGAAGAAGAGTTTAAAACAAGCTATGTGTAGAAAAAGAGGAAAGAAGAGTTAGAGGGTAAAATTTAGAGCTTAGAAGAGAAAATTCCATCCCTAAAGGACCAACTCAAAGCTGCAATAGAGGTAGAACATGTACAAGGGAGTGTGGAAGAAATTAGGCACACTATTGCAGTGGAAATCCAAACAGAAGATATACCCATAGGGGTAATAGTGCAAGAACCAGTAGTCAATGTAAAAGTTGAGGTTTCTAAATCTTATGGTGCACCAAAAAGGGGTGTAATGATGAATATGCTAAGTCACAAGATAGGCATCTTGAAGAGAATCTATCAAGATGCATATAATGCATTCACCAACTTGCAAACTATTGAGCAAGTGTGAAAAGAAATAGTACTATGGTTAGACCCCATTTTCTAGTAGTGGGGACCATATATGAAATTTTTTGATAGATTGATACCTCTATTGGCCAAAAAGCCAAACCTTCCTAATAAGGTCATTTTAGTGAAAGAGGGTATGGATAGAGTAAAGGACTTGTTACAATTCTTTATAGGAAAATTTGCAATCATCTAGAATAAGATAAAGTGTTGATCAATGATTTTTATTCCCCAATCCTTTCTATTCTTCATTCTGATGATCAGATCAAAGATTGGAATGAATGGTTTAGTTATTTTGACCATATTGTAAATTCAACATAGGTGGCATAAATTTTTGAAGGTGACACTAATGAGTTTTCTTTCAATGAACTCATTGATACCCTATTTAAAATTGAAACTAAAATGAATAGATTCATAAAAGAGGGGAAGGTAGTCACAGATACCAGGAGGTAAAATTTTGTTGGTGAATTAACAATAATCAAAGAAATGGAGTGACCAACAAAAAGAGAGGTCATTGTATGGGAGGCAATCATAGAAATAAAGGCTTTACCAATAGGGGGCAGTTGAAGAAGAGGAAAAAGTTGAAGATTTGATGCTCTAGTTGTCATATGCAACTATTTCTATTGTTTCTTTCTCTTGAGGATGCAAAGATATTTTAAAAAGTCTTTTGTATTCCCTATTATCAATGACACCTTCCAGTCACATTTTACCCTTTTCTTGTTGAAACTCATGCTTATATAAATGAGTTTTCAAGACATTGTGATGGGTCCAAAAGTTGTACAATTTTCCTTTCTTAAAAGAAAAGTGCAGTCAGTCCATCTGTGTGTAGTTGTTTTGAGTTTACTTTCAAGTTGTGTACTTTTTGATGATATATAGAAATGATAGAATCAACAAGATATTCTAGGTTTTTTATTGCATTTCTATTGGTCGTTGTATCAATCTTTTAATTGGATAATACAAAGGGGTACTTCCACTATATCTATGTCACCAATTTTTGTCTCCATTTTGTGAGTTTTTTTACTTTGAGATCATTTGAATAAGGTTTAATTGATTGAATGCAATCTAGATAGGTTTTGTACTAGTTTTATTGTTTCTTTTAATTCAAGGAGTTAAGGAAGTGCTTCAGTAAATCAGTAGATTTCATGAGTTTATGAAAGGGATGTTTCATAAGAATGAAAATGGGTGATTACAATTGATAAATTCACTTACAAGTTATTTGAATTAGATCTCCTGGTAATAGTTAACTTTTTGTTCAATGTATAAGGCACTGGTCACACAAATCAGAAGTAAGTGAGAGTAAATTCTACCACTACATATCCAATCAATTTTATTCTACTTTGGTCAGCACTTGTTTATATCTAATTTTTGAGTCTTAAGTAGCTACTATTTCTAGAAATATTTGTAAACCCAAGCAAAATTATGACCAAATCTACTTATGAGGGATGAATGCAATCTGAAAATATCAAGAAAGGAACAAGCTACATATATATGGTAGGGATAGAAGATGAGAATCAAAATGAAACTAATATAATTCTCATATAGTAGTAATCATTTGAATCATATTCTAGGTATATCCACCTTGGTTCTACAAAGCCTAAAGAATAGAAAACCAATCTTGGTTTTTTTGAAGTTGGACCCAAATGGTATACATACATAATTGTTAATGGGAGTTAGCTAATCCCTAGATTGGTGAGTATTATTACTTTGGTATTGAGCCTTTGTTGTTCAATAGCTTTTAAACACCAACAAGTCCATAGTAGAGGCAGAATATATGGCAGTAGTAGTTAATTGTTCTAACATTGTTTGGTTCAAGCAACTAATGATAGGTATGAAGATAGAGATCAAAGATCCAATAGTTATATACTATGATAACACTAGTGCAATCAACATATCAAAGAATCTAGTAGTGCATACCAAAACAAAGCACATTGCTATAAAATATCACTTCTTAAGAGAATTGGTGCAAAATAAAGAAGTCAAATTGGAATATGTGAATACAAAATAAAAAATTGTAGACATATTCACCAACCCACTACCTAAGGATGAGTAAGCTAGGGGTGATTCCCTTATCTAAATATCACTAAATGAAGTTTAGTGATGCATCAACTAGAGCATGTTGAAGATCAATCAGTTCGTGCAATATTGACAAGGGAATATTGTAAATGAATCAGTACTTAAGGTACACTAATTTTCATTGATTATTGTCTTTGGCATGTATTGTCAAAGAGGGAGAAGTATACTATCATATCTCATATTAAATTTGTTGAAAAGATGGAGAAGTGTGTTGTCATATTAAAGAGATGTCAAAGAGGGAGAATGAACTTGGCAGAAGTTCTAACTAGTCAAAAGTTTTCTAATAGAGGGAGAAACTAAAGGAAGAAAGAGTTCGCACTAATGAGGAAGTTCTCATTGATGAGTATCAGAATAAAACTAAGGATATGTTCATGTTCCTTATTTTATTTTTTGCTTCAAAATTTCATTGTATTATGACATGTTGTGTTTCCATCAATGCCAAAGAGGGATATTGTTGAAAATTTTGATTAATTGTGTATTGTCTTTGATGTCACATAAAATTTCATATCATTATCAGTCAGTATATGCCAAGCTCACTCAATAATTGAAGCTAGTCTTTTGTGGATACCAAGGAATCTAAAGTTTTCCTAGTTCAAAAGGTAGTGTCTACCAAGTTTACTTGAGCATCAAAGGAAAGTTTGTAGAAGATGAGTGTTAACTAAGCTAACTCAGTTAATGAAGCTAATGTTGGATGTAATATAAGAGGATCCTAGGTTGATGTGTTATCTTTGTCATTTGTGTCCATTCTGCCAATTGTTGCTGAGTGCCAGTAATTTTGTAGTTTAAGACAAGTTGAGGTTATCCCACATCATGTTAACACTCAGGTTACCATGTTATCCCTCTCACTTTATAGTGTGTGTTGAGTTACCTAGCGTATGTTGAGTGACTCTTTATGTGCTAAGTTTTCTTATTTATGCCAAGTCTCAACATTTTGGATGTTTTTTACATTTTTCATGTGAGCCAACTTATGGGATTTATTTTAATTATCACATTTATAATAAGGTATTTTCCTGGGATGTGTCTAGACCATTTTTGGGTCAACCTTCCTATTATATATTGATCTAGAATGTTATGTAAGCCATTTTGGCAAGTATAAATAGAGTGCTTAGGCTTAGAGTTAGGGTAGATTTGAGGGCATCTAAAGTAGAATGTGAAAGTTTGGAAAGTTTGTTTCATGTGTCTAGAGCTATAAATTTGATGTTGGATTTTATATCTTGAATTTATTTTGTATCTAGTCATAACCCAGAAGGCCTTACAATTGGGCATGTATGCTGATCATTTGTTGAATCAATAAAATAATATTATTCTCTCTCTATGGTGTTGTTCTCTTTTGTGTTTACTTCCATTGTGTTAACTTTTTAAGGTTGGTTTAGATTGTTGGGTGTGCCTTTGGCCCTAATTCTTCCTTTCCCTGCTTGCATTAGGTGCAATCAGAGCCAAGTTATTCTTGAGTGTGCAAGAAAATCATCAAAGTGTGAGGCAGTTTGTACTAGGACCTTGGATTGTGTAGAACCCTGATTTAGATTTTGTTGTAGGCTTATAGATCTATGAATTTGACCTATAACTTGTAGAGGGTTATGATCTTGCAAGAACCTAATCTATAAACATCATTCATTGTAGAGGAAATGTCGATAATGTTGTGTTAGATGCATTGAGATAAGTTATAACTAGATTAGATGTTGTGGAGATAGCCCAGAGGAGAGGACCACATCTTGAGGATGTGAGTGATGATGAAGAAGTAGTACTAAACCCTAATTTGAAACCTAAAGAAGATCAAGATGAGGAAAGATTACTAAGAGTATTGTCTAGGGCACATTCAAAGCTTGTTGTAGAAGTTGTTTTGTATGAAGGAAAGTTGGACACCAATATTGTGTTAGATTGGATCTCTGATATGGAGAAGTTCTTTGAGTATGATAATACTCCTAATAATAGGAAGGTGAAGATTTTAGTTACTAGGCTAAAAGGTCATACTTCACTATGGTGGGAGCATTTGCAAATAGATAGACAAAGGAGAGGAAAGGAAAAGATCAAAACTTGGCCAAAAATGGTGAACAAGGTAAAGAATAAATTCCATCTTGTTGATTACCAAGCTAGCTTGTTGAGAAAGATGCAAAATTTGAGATAAAAAGACATGATTGTGAAAAAGTATACTAAGGAAATCTATAGATTAGACATCAGATATGGACATGTGGATGATGATGTTGAGAGAATTTCAAAGTACATAAATAGATTAAGATCTATAATACAAGATGAGATAAGTTTTGTTAAATTATAAAATGTGGAAGAAGCATATCAATATGCCTTGAAAGCTAAGGAGATCTTGACAAAGAAGCATGAACAAAGATAAAGAGGTAGAGGTGATAGATTCCAAAGAGGTAGAGATAGATCTTATGGTGAAAATATTAGTTCTAATGGCTCTATGAAAGATAAAAGAAAATCTAAATGGAGGAATGATGACAATGACAAGAGCGAGTGGAAAGGTGGTAGTTCATGTCGAGGAGGTACTAGATCTGGTTGAGGAAGAGCTAAATCTTATTCTAGAAGTGGTATTCATGGTAATTGTTTTCAATGTGGTAAAGAAAGGCATATATCTTTTGAATGTAGATCTTCTAAAAGTGGGCAAAATAATAGAAATATTGTAATTCAAGGAGACATTGAGAGTTCACCAAGTGGACCTGAGGCTGGAGAAAATTTGATGGTGAGAATAACCTTATGTAATAAGGGAAGTGATGAGGAACCTATTCTTAGAAGAAGTCTAGAAGATGGCTAAAAAATGTTGCAAGGTGATCATTCATAGTGGAAGTTCCACAAAATTGGCATCAAAAGAGTTGGTTACAAAGTTACATTTGCAGAGGTTGAAACATCCCAAATCCTATCACATTTCATGGATCAAATATGAGCATAAGATATTGTTATGTGAGTAATGCATTGTGAAGTTCAAGATTGGACATTATTTTGATGAAGTTTTATGTGATATTATGCCTATGGATTGTTTTCATATTTTGTTGGGTAGACCTTGGTAATATGATAGATATGTTGTACATGAGCGGAGATTGAATTAATATACTCTTTGGAATGGGAAGAAGAAAATATTTATGCCTTAGATTGAAAGTCGAGATGAGGTTAATTGTACTACAATAAAAGTTTGCATTTGTAATGGGAAATAATTTGAAAAAGAAGAAAACAAGAATCAAGTTTGTTTTGCTATAGTTCCTAGAGGACTGAGTGTTGGTAGCAATGATCGAATGAAAGTAGATAGTGGTAGCCAAGTACTAGAAGAAATTATAGAATTTTTGAATGAGTATAAGGATATTTCTGAAGATATTCTTGATGGTTTTTCACTAGTATGAAGTATAAGTCATTGTATGGATATGATTCTTGGAGCTAGTTTGCTAAATAAAGAACCATATAGATTGATACCTACAAAGAATGAAGAACTTAATAGACAAGTACATGAATTGATACAAAAAGATTTAATCAGAGAAAGTTTGAGTCCATGTGTTGTACCTATTGTATTAACACCTAAGAATAATGGAGAATATGTACTAATTCTAGAGCTATTAACAAGATCATAGTGAAATATAGGTTTCCTATGTTAAGGATGGATGACATAATTGATTGTTTGAGTGGAGAAAGGTATTTTACCAAGATTTATTTGAAGAGTGGCTATCATCAAATCAAAATTAGAGAAGGTGATGAATGGAAGAATACTTTCAAGACAAAAGATGGTTTGTATGAATGGTTGGTTATGCCTTTTGGTTTGACTAATGCACTGAGTACTTTCATGAGGTTGATGAATGAAGTTTTGAAAAGATTCTTGGGTAAGTTTATGATTGTTTATTTGGATGATATTCTAATATTTAGTAAGACTAAGGAAGAACATATTGAGCATGTTAGACAAGTATTGCAAATATTGAAAGAGGAAAAGTTGATGATTAATCTAAAAAAAGTGTTCTTTTATGCAAGAGGAGATTGTGTATTTGGGATTTGTGATTTCATCTGATGATTTGAGAATAGATCTTGAGAAGTTTAAAGCAATTTTGGAATGGTCTACACCTAATAATATGGGTGAGGTAAGATCATTTCATGGTTTGGTTAGTTTCTATAGGAAGTTTATAAAGAATTTCAGTGTTTTTTGTAATACTATGACTGAGACAATGTGTGATGATAAAAAGGAATTCAAGTAAACACATGGAGCTGATAAGAGTTTTGGACTTTGAAACAAAAGGTTGTTGAGTTACCTATATTGGCTTTAACTAATTTCAACAAGGTATTTCAAGTTTAATGTGATGTAAGTGGTAGTGTAATAGGAGCTATATTAAGTCAAGAAGGTAAACCTATTTCTTTCTTTAGTGAGAAGTTGAATGATTCTAAAAGGAAGTATTATGTATATGATCAAGAGTTTTATGGTATTGTTCAAGCTTTGAAGAAGTGGAGACATTATTTGATTACTAAGGAGTTTGTGTTGTATATTGATCATAAAGATTTACCGTACTTGGGAATTCAACATAAATTGAATCAAAGACATATGAAGTGGTTTGAGTATTTGCAAAGTTTTACATTTGTGATTAAGCACAAGAGTGGAGTTACTAATAGAGTTTTTGATGCATTGAGTAGAAGATGTTCTTTGTTTATTGAAATAAAGGTTGAAGTTCTTGGTTTTGATGAGATGAAAGAGTTCTATGATATTGATCCTAATTTTTTTGAGGTGTCGAGAGAGTGTAGAGCACCAATTCTGACAAATCACATCATTAAGTATGACGAGTATTTCATTCAAGAAGGTATGTTATTCAAAGGTATTTAGTTGTGTATCCCTAGAATTTCTATGAGGTTGAATCTGATTAAGGAAAAGCATAGTGGTGGATTGGGTAGACATTTTGGAATTGATAAAACATTGAGTTTGCTAAAAGAAAAGTATTATTGGCCATAGATGTATAAGGATGTATAGAAATTTCTAAAGAGTTGTGGAGTTTGTCAAGTTACAAAAGGAGTAAGTCAGAAAACTGGATTGTTTACACCTATTGTTATTCCTAAGAAATCTTGGAGTCACAACAGTATGGATTTTGTTCTTGGATTGTCAAAAATAGAAAAGGGTTATGATTCTATACTTGTTGTTGTGGATAGATTTTCTAAAATGGCTCATTTTATACCATGAAAGAAGACATCAGATGTTGAGCATGTTGGTGAACTTTTCTTCAAAGAGATTGTGAGATTGCATGGATTACTAAGAAGTATTATTTCTGATAGAGATACTAAGTTTGTTGGTTTTTTTGGAGGACTTTGTGAAAAAAGATGGGCACCGAGTTGAAGTTTAGTTCTACATTCCATTTGTAGACTGATAGATAGACAAAGGTTGTGAATAGAAGCTTAGGTAACTTATTGAGATGCTTAGTTGGAGATGAAACACATAATTGGGAGATGGTATTGGCACAAGCTAAGTTTGTATATAATAGTTCTATGAATAGGAGTATAGGGAAGACTCCTTTTGAGATTGTTACTGAAATGAAGCCTAGAGGAGTATCAAATTTAAGGTGTGTTTCTAGTGAAGAGAAGAGAAGTGTTGTAGGAGAAGAATTTGTTGATTTTATGAAATTTTTGCATAAGAAGTTGAAGTTGGAACAAATTAATTAGAAGCACAAGGAGAATGTTGATAAGTCTAGAAGACATCATGTTTTTGAAGTTGTTGATGAGGTGATGGTTCATTTGAAGAAAGGAATATTTCTATTTGGAACATAGAGTAAGATGAAGATGAAAAAGTTTGGACCTTGTAAGATCTTGAAGAAGTTTGACATTGGAAATGCTTATGAAGTTGAATTACCTAATGACATGGATATATCTCCCATATTCAATGTTGTTGATTTGTATATGTATCATGAGTTAGATGATGAAGTTTTTGTACCTTATAATTATCCTAAGAATTAGATTGAATAAGTTGAATAGACATTGGATTAGAGAGTTAGTAAAAGAACAAGAGGAAAAGACTATTATGAATATTTGGTGAAATAGAAAAATAGACTAGTTGAAGACAATACATGGATTTCTCAATATAAGTTGGATTCAACTCAGGTTGTGACACTTCAATGATTCAAAAGAATCATTTCTTTCTACCCTGGTTGTCTGATGCAGGAGCATCCTAGGTTGACATGTTATCCTGCTCATTTGTGTTCATTCTACAAGTTGTTGCCAAGTTAGAGTCATTGTCAAGTTGCAGCAATTGTTGAGTGCCAGTAATTTTTTATTTTAAGCCGAGTTGAAGTTATCCTATGTCATGATAACACTCAGGTTAATATGTTATCCCATACCACTCTGTAGTGTGTATTGAGTTCCATAGTGTATGTCGAGCTATCCTTCATGTGTCAAGTTACCTAGTGTATCCTGAGTGACTCTTCATTTGTCAAATTTTCTTGTTTATGCCAAGTCTCAACATGTTGGATGTGTTTTCTGTGTTTTTTGTGCGAGTCAACTTATAAAATTTATTTTGATTATGACATTTATGATAAGATCTTTTCTTGGGATGTGTCCAGACCATTGTTGGGTCAACCTTCCTATTATGTATTGATCTAGAATTTTCAATAAGCCATTTTGGTAATTATAAATAGAGTGTTTAGGATTAGAGTTAGGGTTATTTGAGACATTCTAGAGAAGAATGTGAAAGTTTGGAAAGTCTTTTTCATATATGTCTGAAGCTATAAATTTGATGTTGGATCTTAGATCTTGAACGTATTTTATATTTGGCTATAACCCAAAAGGCTTTAAAATTGGGCATATATGCTAATCATTTGTTGAATCAATAAAAGAATATTGTTTTCTCTCTTTTTGGTGCTATTCTCTTTTGTATTTTCTTTCATTGTGTTAACTCTGCAAGGTTGGTTTAGATTGCTAGGTGTACCTTTGTCCCTAGTTCTTCCCTACCCTCCTTGCCTTAGGATGGAACCCAATTTGAACTAAGCTCACTTAGTTGCCAAAGGAATTTTGTGAATATGTAGTGTTAACCAAGTTCACTTGGTTAACATAGGAATATCATTTATGTGTTAGTGCCTACCAATTAGGGCAGCTAATGAAGGATTATTTTTTGTTTTGGCATATTGAGTTCAACTAATTTGATTGTTGGTTCTAGCCGAATGAGAAGATGAATGTTAATTATTGCAAGTTGTATTTGAGCTGACTTGATAATATGAAAGATATAAGGTCAAGTTGAGGGTTAGAATGTGTGTGTGAATGAAAAAGATTTGATAATGCCTAGAGGAAGCAAATCTAAAGGATAAGTATAATATCCTTATGGAATAGGAAAGATATATTTGATCAAGAAGGATCAAGTTCAAGCTAGAATTAAGATCTGTAATCAACAATTTAGTTGCATCCAAATTAGGTCATATCATTCTTACTCTCTAGCCATTATAGAAGTGATCTAAATCTCTTAACAAAATTAGCTTAACAGCTATTTGTAAATCCTCTAACAAGGTGGCAGTTCTATTGAATTGTCTAAAGACCTCTAACAAGGCCACTCCTAATAGAGTGATTAAATCTTCTAATAGTTTCACACCTAACATTGTGTTTTGTAACCTTTAAAAAATTTGGCTCCTAATAGGGCTCACTTTAGAAAAGTGAAAATAATAACTAGTTGCAATTGGTGATTTTTTCCAAATTGGGTTTCCACATTAAATCTTGGTGTCAAATGTGTTCATGCTATTTTTTTCTATGTTTGCAACTAAGTTAAAGTAATGGTAATCATAGATAACATCTTAATATTTTCATTCTAAGTAATTACCAAGAAATTATAGTAATTATTGAGTTACAACATCTTTGTGTTTGCCAAGCTTCAAGAATGTTTAGTTTTTAGAAGTATATTATTTTGTACTGACATCGAAGGGATCTGTAATTATTATTTTTAGTAACTGATTCACCCCTCTGCTCTTAGTTACTCCTCTTATATTTCCAATAGAGAAAATGGTTAAGAAGAAAGTTGAAAGTTATACCAAATCAGTGTACAATGGAAAGGCCATGGTGATCAACACCATTAAGCAAGATGATGTAAGATTTCTGAGTAGAATGATTGCCTACTCTGTATGTGCAAGTTCAAAAATTGATGAAATTTTAGCTAAATTCATCTATGTTTCCTATAACATATGTATTGGGAAGGAACAAGTAAACCTTAGTAAAATTCTAAGAATGTAACTACTTGAGAATCTCTAAAAGATCAAGAGGACTAAGAATAGTGTGTTTAGATTTAAGTCACTAATCAATCACATATTCTTTCATGTGCTTAAAATATTTTCATATTTATTAGTCATAGATATAATGAGTAGTGATAGTTGTACAATGGAGAAGATCACAAAAGTATGCGGAAGACATCCTACATATAAGATATTGGATAATGAAAACCTAATAATGAGGACATTTAATAATGAAATGACACAAAGATGTAGAATTGCACTTGCAATTGTAGATAGATTTAAAGATGACATTTGCGTTATGGTTGATACAAATCTTACTTATATACAGGTATTAGAACCTTGGGAAACATTTCTTGATCCACTAGATTATGAATTGGGTGATGATATTGCAGTTGGATACATTGATTTATTATTGAAATCAAAGAAGGATAAAGTGGAGTATAGATTTGGAACATATGATGAAATTACCTAGTCATCTCATTAGACATCCTTGGAGAAGGCTTCTCACAAGAAGATAGAAATTATTCTAAAGAAAGCTTTATCAGAGGTTGGTATGACTGAGAGTGAGTCTGATGCAACTAGGCAAACCATGAAACAAGGCTTACTAAATAGACAACCCTTGTCAATATTTTTTGCAAAGACATATTTGGAATAGATAATTTCATATAAAGTAGTCTTAGATGTGCAACCAAGTGATTCAAAGACAAAATATGAGAGATTAGTGGAAGTGGTGAACACAGAGACTAAAAGGGTCAATCAATAAGCCACCAAACTAGGCAAAAGACAAAAGACATTGTTGAAAATTGTCAAGTCTAGCGATGAAGAAGAAGAAGAAGAAGACATAAAAAAAGCATATAAAGTAACAAAGAAAACAATAGGAAAATCTCAGCACTCCTGGAAGCCAAATATAGAAAAGATAAACTTAGCTATAGTTATTGAGGGTAACTTTGTTCATATGAACAAACTTTATGATTTATATAATTTTTTTGATAAAGATCATATTGATATCTTGATTGTGAGATACATTAGAAAAAATAATCTAAAATTGAAGGATATTGAGGGCATAGTAAACTAGAAATCCTCTAATAGATCTATTGAGAAGAAGGCACCAGTAAGAGAAGAAGATTTAGAATTTTAGAATTCTATGCTAAGAACTATTTGCAAGACTGATGACAAAGAAGAGATTAAGAGATTATTGAGTAATCTTGCACTTTATCTAAGAAATAAAGTGAGACCATTTTTCTTTATGGTGGGTGAAAAAGACAAATTAAGAAGCGAGACTATGACAACAATAAGTCAGATGTTGATAGAATCTAAGGTAACATCTCCAACAACAGTTAGAAAGTTGGAAGTGTCAGTGAGTGGTGACACTATATAGATAGATCAAACCAATGTTACCATTAACATTGATGATACTAATCCATTTGAAGGTTTCAAATATAATGAACCTAATATCAAGGATATCGAAGACAAACTAAGGAAAATTGAAGAGGAGAAGAGATTACTTGAAGAAGAGAAGAGGAAAGTAGAAGAGAACAAACAGAAATTGCTTAAGGATGAGAAGAAAAGAAAGGAAGAGGAGGAAAATAAAAGAATAGCAGAAGAAGAAATAAGAAAGAAAATAGAGTAAGATATGAAGAAGAAACTAGAAGTAGAAGAGAAGAGAGAAAGTGAAAGGAAGGAAAGAGAAAAGAAAGAAGAAGAAGAGAGAAGAGTTAAAGAGGTAGCCAAGAAGCAAAGGGAGGATGACACTAAACCTTCTAGTTCATCTACTCCACTTTCACATGCCATCCCAACAACTAATGATGATGATCAAACATATTTCATCTCATCCTTATCAAAACTTATTCAGAAGAATAAAATAATAAAAAGCCTATAGAAAACCTTAATGGAGGTTATTGATAGACTACATAGTACTTTGGAAATACAACACATAGAAGTAAATCCAAAATAGAGGGAACAAGAAGTACTAAATTCATTTGATGAAGAATTTACCAATTTGTTAAATGTTGCAAAAGTAAAGGCACAAATTTGACTTGATGCTAACTTGTTTAGCACCATTTGCCAAAATATTAAAAATTATTTGATAAGTCTTGATACTTGTATCAAGGAACTTTAGAAGTGTCAATAGGATGGGAAGATATCATACATTAAGTGTACCCTATCATATGAATTGACTAAAGAAATTATTCATTAGATTGGAGGACAGATGAGTGAGCTAGAGGCTCTATCTAGCCAGATTCAACATCCATCTTGTAAGATTGATGATTTCAAAGGACAAGTGGCTAGCATTCACAATGATATTAGGAAATTGGAACTTTGGAAGGAAAAATTTTTGAAGAGAATATCAGATTTAGAGAGTCTATTTCTCTAAAATTATCTTTTGTTGAGAAACAGTTGGAGGAATGTGTCAAGGCCAAGGACACTTATTCTAACTTTTTTTGTATTCAGACCTTAATGTAGTTGAGATTGCATCATATGCCTTATGTGAAATTCTCACCTCTACTAAATCCACCAAGGAGACATAAACTAAAGGTCTAGATAGTCCAAAAGAAAATTTTGATGATTGCATGAAGATCCTATTAGCTTAAGACAAAAGGACAACATTTTTGACAACAGATAAACAATTTTTGAACAATTTTTGACATTTTGACCTTTGTCATTGATGTCAAAGGGGGAGAGATACAATGGAAAATTACAAATTAGGTAAAGAGGAGAAAACAATATTTTAGAGCATATTGTAAGGGGGAGCATATGTAAAGATGGACAAATTGTAATAGATGTAATGTCAATGTGTTGTTTATTTTAAGTTTTTGATACTTAGCCATTTTTCCCTATTTTGTTGTCATCAATGCCAAAGGGGGAGATTGTTGAGAATTAGCTAATGGAGATATGTAATTATTTTCATTTACAGAAACACATGATGTACATGGTTACAGGAAACCTCAGAAATAAAGATGCTTAGATTTTGGTACTTAGAAAATTGTCTAAGTATGAATTTGGTATACAATAGTGTATTGTTTTGTTTATAACTTGTTGCTGATGTCATATTATTACTAGTGAAATTAGATGGAGATTGCATACATATTGATGATGATGTGTATAACCTTGAAAGTTAGTACAAATTGTACAAAACAAAGACATTCATTTTTTAATGAAATAGGACAGCAAATTGAAGGAAAGGATTATTTTGTTTACAAAATAATTACTTGTCCAATTAGGGCCAACATCCTAGGTTATTTTGTTTACAAAATAATTATATGTCCAATTAGGGCCAACATCCTAGATTTTTACTCTAAGTTTGAAAAATGTATTGTGGTCTTAGGTGACCTAGCAAAAATTTGTATAAAGGCATGGTATTTATGCAAAGGACATCTTGCGAATTCAAGTGTGCTATCTTGAAGAAGTCATGTTGAGCAATTGTATGCAAACTTTTGTGAAAGCAATGTATGCATAGTTTTGTATAAGATATTTTTTGGTTCGAGATTGAGCTAAAGATTAGAGATTAATTGCAGAAGAAGTTATAGTACTTATATTCTAGAAGTCTAATTACTTGTTTGGATAGTGTCTTCTTGTAATTGGAAGTGTATGTTTGGGCAGTGGGCTTGTCTTACATCTATTATACTACAACTCTTAACAGGGTTGGAATTTCCTAATATGGATTCAAAGTCTCCTAATAGAGACTCCTTATATTGAATTTTTTTATTGACTCCTAATAGGGTCCATCCTGTAACAAGGAACTTATATATCAGTATATTATCTAGTGGGTATCATCCCCAATGGGGTTTTTCCTTGGCCATGGTTTCCCTAGTTAACAAAATATGGTGTTATGATTTATCTTTGTGCATGGTTATTGTTATTGTTCAACATTACTTTATTACTTTGTTATGTATGGTTTAAAGTAAGAAATAATATCCAGTTGGAAACTAAAGTTTGTAGATTACTGATTCACTCGCCCCCACCCCCTCCCCCCCCCCCCCCCCCCCTAATCCCTATTTCTAACACATATTAGAGTAGGTTTTTAAATCTTTCCAATAAGTGCAAGTGCACAACTTTTTGGAGCTCCCTAAAGCCCCTTTTGATTTTTCTAGTTGTACAGGCATATTTTGTGAAGTTGCAAGTGGAATGGGAAGTTATTCTTTTAGTGACTTCATGCCCAATGGATTTCTTAAGGCCATTGATCCTATGCTTAGTAGGAAAGCATTCCCTCTGAGTCATAAAGATTGTTGGCCATTTTCCCCCCATTCAGCCCATCATTGATAACTAATCCAAGAAAATTTCAATGGGTTGGATTCTTAATTTGGGTTAACCCACTAAGGTTGGCAACTAATATTTTATGTTAGCTTAGTTTCTTTTTTGACCGAGTGAACTTGGTTTATTGTTGGTTGGGTTGACCAATGTAGGTGAGATATGATAGCTTCATGTTTTCATGAAACATTTCCCCACCCTCCTAAAAGTTCCATATGGTGCAACACATGACATTTCTAGAATTTATTCATATTATGGAGTCTCTGCAAGGTTCTGAGGTTCAAAATTGTTCCCCATATACTAAGCACTCCAAAAAACTTGGCTTTGGTGGGCCTGCGGGTGATAGAGTCTTGTTGTCTATGTTTGGTTCACAAACTCCATATAAATAGCCAATGGGGACCAAAGTTTCATAGACATGCAGATGAGATGCTACCACACATTGTCATTCTAACATTTTTCATGTTGCCAAGTCTCTACAAGACTGCAAAGTCTAGAATCATGCCACGTGGTGGAGGGTCCATCTCCGGTGCTTATTTTTAACACAACATGCATTACATAGATCAAAAATGGAGACTTAATAGAAGATTATAAAATCAATGTTCATTATATCAAATGGCAAGGCACAATATGTTGTTGTGTGTCACTATTTTGATGTTTCCTCATGTTGCATTGTTCCTTCAAGGCTTTGAAGCCCAGAGTTGTACAACAGTGATTGGATCTAGCTCATCTTTGAGTCCCCTCACTACATCTCAGTTGTCCACTAAAAATAAACCTCATCTTGATTGATGGATACATTTTAATCTCTTGTTAAGGGAAATTCTCTCACATCTCAACTATCCATCTCAAGGGGAAGATCTGCATCGATGGTGGAAAATTAATCTATCATTGGGGGAGATTCTCATTGTATTTGGGTTAGTCATTTCAATGGAGTATCTATATCAATGACCAAATTCAATTTTGGGGAAATCAAATTCTCACCCATGGTCAACCCTACAATTTTGTAGGCAGATAATACATCCTATTATTCCCCCCCATATTTTTTTCCAGTAGTGCAATTTGGCTTCTAATGGCCATTACATGCTAATAAGGCTAGTTCTTCAATGCCTAACAACTTCTTGGGCCATGTTTCCATGGTGTTAATGCACTCCATGCCTCTTTAATACATGAAATGATCAAATCCTTAGGGATTTGACCTCTTATAGTTGGATGCATCAATTTTCCCTACCTATCACTTCTAGCAACAATTGTACTTCATAATTAGATTTCATTTTGATTCTTAGTTATTGCTCTCCTCTATAGCTCAACTCTACCAAGTTGGGATTTGAACTCAATAGTTAAGTCAGAGTTATGTTTGAACTCTATTAAGGCAAGTTGTAAATATTTCTTAAGGCTTCTTCTCTATTTGTATTTTGTAGTAGCATCATGCTCTACAATTTTTACCTTTCATTAATTAAATCTCTATTTCTTACCTATCTTTCCATTCATTAATTTGTACATGCTTATTTCCTTGTAGTGAGTGTTTCTTTTCTATTTTTTTTATTCATATTTTTTGTTAAGTCTGCTAGTAGTTGCTACATCATGAAATATCTTTCCTTTTAACACTTCAATTAGCTCAAAACCTACACATGGTCCCTTGGGAAGTAGAATAGAGTTAAGCTTAGTGTATTTTGGGTTGTCATTCATGTTTGATGCTGTCATAGCCAGATATTGTGATTACTATTCTATCTTGGTGCATCACCCCCCTTTTTCTTTCAATATTTTAGTTTCTATTTCTCTCTCCCTTTTTCTCTCAAGTAGATTTTTAGGTGCATCTTGATAGTAAGGAATTTGACCTTCTATGGAGATTCAACCTTAAAGTGTAAGTCCCACACTTGGATGTTGTTTCCATGTTATACAAAGTCACTTGAGGTTCATACCTCAATCAAGGATGTAGACTTTTGTGTTAACAATTATCAAGTTCATTGTAGAAGTATACCTTTGTTACATAACCAAGAGAGGGGTGAATTAGTTATAATTAGTTATCCTACATACCTTTAAAAATAGTTTTCACCAACTCAAACACTTTAATCTTTCAAATTATTAGTCCAGTGACTAGATCTAACACCACAATATAAAATGATATAAATTTTGCAATAAATTATCATCTTAATATATAACAAGTATCATATTTATCTTCTATCTTATACTATGTTACAAAAATAAACATTAAACATGAAATAAACTTGCATTAATTAGCATGAATATTAATGATATTCCTATGGGGGAGTGTCCTAGCATTGATGGAGAATTTTTGAGATTGTTAGTATGATCATATGTTGCATTTATGGTAGTGTTTTTCATTGATGTCAACATACTAGTTATTCTGTAAAGACTCATAGATTAGTAGATTGAGATTGAGATTGTAGATTAAAGGATTGAAGATGAGGTTATGTGCACTTAACTTGATGTTCTATAGAGTGTCTTGATGACAAGGCTACAAGCACATGCAAAAATTCAAATACTAGTGGCATTTACTTTGTGATATCCCTATCAAAATATAAATTAATAATAAATAAATAAGAATAATTTAATTAAAATATATTAAATAATATAATTATACTAAAATGTGATAATCATATAATAATAATAATAAATAATAAATATAAAGATGAATTAGATAGTCAATTATAAATAAGTAAATAGAGGAATAATAATATAATTCAATATTTAACTAACAATATATAATTAATTAATGTTAAATAATTAATATGTTATACCAACATAATAGAAGAATAAATGAAATAATACTATGTATAATTAATCATGAGGAGGTGTAACTAAAGAAGACATGTGTCCATTTGGAAGCAACCACTCCTATGGACTGTATATAAAATGAAACTCAAATTCATTTCAAGGACATATAGAACAAAATACATCATCACTTACTCAAAATTTATCTTATCAAACATGGATGGAGAAAGGGGTCATTACATACTTGAGATTTATTGAAGATGGTATAGAGATAGAGTTCCTGAGAAGTAGTTTATGGTAATTGGATTATATCTCCTAACAGGGTTAGAATCTAGTTAAGTGTATTCAGAAAGAGATATTAGACACCATGATGATGACATGGTTGAGCGTGTGAAGTCCAATCTTGCACGTGTGAAGATTTGTGAAGACTGTGAGCTAACAATGCTATGAAAATGTGAAAATATGTAATGTAATGTGTATTTTTTAATCTTAATGTGGTCATATTGTAATTGTAAATTGAGAAATCCTCAAGGCCAATTCAATAAACTAACTTGTGAACTGGTATAAAGGAAATTTATTTCCCATGTGATTGTGTATAGATGAAAATTAAGTAATCAAATTGTAAGTGTGAATTATATGCAAGTGATTTATAGGATTCATATGATGTGATTTTTCAAATCTAGTTGATATTTGAGAAGTGTTTGGTATAGGAGAGGCATAGTGAAAGAGTGAAGTGGTTATATTTTGTAATAAGTGCTAGTGGACAATTGATCTTTTCATATTGTTCTGAATGGAATAATACAACAACTAGTTGGACAGTGTTGGAAATATAGGATAGGTTAGGTTACTAAGAGGGGAGGGGTGAATCTAGAACCAAGAGAACTTATTCTTATTTCACAAATTAATCCTTTATGTATATTCTAATCTAATTGCATACATGAAAAATTGAAAGCATTAAAATATTCATAACACTTTGACGCAAGATATGGTGACCCAAAAGTCTTCCAAATAGAAAGTAAAACTAGGTTGGGGATGATACTCACAAGCTTTAGTACTATAGTATAAAGTTGGCTAGTCAAAGCTTACAATTGATCACTTCTAATGATCTACCCTATTAGGAGAAATAAGGACTGCTAGGTCCACCTTGCCAAAGGATTTACAAAACATACAATGAAGTATGCACTCAGTAAAGAGATTTGCAAAATACTATTAAGTCTACCTTGTGAAAGGATTTAACTAATAAACCTATTAGGATGAAATAGTGGTTGATCTCTAATCTACGACTATTATTTTTTGGTTGAGATTCCTTTGGAATGATCACCTTACTATGATAGATAGATCTTTGTTGCTCCTTATACTACTTGAAGCCTTCTTAATTCATACTTATGCTCTTATGATATTCATATCATGTGTTCTTCTATATCTTATTTGGATGTGATACAATACATTACATATATATCAATCCAAATAATAATTCATCAAAGTTTTCTATAATACAAGATTCACCAAAATATAGAAAGTTGGCTCAACTGCTAGTACTCAACTTCTAAAGACAAACTCATTGAGCTTCTAATACTTGACAAACATTGTCAACACTTATAATCATCATGTTGTTGGTAGATGTAGAAGCTTGGTTCATAATAATCACTTCTAAGTAGTTTGAATTTGGTCAGCACTGGTGACTCAATGAATACTATGAAACTCATAATATAAACTAAATCACTTGGTTGACATTGTAAGACTCGATCAACTCTAATATTATGAACTTAGTATAAACTAAATCACTTGGTTGACACTTCCAAGCTTAGTCAACACTTGATTCACTTCACTGATGGCATGAACTTGGCAAACACTAGAGCCCATAGTTTGTACTATACAACTCAATAAATACTATGAAGCTCAATTTACACTGATATTCATCAATTCGGTAGATATTTCTCAGTGTGAACTAAATATTGATTCTTGAACTTAGTAGCAACTATAGAACTTAGTAGAACCTAAATTACTTGGTCAACACTGTAAACTACAAGATAAGGGTATGTGCAGGATCATGGTGTGCCAAAAAGTGGCGATATTGAAAATTTGTAGTTCTAAAATATCTCAAACCATTTCAAAATGTATTCCAACTTTTTTCCCACCCACTATGATACTAAATGAAAACAATTAATATCTTTATAAGGCCTACTATATCTTTTGATACCAAGCCTATATGGTCAACTTTCAGAACATCCTAAAAATGTGCTTTTGGCCTATTTTTATGTGATTTTCACTTCAAACATTTAGCTGACAATTTTTTTGTCACCAAAATTTCATGAAATGAAAAGGGTTTGTTAAGAATATTCTTATCTTTTCATAAATGTAAGTTTTTTCAAATTATGATTTTAGTAAGTAATTATTACTTATTTTCTAATGGAGTTACGTATAAAGTGGTGACTGACACACTACTTGAAAAACAACTATAACTTTCAAATGGTACAACTTTTTAAATCCAAAAGATGCATCACATTCTATGTTTCTTCTACTATAAGCTACAAAAATGAAAAATTGAATTTTGTAGAGTTTTGAATTAGTTAAGGTGGTTAGACATGAGAGTTTTTTTATTCCAAAAATATTTAAGTCAAAAATTATTTATTAATTATTTATTTAGAATAAAAATACCCAAAAATATATGTCACATCCAGGCATGAGTCTACTACTTATATCTAGAATATTATTTTAAAATATTATATTTTGATTTTGATTAATGTGGTCAGACATACATCTACTTATTTTTGTTCTAAAATTTTCGTAATATTGCATTAAAATTCAAAATTTTGACCAATCAATTTTTATTTTTTTGGGATAAGTCCTAGTAGTTTAGAAACTAGATTCAATTTCCTAGACTTTTTTTTCTCTCAACTTTTTGATATAAAGTTAATAACAAGTAGAAAATTGCAAGTCAAGTTGACATAACCCTGATTTTTTGATTTGTTATTGCCACTTAAGAGCATAGTTTGGCTGACCATGATCCTGCACATACCCATAATCTTGGTAGCTAGTAATCATATGACTAAGTGTGAGTCACTAATAAACAAACTTGACCATTATGTCAACAATATGCCCCTTTGGCATTAGAAACTAAAACATTTATCAATCAAAAAATTGAATTCTCAAAATTTTAAGTTCAAAACAATCGTTAGTCTCCATCCTATGTCTTTAACTTGATAACATACTCTATTTATGAGAATTTTCAAAATTATTTTTGTAAGAGATGTTTGTTGATTAACTAAATATGAATATTATGATGCTCCCCCATACATATATACATAGTATAGTTTACTTACTATATATTTTATATCACATATTTTCTCTCATTTTATCTTATCTCTTCTTATCCTCCTTTTGACATAAATGCCAAAGGTGTATGCTACATGGTAATGTCAAAATGTGACAAGAAGTTAGAATGTACCTTCAAAATTAATGTCATTGTCTTGTCTCAATTTTCCTGTAACACCTTGCTTGCATACAAAGAAATTTGTAGTTGTACTAATAACTCCATCATGTAATTACCTATGGAGAAGTTATTATCATGGATGAGAGTTTTAACATGTTCAATGTGTTTTTGCAATGCATCTATGTTCAGGATAATCATGCCTTCAATGTCTATAAGTGTGGCCCTAATCTTGGATTCTTCCCTTAATAATTTTTCTTGCATATTAGTCAGAAATATAAACTTTGAGTAGTGAGCAAAATTGTAGCTTGAGTCAAGTGACAACTGGTGTACACTTGCCTTCAAGTCTTCATCTATCTTAGATAGTTTATCTTTGATTTCTCGAGTGAAGATATATGTATCACATAACTTGTTGAATAATGAAGTAACAATATTTGTAGAGGTTTCTAATGAGCTAAGAATAGTAGACAAGTATACTTGATATATTGCAATTTTCTATGCAACTTCCTTGAATACTTTGTTCTAAAATTTCCTCTCTGACCTTTGTAACAATTTTACTTGTCCATTCAAATCTTCATAGAATTTATGAATAACTTCTACTAATTGAACCAAAAATAGGTTTTGTACTATCAACCTTGATACTTCGTACATCTACGAGTATGTTCTTCACATCTTCAAGAACTTGATTTTCTCTACTTTTCTCCTCTCTAAGCTATTGTTGCTTAGTTTTCTTCTATAATAGTTCACCTATGATGTTCATTTGATCAATATTTAGAGTAGAGATATCCCAATTTAGTATATCTATATCCTCATCAAGATCAATGTCTTCTTTTTTACCTTTGTCCTTGATTGAAACTTTAGTACTCGGTTGAGGCTTTCTCTCAATTGTCTTTGTACTTATTATTTTCATACTAGGAATTGTAACAATAGTAGAAATGGAAGGGCTAGTGACAAAAGTAGACATTACACTAATAGTAGAAATACTTAGTTGATGTAAAGAAAAATCTAATGATGGAGGAAGCACTAGTTGCTTGGTAGATGAAGTACTAATCACTTTAGAAAATATAGTACTCAACTGAACAAGTTAGAGATCGGCTGGGTGTGTGGTGTTTCAATGGTTGTCGCAACCAACTTAGAAGAAGATTTATCTAATTTTGATGGCATTCAAGCTTTGATCAAAGAGTAAGGAAATGAGGCCATAACTATTTCTATAATCTTTTTTGGGTTGGTTTCCTCAATACTCTAAATCTCAAGGAGATTCTCCTCAGCAGCTTCCTATTTTTTCTTCTCATCATCTAGATTTACATCATCTATTTCTATATCTTCTTTATCATTATTTTATCTTCTTCCTTTTTATCTTCATCATCTATATCACTAACATGAACAACAAAATCACTCTATTGATGAAGTTTGTAGATATTCTTCCATGTAGTTGTAGTTGTCTTCACCACATGTTCAATGTCATTAACCAATATCATGCAAGTGTTGAATTTTAGAGTGAGTTTTTCCTCATTTTTATTCATGGATTCTTTCACCTCTTTATCACTAAGACTTGGCATGAGCTTCCTTATATTTTATTCAAATATATCTTTTATAGTTTTCCTAGCATTTTCCCATATAGGCTTAATTCTTTACATAAGCTCATTGGGAGTCTGTTGTACAAGTTGATTAGGTGAGTATTTCCATTTTCCTAATTTTGACATTATCATGTCTTCAACTTGCTTCTTCTCATTTACATTCCTAGTCTAATATCTGAGAGGTTTAAAGTTTTCCATGCCAGCTTTTGCATCAATCTCTTTTAATTTTTCTTGAAATGTAGGTGGAGGTCTTTTGAAAATAATATCCTTTGCATCTTCTTCACCTAATTTCAATTTCTTTCTAGATCTAGATTCTCTTCTTGTGAATACTACAACAGATAACTTGGTAGGTTTGATTATGATAAACTTACCCTCCTTCTTGATTGGCTCTTCTTCTTCAAATTTTGTTTCTTTTGCCTCATCTTTAGCATCATCTTCTTCTGCATCATCCTCTTTTCCTTCTTCCAATAGGAGAGTAGAACTTGCTTTAATTTCACTTTTTATTCTATCTTTGGCTTCATTAAAAGTACCAAAATATGTGGCCTTGGGATCCACAGGTTCATTCAACAATACCTCAGTGATATCCTTGGTGTCATCAATGTTAACCTCATAGCTTAGAGGATTAACCCACACCACTCTAGGTTTGACTGCATGAATGTACACTTTGTCATAGTCTACCATGAAACAAACATCATCCTCATAATCTTCTACAAGTTTCTTAGGAATTATAATCTACTATGCATCTTTTCCTTGAATGAATCAAAGTAATTTTCCATGATACTGACAAAGTTCTCACCAATCTTTGCTATATATTCATTAATTTGATATAGTACTGGTACATCTTTTCTCCATATGACTAAACCTTTTGAAAGGAAAAACTTTTGCACAAAGATGAATAAACAAGTCAAGAGTGAACCAAACTTACATGGGTTATTCTTTGAAGTCTCGATGCTCTCCATGTTCTTGCTGAATTGATTTGGCATTAGATTGGGAAGGTTGAAGGAAATGTTTTTCTTCATTACCTTGAGAGCTAGATCAACTACCTCACATGACACATTGTTGAGATGACTAGAGCTATAGATTTTATGAGCTATTACATGAATTCCAAATTTTAGCTCCATATCAGTCACACTGTTGATCTCCATGCCTCTTCCATCCCACTCGACAAGAGTTTTTCTTTCTAGTTGTACCTGAATTAGGGTTTTGGTAGGCTTTTCCTAGTTCAACATTAGGAGCCCTATGATTTGATGAATCATTTTCTTTGTTATCTGAATAGGCTTCTCTAACCATAGCTTCCCATTGTACATACAGCTAATAATAAACCTTATCTATTTTATTTGAAAGCTTCAGGGCATATGCGAAGTGTGTGTTAAATCCTTGGTCTCCAAATGTTGATGCTTAGGTCTCAATGGACTATCCACATATAAATTTTCTAGAGTCTCATCCATCTCTATTGTTCTAATATCTTGTATTAAATAGTGAAAATGTGAATAAATATCATTAACAAGTGATACCTTTGGTGGAATCTGTGACTAAGCTCTAGTTGGATCAAGCACTTCTACAATTACCAGACTCAACTTGAAGTTCAATGCCTTCCAATCAATTCCTCGGACCAACATCTCAAATCCTTTCTTATTTTTTCTATAGAGAATGCCATGCTCAATGGGGTTTATAAAAACATGAAAATCTTCAACAACAAATGGATAGATCACTTAGAAGCAAAACAAATTCTCTTTGCAAATAGCTCTTCAAAAATTCATAGTGATAAATGAATTTGATTCCTTTCCTTTTAACAAATTTTTACTTTCTAATTACAATAAATTCTTGGTATGATCACTTGTTCAGTGAGAGACTTTCTTCCACTCAGTTCCATTGGAATACTTTAGAATAACTGGTGGGGTGAATTAGTTATTCAAGATCCAAATGTTTTAATAAAACTTTTAACATCTTAGTAAACCTACAAAAAATTTATCATCATGTATGCATCCATAATAAAACTTTTAACATCTTAGTAAACCCACAAAAAAATTATCATCATGTATGCATCCATAAGATTATGCAATCACTTAAAACTTGTAGTTTACTATCAAATCAACTTGCAGAAATGTAAACATGAAACATAACAAATTCATCAACACACTTGACATAATGATTTTTGTGGAAACCCAATTGGGAAAAAACCACCAGAAACATGCTACTCTTTTTCACTCTTCTGAAGTGATGTTGTGTGAAAGGCCAACCCTATTAAAGGTTACAATACACACTATTAAATGTGACCCTGTTAAAGAATTCCAAATGCCCTGTTAAGCATGAGCCTTATTAGAGGACTTTAAAGCATCACTTGGAATGTCACATAGTTAAAGGATTTACAAATGACTATTAGGTCAACCTTAATCCAAAGGATTTAACCTAGACTGATATAATTATTAGAGAGTAACAATAAGACTTTATCTAATAACAACTTACAAATCCATTTGCAAATTACAGATCTCTATTTTAGTCCTCCATTTTGCTTGGACTTCATACATTTCAGCTCTCATAGCTTGTTCACCCTTGAAGCATTCATACCCTTAAGCCTTCTTGCTCAAAATGCCAATATAGACTCTTCTCTTAGGTCACTTGATGAAGAAAACACTTGACTCCTTGTCTTCCTTAGATTCTCACATATGACAACCTTTGCTTTTGACTAGCCATTCCTATAAATAGGAAATTAAGATCTTTTGCTACTCATTCTCCATCATCCAATTTAGGGTTAGGATGGATTAGGTAGGATACAATGAATCTACCCCTTATTCTATATCTCTTAGAACTAGAAACTTCTCATTGAATCCTCTTTGAATTTTCCTAAAAATGGTTTACCTTGAATTATATGCCACCAACTCATCAACCTTATCTTGCATTTGGTACATGCAATCCAAAAAAATAAACTTGTCAACTCAAATCCATCAAATTCATGATATTTAATATAATGCAGCCACTTGGTATTATCTAGCTTCTGATGCTTGGCATATATTATGTTGCTTGACATCCTCTATAAAATCACTCATCACAAACTAAAGTTTATTGGTGCTCAACATCAAATAACCTTTACTCAACATCTACTATTATGCTTGACATACACTAGAATAGACTTTTACTCAGCTCTAACTAATTTTCTACTTGGCTTGCACTGACTTTTCTTGGCACCTACTATCTACTTGGTCAAGCTTGGCAAACAAACTTTGTGTAACTTGTTCTTTTAAACTTTCTTAGTGTTACCAATCTTTGTAACCTTAATTAGATTATCAATTCATCATGTTATCACTATCTTAATTTATTCTTGTACTTCTTTACATAATCATAGTAACCTTTCCTCTAGGTGTTGTTATGTCTTTTGATCAAATCCTCTTCATCAATCAAATAAGTGATAGTACTTAAATCATATAAGAAATTGTCTTACCACTACATAGTAGGTTTCATATCAGTGACAAAAAAATGATTGAAGCATATTGATCATACTTGTATCAATCTATTTTCAACAATCTCCCTCTTTAATAATCTTCTATTTTCAACAATCTCCCTCTTTGGAAATTATGTGAAAAAAACTGATCAACCAAACTGACTAGGTTAAAATAGTAAGACAATACCAAAAAGAAAATGATTCCTTGTATTGAAATCTATCCCTCTATCAGTAACTTCCATCTTTTGAATAGGTTACAAAACTCTTCCTTATAACTCCCTCTGAATTTCTTCTTATATCTCCCTCTTACTAAGTAGATGTTAGGATTTCTCCCTCTTTGTTCTCCTAATAAATAACTATTTCTATCTCTCTTGCATTTTACTATCTCCCTCTTTCTTGTATTCTCCTTTGATCAATAACTATCTCCCTCTTTGATAGCAATTCCAAAGACTTGTCATCTTAACATGTAGATATGAGCTTCTCTAATTTCTCCCTCTATCACCTTAGTTGTGACTGATTTGTAGTTTTAGCTCTTTGATTACTTTAGGTAGCTCCTAAAGCAAGATCCTTTGCATCAATGTGTAACATATGAACATCAGCTTGTTTGATGCAGGGCACTCCTCTTATTACTGATGCAGGAGCATCCAGAGGTATAAGGGCAATCCTGTGTCACCCAAAAAATGTACTTAGACTTAGTTTATGTTTCATGTGTTTTCATTTCTGGATACCCATTTGGGTCAAATAAATGTACTCTCACAATTCCACTAGTAGTGTTCTAGGTTAGAGTTTTTAATCACCTTGGGATATGTGTAAATGTCAAAAAAATAGGAGTATGTAATTGAGCCATAATTTTGGTGAATTAGAGGGTGTAAATTGGCCAGATGAATGTAATTGTAATTTAGAGCATTCCAAAAAAAGAATCAAGTCAAAAGGCCCCATGATTTGAAAGTTATTGCAATTTTTTAATTTTTGGAGACCCGCTAAGATTGCTTCAAAGACAGGTTAGGGGAATTAAATGACCTTGAATAGGGCCAAAAAATTGGGGACGAGTGAAGCTTGTCCATAGGGCTATAGAGCACTTCGAGAGCTTTCCAAAAATGTAAACAATTCATCAATCAGAGCTACGGTTCAAAAGTTATGCCTCCCGAAAGTTTGGTTACCATTTTTGGATTCTTCTAATTTTGCGCCGACTTCTAATGTGACTTTTGGAGCCTTCTATTTGGTCATTGGATGCCAACTAGCACTTTATAGAATGTATTCCTAATCCTTAACCCTTCGGGGTCTATTTAAGGATATTTTTGGCATTGTAAAAGGCAGTTCAGAGTGGAGTTTGAGAGAAGGTACTGGGAGAAGAAATTATCTCTAGATTTATGCTATTGTAAGCCCATAGGGCATGTTTTGGAGTCTGTTTCTCTGCACTAAGTGTACTAGCATATTTTCATAGTGAATAAAATTTTCTCTTTCCTATTGTGTCCATTTTGTGCTTGGGTTGTGTCCCCATCTATTACTTAAATAGTCTTTGATAGGGGTATCACCCCTAGTTTACCTCTTACATACTCATGAACATCCTTAGGTAATGCTTTTATGAAGATATCATCAATTTTCTCTTTAGTGTTAACATATTCTATCTTCACCTCTTTATCTTCAACTAATTCTCTCCAATAATGATACTTTATTGCAATTTCTTAGTCTTTGTGTGCATCACAAGATTTTTTGACATATTGATAGCACTTGTATTATCACAATAAAGTGTTACTGGTTCTATGATCTCTTCCTTCATACCTTTGAGTAACTATTTGATCCATACAATGTTTGTACAGTTTATAATAGTAGCAACATATTCAACTTTAGTAGTAGATTGTGAGGTGCAATTTTGTTTCTTTCTAGTCCATGTAACCAACCTCTTGCCTAAGAAAAATGCTCCTCCACTATTGCTCTTTCTGTCATCAATGTTTCTAGCCCAATCAACATCAATATAGTCTCTTAATTCAAATTTCTCAATTTTCTTATAGTATAGACCATACTCCTCTATTCCTTTTAGATATCTTATTATTCTCTTTACAGCCATCAAATGATTCTCCCTAGGATTAGTAGAGAATCTTGTAACTATCTCTATAGATAATACAATGTTAGGTTTACTATGTACTACATATTGTAATTTGCCAATCATAGACCTGTACAATGTTTGATTTACCTTAGCTAAATCATCTTTCTTTAACAACTTGTTTCATGTCACCATAGGTGTACTTAACAGTTTGGAATCCTAAAAAACCAAAAAAAATCAATATTTCCTTGACATACTTTGACTGAGTGATGTATATAACATATTTCATCTGATATACTTGCAAACCCACAAAAAATTTGATCTCTCCAAACATAGACATTTCAAATTCTTGATTTATTTCATTTGCAAAAGCCTTACATAAAGCATCTTGACTTCCAAATATGATATCATCAACAAAAAATTTAGACAACAAAATACCTTTTCCTTTCTTTGTCTTCATGTATAGATTGTTGTTGTCATCAGTCCTTTAAAATCCAATCTTCACAAGATAATTATGAAGTCTCTCATACCATGCTCTTGGTGTTTGTTTCAAACCATATAGAGCTTTGTGTAATCTATATACCATTTTTTATTATTAACATCAAAAAATGCTTTTGGCTATTCTATGTAAACTTCTTCCTCTAATATGCCATTTAGAAATACAAATTTAACATCCATTTGATAAACTTTGAAACCTTTGTATGCAAAATAAGCAAGTAAAGTTCTTACTCCTTCAAAACTAGCAATAGGAGCAAATATCTCTCCATAGTCAAACCTTCTTCTTGTGCATATCCTTTGTAGACTAATCTTTCCTTATTCCTTGTGACTTCACCATTTTCATCTATCTTATTTCTGAATACCCACTTGGTTCCAATCACATTTTTGTCTTCTAGTCTAGGAACTAGAGTCCATGTTTTGTTTTTCTCAATTTGTTAAATCTCTTCTTCTATGGCTTTACTCTAGTCTAAATATTCTAAGGCATATCTTACTAATTTTGGTTCCTTCATACTCAAAAAACATGTGTCATTTCTCAATATGTTTCTTGTCATTGGTCTAGCATCTTTATCTCCAATACTTTGTGTAGCAGGATGATGTCTCTCCACATATTTCGACAATCTTGGTTCAGCTCTAATTTCTTCAATTTGTCTCTCAACTTCAAAATCATTGTGGACATCTCTATTAGGTAGCTCATCATCTCTTTCATTTACACTAATCTCAGAATTAGAATGTGCTTCCACTTCATTCTATAACTCGGCATCTAAATGTAGCTCGATTCTTGACTACAACTCAACATTCATAGTATGTGACTTGGCAATCACTAAAACTTGCTATTGGTTTGTAGCTTGATTTGCAAGATCTTCTTTAGTAGGCATACCTTCATAAGAGTATACAAATGATTTGTATTTAGGTGATCCCGCAATAATGGGTTCCACTTTTTGACCAATTTAAGACTAAAATAAATATTTTTGAAACAAACCTTACATTTGAGTGACTATATCTATAAAAATATGAATAATTTCAAAATGATGTAAACTAGTGATTTTTAGTACTCTGTTCCTAATTTGTAACCATATTTTTTAATTTTAAAAAAAATAATAATAATATAAGTCATATTTTCTTCTCCTCTAAAAAGTGGTACAAATGAAAAATCAATATTTTTAAAGAGTGAAAGTTCGCTTGACATGCATAAATTTAATTCTAGAAATGATAATGAGGTAATTCTTTTAATGTTGAATTTGTAACATCAATATCTAGAGGATGCATTTGGTTTGATTCAATTTGGTTGAATATTGTATAGTTTATGAAGTTTTGGAGTGACATCAATTGTAATTCAAACATACGTTCGTCTTGACACAGATAACTTGAACTCACTTTATCATAAATCTAATTTATTTATTTTTAGTAGAAAGCTATCTCAATAATCTATTTCCTAGATTTTTTCAAAAAAAATTTGACATAATTTACAAATTTTTCCAAAGTGTCAAAGTTAGTTGATGTTCAATTGGTAATGAGCCTATAATGAGTTAAACTCATATTTGAAAGTCTTAATGAATATAATATGTATTACAATTATAGTCATTGGAAAGCTTGCTCCAAGCAGCACAAATTGACCTTTTTAATTTCACATTAGGATATCATTCAATCTCAATTTTGGGGGTCAAAAGAGCCAATTTCATTTTTTTCCATAAAAGAGCACCAAAATTTTATAAATTTACATGTTTACCCAAACACTATGTTCACACAAACATACAAGTCTAAATATTCTTGCCACAAAAAATTTAATTTGATGTGTTCACATGAACATGTAAAATAATTGGTGTTCATGCAAACATGCTAAAAAAACTAAAAAAACATAACATCACCTGCAGTAAGGACAAAAAATTGATAGTGAAGCCAAATGTTTTAAAGCTACTACACAATTTATATAAAGTTACTATAAATTTATCAAGACAAGGGAAAGTTTTTTATTTTTATGATTTTTTGATGGGAAACAAGAAAGGAAGACAAAAAAAATATGCAAGGAAGAAATCTGATGAAGCAGACCAAAGAAATCTTTAGAAGACTATGCAACATTATTGTTGAATTAAACAAGGTTTTTAATTATTTATTATATTAAATTTATTTATTTTTATGATATTGAATTTAATTATGTATCAATCTTAGTTTTTATCTAATTTTATTTATTTATAAATTTATTGCAGACAATCAACAAGGTGAAGGAAATGTTGAAGGAGGTTCAACAGAAGTAGAAGAAGTGCATATGGGAGAAGGGTCAGAAACACTCCTATGAAATATCAAATAATGAATGATGAAGAAGGTTCAATATCACTCCCTACAGAGGTTCAAATAACAAAAGTTGGTGAAGGGTGATGGGGACACAACCCAACAACCAGAATAGACACAATAGAAAGGGGAAATTATATTAACTAAGACAATAAGCTGGTACAGACAGTGCAGAGAAAAATAAACTCAAAACATGCCCTGCGGGCTTACAATAGCATAAATCTGGAGAATATTTCTCCTTTTAGCACCTCCTCTCAAGCTCCAATCCGAACTCCTTTTACAATGCCAGAAATCTCCTTAAATAGACCCTAGAGGGTTAAGGACTAGGAGTACATTCTAGAAAGTGCTAGTAGGCATCCACCGACAAAATAGAAGGTTCCGAAAGCTGCGTTAGAAGTCGGTGCAATTCTAGAAGAATCCAGAAACGGTAGTTGAACTTCCGGGAGGCATAACTTTTGAACCGTAACTCTGATTGACGAACCGTTTACATTTTCGAAAAGCTCTCAAAGCGCTCTATAGCCCTATGGACAATCTTTGCTCGTCCCCCATTTTTTGACCCTTTTCAAGGTCATTTAATGCCCCAAACCTGACTTTGAAGCATTCTTAGGGGGTCTCCAAAACTCGAAAAACTGCAATAACTTTCAAACCGTGGGGCCTTTTGACCTGATTCTTTTTCTGGAATGCTCTAAATCTCGATTACATTCATCTGGCCAAGTCACACCTTCTAGGTCACCAAAATGATGGTCAAATTGCATGCTCCTATTTTTTCGGGATTTTTAAATGCACTGATACTTGAACTATGAGAGTTGGAACCTTTATTTGAGCCAAATGGGTATCCAAAAATGCAAAGACATAAAATAGAAACTAAGTCTAAGTACATTTTTTTGGGTGATACAGGATTGCCCTTATACCTCTGGATGCTCCTGCATCAAAGGGTCAGAATCTTTCCCTATAGAATCTCAAACAATGAATGTTGGAGAAGGCTCAAGATTGCTACCTATAGAAATTTCAATAACAAAACTCAAAGAAGGGTCAGGATCAGGTGCAAGAACTAGTATGGATTAACTCATAAATATTTCCCAATCTATAAAGAATGGAATTTCTCATTAAAAATTAGATCATTTACTTAAAATGGATGTGGATAAATTGAGAACACTTGCAACTACTGTTCAACCCTTAAGTTTTTCTAAGAAAAGGTCAATGAATAAGAAGATAAGAGAAATAATGACTAAATTTAATAACATTGAAACATGGGAACAAGCACAATTGCTTTCACTTTCACTTACACAAAAGAGGTTTCAAGAGGCATTAAAATTTTTAGGTGTAGACACAACATCAAAGAAGTGAAGATTTTCCAACATGCAAACTGATGTGATTGAAAATGTTAAACAAGGTTTGAGAAACATAAGAAAGCAGTCTCAAACTAAAGATAAGTCCATGGCAAGAAAAGTGATGTTGATTTCTATTGTAAATAAGAATATGTTCCAAAATAGACAAATATCTTCAATTTCATCTGAAATGGGTTTTAGTAGGAAAACAATGATAGAATATGTTAAGAGAAGATTAATTTTGGATGGCAGTACTATGGAAAGTAATTAGGCAATCATGTGTAGAGCACCTCATTTTGATAGGATTGATTAGGGATTAAAAAATTTAGGCATATCATTTTGGATTGATAACCCTCATCCTTCATCAAATAGTAGAGATGTTATTAGGCATAGGATTACATCTAGTTAATATGAACATCATACAAAACATTGGTTGGACACAACAAAGCATGAATTATGTGTGTTGTTTTGTAGTGAACATCCTAATGTAAAAATTGGGCAAACATTGTTTGAAAAATTGAAGCCTTATTTTGTGAGGTCAAACAAAGTGTTTGAAACATGTTGTTGTCATCATAATATTGAGTTTGATCTCCACTATCAGGTATTTCAAAAGTTTGTAGAGGACACATGATTTTTATGCTACTCCTCCTAGTAGGAGAAGTGAGTTTATATCATCCATTCTATGTGACAAAATAGATGATCTAGCTGGTCAAATAAATTGCATCAAAGGATTATGTGAAACACGTGGTGAATTGGCTCTATTTCCTTTGGAAATTGATAATATTGATGTAACAAAAAATTGAATTGCAAAAGTTACAAGTATGTGAAGAATGAAACAAAGTTGGGGAAAGATACAAAAAGGTTGGAATATGTTGAAGAGGAGTTACCTATTCTAACATTTATTTACAGATTTAAGAATTTGATTCAACCTTATATTCATCATGCATTTTTTAAAAAGTGGAAAGCATAATAGTTTCCAACTTTGAGAGATAATTTTCCACTTGGAACAATTGTATCAATTGTTGATTTTGCAGAGAACTATTCTTTTGTTCATCATAAAGCAATTCAATCATATTATTTCTTTTCTAAGCAAGTCACTATTATGGTACATGTTTGTTATAGACATGAACAGTTAGATTTGGATGGTGTTCAAAGTATAGTTCAAGCACAAGTAATTAAAGTTGAAGCACAGGTTAATAAAAAAGAAATATCACTTTTATATAAGTGATGATAAAGAACATGACATTCACTATGTAGAACATTTCTTTAATATGCTCTTTTCTTATTTGAAAGAAACAGACATAAATGTTCATAAACATTATGTTTGGTCTGATGGATGTGCCACATAGTTCAAATCATCGAGACTATTTTATGCATTATGTAGATATCATCGCAATGAGAATATAAAACACATATAGAATTTCTTCAAGAGTGGGCATGTAAAAGGTGAACATGATGGTGTTGGAGCTTGCATCAAATGTGCTCTGCAAAAGTAGTAAATGAATTATTAGGGAGTTTGTATAAATGATGCACATGATGTTGTTGAATGGTGTATGACACATTTTGTAGTAGATGAGGTCAGAACATCATCAACAATGAGTCGACAGGTACCATATAGAGTCTTTTGGGAGATAACAGATATGGATGTGTACATTTGTTTAAATTTTATGCAATTAAGTTTTAAAATTTCATTTTTAAATCTTATCTTTCAATTAATTTAAGTTTAATTTAATTTGTCCATATTTTCAATGTAATGAACTTTTAGGTGTCAATAGAAAAAAATGCATGGTTGCAAGAGGATAGAAAAGACACATTCCTTGCATTCAATCATGAGTACAAATAATCACAATTGGACATTGAAGACAAGAGAATACTCATGTTTTTTTGATAGTTGCATTGATGAAGACTATCAAGAATGCCTCAATCAAACATGTGGATACATAGGTGCATGGATTTTGTTACCACTTGATGTTATTGATACATTTGATAAAGATGATGAAAATTTTGATGATATTCCATTGATTTCTAATGATTATAATTATATCTCTAGATTGGTAAAAGTGGGCAAATATCATAAAAATTAATCTCAACTTGTTATTTAATTATCAATGAACTATCTTATATATATTATACACATGTATGTATACTTTTTCTGCAAGAGATGTCTTTGCAGTGATTACTGAGCCTAGAAATCATGAAGGTGTCAATTTTTATTTATTGTGATGTCTTGCAGAGAGGACAGAGTTATATAATCCTAAAGAAAGTGATGAAATGTTGTCCCCCACAGGTATTATACATACATGTGTACATACATAAATGAATTTATATATATCTAGGTAACTTTATATATATCAAATTTTAAAATATTTAAATTTGTGGTGTAGGTTCTATTGTGATAGAACGAACATATTTGAAGCAAGAAAAAATATTCCACCATGAAATACACTTTGTTGATTACCAACCTGACAACAAGGTTTTACAATATAGTCACTTGTTTGTTGCTATAAGCCTTTGTTTGTTGGAAATATTCAAGACTATGCTAAGTTACTGAGTGGGGAGGGGTGAATCAATAACTTCTAAAACTTTTACAAATTCAACTCTTAATCCAACAATCCAATTAGTATTTAATCCTTCTTGTATAATCTAATCTAATTACATGCATAAGAAACTGAAAACATGAAAGCATTCATAACACTATGACACAAAAATTTGGTGACCCAAAAACCTTCCAAATAGAAAGTAAAACTGTGTATGTGAATTTAGTGATGTTAGGAAAATAAAATAAACAAAGAATTCACAAAACCAAACTAACAAAACATATAAAGAGAGAAAAAGTGAGGTCCTCAAGTGAGAATATGAGCCATGGATAGGCTCTCTCAATGAGGATGATCACTTGATTTAGAGATGTGTCTATTTGATAGGATGTATACTCGATTGCTTCTAAAGGCTTCAATGGATGTTTGATGGCTTTTTGGTGTGAGTGAGTGAGATTGGTAATATGGCTTCTCAAAATAGCATTATAAGTTTATGGTAATGGATATTTCTTAAAATGGCTTGGGAGGGGATTCCTTAAATAGGCAAAGGGCTTGAGGGATCAATGGATAGGATTGAAGGAAAGGGGAAAGCTTATGGAGGGCTTAGATTGAATGAGAGGAGAGCACATGGATTGTGCTTCTTTATAGCCAATCAGGGAGTGACACATGTCAAAGGGTCATTGGTTAGAGCAAGAGGGGTTAAGGGGTCAAAAAAGGAGGCTCAAAGCTCATAAAGACCCTCATAATAGCTTGTAAGAGCAATAAATGGGCTTGTAAGAGTCATTTATGGCTTGTAAGAGCATTTATGGCTTGGTGGTTGGGATATTTTGAGGGGATAGACTTTAGCTTGGCTTAAGAAAGTCTTAAGCTCATTTAGGATTGTGCAAATGATTAGGGGATGGGTTAGGCTTGGGTTAGGATTAGATTAGAGATGTTAGAGATGTGCAAGTGGATGGTATTGATGAGGGTAGGTGAGTTAGTGGCTAAGCTTGGTTAGTATGGGTGGATGGGGTGGATTAGGCTAAAAGGAGGATTAAGGATTTATTGAATAGACTTATTTAATAAATGAGGGCTTTGGAATTAGATAGGAGAATAGGATTAACTGATAAATAGTGGGTTATTTGATTTATCAATTAGGACTATAGATGATTTAATAAGATTAATCAGCTAGGGGATGGCAAAGGTTAATTTAAATAGAAATTTAATTAATGATGCCTTTAGAGATAGCTAAATAGGATTACCAAAGTGGTGTAATCAAATTTAGGTGTCTACAAAAACTAGGGTAAGGATGACACCCACAAGTTTTAGTATTGTAGTATAAAGTTGGCTTGTTAAGGCTTACATTGATCACTTCTAATGATCTACCCTGTTAGGAGCAATAAGGACTGCTAGGTCCACATTTTGAAAAGATTTACAAACATACAATGAAATATGCACTTGATAAAGAGATTTATAAAAGATTGTTGGGTCTACCTTGTTAAAAGATTTGACTGATCCACCTGTTAGGATAAAATAGTAGATGATCTTTGATCACAACTTAGTTTGCTAAGTGAGATTCCTTTATGTACTAATCACCTTGTTGTGATAGATATGTCTTTGTTGCTCCTTATATTGTTGTAGCCTTTTTTAATTTGCTCTTTCTACTCTTCTCTGATTATATTCAATTACATTGCATTCTCTTTCACATTCACATATATCTTCATACTTGGATATGATATAATACATTACATATATACCAATCTAATTATACAAATTACAAATTTGGCCCAAATGAAGACACTCAGGTTCTAAAGACTAACTCGATGAAGTTCTGATACTCAACATCCACTATCAATGCTTGACATCATCATGCACTTGGTAGACATAGAAGCTCAGTCCATACTAATCACTTTCAAGTAGTCTTGAAATCAGTTTGCATTGGTGACTCGATAGATATTTTGAAACTCATCATATAAATAGAATCACTTGTTTACCATGGAATAGCTCAGTAAACACTATCACCTTGAGCTTAGTATAAATTGAGTTACTTGGTTGACATTATGAAGCTCGATTAATACTAGACTCACATCAAATAAATTGTGAACTCAATGAATTTTGCATAGCTCATTTTGCACTAGTAAACTTGGCATACACTAAGATGTATGGTTTACACTACTAATCTTTACTGTAATTGCAACTACTTGGTAACCATTGGGATTTGTCCACAGACTCGATAGCAACTGTAGAACTCAACAACAACTAAAATTCTTGGCAAACATTATTAACTATATAATGAGCTTGATAGCTATATATAATTTGAATAAGTGTAAATCACTAATAACAAGCTTGATTGCTATGTCAACAATCTCTCCCTCTAACATTAGTGACAAAAACACTTATCAGCAAAAATTGAATTCAAAAAGCTTCTTCAATACCTTTATTCATCATCTTGTGATACTAGTTTAGTAGAGTATACTATTTTTGAGATTTTTCAAAATTGATTTTGTAAGATATATATCTGTACATGGTAAGGTTCTTTCTTACAGTATATTATATATCTTCTTGCTATGTACAACATATCTTTTCTATACATATCTTTCTCCCCCATTGATTTTACAACTTATTACATCGTCTCCCCCATAACTTATCTTTTTTCCCCTTTTTAACATTAATGCCAAAGATTTATTCTATTTACATAGTAATGCTAAAATGAGATCAAAATTCAAAATGTACCTTGAGAATGATTGCCAAAGTTTTATCCCAATTTTCTTGCAAGACCTTACATGTGTGAAGTGCAATTTGTACTTCTATTGACAATTCTATCATATGGTCTACTATGGAGATGTTATTATCATGTATGAGAGTTTTTGAGTGTGCAATATGTTTCTTTAGTGCATCCATGTTGGGAAGAATCATATTTTGTATATCTACCAATGTGGATATGATCCTTGCTTCTTCTCTAAGCAATTTTTCTTTTATATCTATCAAAAATCTTATCTTCTTGAAGTGTGCAGAGCTTGAACTAGGGTCAAGTTGTAGTTGCTAAGTGCTTGACTTAAGATCCTCATCTATTTTGGACAATTTGTCCTTTATTTCTTTGGTAAACTCAAAAATATTACATAACTTTCCAAAAAGTGATGACACATTTGTACAAGATGCTTCCAAAGAACCCAAAATTGTATAAATTTCTACTTGATAAATAGCTATCTACTGAGAAATGTGCTCCAATACTTTATTATCAAACTTCTTCTCTACCTTCTGCACTAGCTTATCCTACCCATCAGCATTTTCATTAAAGTTCTGAACTAACTCTACTAGCTGATGCAAGATTGGTTGTGAAGAATCAACCTCAATGCCTATAGCCTCTACCAAAATGTCCTTTGAATCCTCAATAATTTTGACTTCCTTATTTCTTTCCTCTCTTAATATTTTTTGTTTATCTTTCTTCTAGAGGAGTTCACCTAATGACTGCATTGGGTTTGGAGTAAGCTTGGAAATGTCCCAATTTGGGATTACAATTTCCTCATCTAAACCAATTTCTTCCTCCATCTCTTTTCCTTTACCCAAAAATTTTGTGCTCAGTTGAGCCTTGGGCCCAACTATTCTTACACTTATTTCTTGCATTCTTGAAATAGAAATAATAGTAGACATACTAGGACTGGCTATAAAAATTGACATTGCCTTTATTGAAGGAATATTAATAGAAATACCTGAAGAATCCAAAATAGATGTGTTCAAAACTATTGTGCTCAAAACTGAAGTAGCCAACTCGATTGAAGAGGGAATAGTCTATAGCTTGGTAGATGAAGTGGAGGTCACTTTAGTTAATGATGTGCTAAGCTAAGTAGGAGCAAGGAGTGATTGGACATTTGTATTCAAAATGGTGGTCACAATCAATCTTATTGGGATTGTCTCCATGCTTGATGGTGTCACTAGTTTTCTTGGAGGGTGAGGAAGTGAGGTAATGACTATTGTAGCTATCTTAACTAGATCAATTTCCTCGCCTTCTTACTTTGCTTCCTTGGTAGCCTCTTGCCCATGTTCCTCTTCATCATTAATATTGTCAAAACAAGTTACTTCTTTAACATTTTCTTCTTCATCTTTCTCCTTATCTTCTTCATCATCATTATCTTTTACATCAACTAGAAAAATCACTTGTTTTATGTAGAAGATAGATATTTTTCTAAGTTTTTTTTTCATTCCTTAAAACATGTTCAATATCTTTCATGAAAATCAGGCAAGTGTTGAATTTCAGAGTCAATTTTCCTTCATTTATATTTAGTGACTTTTTTACCTCTGCATCTGCTATTCTCGATATAACCTACCTCAAAGTTTTCCCATAGAAATCTTTGATAGTTTGCATGGAAAATTCCCATCTTGGCTTGATTTTCTCCAACAAATAATTAGGAATCTAAGAAGCAAGATGGTTTGCTGAGTATTTCCATTTTCCCATCTTGTCCATCACCAAGTCTTCTATCTACTTCTACTCTTTAGCTTTCCTAATTTTATACTTTAATGATTTGAAGTTTGTTATACTAGCTTCTGCTTCCAGATCTTTCGATCTATCTTTGAAAGTGGACATTTTCTAAATATAATGTCTCCTCCTTCCTTGTCATATTTCCTCCTAGAGGATCTTCTTGTAAATACTGCAGTGGATGGCTTAGGTGGCTTGGTGATAATTACCTTTCCTTTCTTCCTTAATGGTTCTTCTTCCTTAAATTATGCCTCATGCTCACCTTTTCCCTCAATTAATAGTAGGGTAGAACTTTACTTTAATTTTGCAATTCTTTTCTTTCCTTTATTAACCGCCTAAGGGAGCTTTATTTATAGTTCAATCTTAGCTTTTACTTCATCATATGTACTAAAATATGTAGCCTTAGGATCAAGTGGCTCATTAACAAATTCTTCAATGATATCTTTGGTTTCATCAATGTTAACCTCATATCCAAGATGTTTTACCCAATGTACTCTAGGATTAACTACCTGAATGTAGACTTTGTCACTATACACCATGAAACATACATCATCCTTATAATCTTCAATAAGTTTCTTGGGGATTCAGTATCTATTGTTCATTTTCTCTTTGAATGCATCAAAATAATTGTCCATAATGCTATTATAGTTTTCACCCATTTTAGCAATAAACTCATTTATCTGATAAAAAATAGCCACATCTTTTCTCCAAACAACAATTCCTTTTGAAGGGAAGAATTTTTGAACATAAAAGAATAGAGAAGTTAACAAGGAACCAAACTTACATGGGTTATTCTTTGATATCCTTATGCTTTCCATATTCTTATTGAATTATCTTAACAATAGCTTGGCAAGGTCAAAAGATAAATTTTTCTTTACTACTTTGTATGCCAAGTCCACTTCTTTGCATGACACACTGTTCAAAATCTTGTGTGCAATGATGTGGATACTAAATTTCAACTCCATGTCTAAGACACTGCTAATCTTCATTTCTTTGTCATCCCATTCTACTAGGGTTTTCTTTTCAAGCTCTTTCCAACCTAGGGTTTTGGTCATTTTGGTCATTTTGGCTTTGGCTAGCATTGGAAGACCAGTGATTTGATGAATCATCTTGTTTGTGATCAATACTAGTTGCTCTAACCACAACTGTCCATTATGCACCCAACCAAGGATATGCCTAATCCATTTTACTTGAAATTTGCAGGGCATGTAAGGGATATGAGTTAACCCTTTATTTCCAAGTGTTGGTGCTCAAGTTTCAAAACTCCATTTATACATAGTCTAACTAGGGCATCATCCATTTCCAAAGTACCAATCTCTTGAATAATACATTTAAAGTGAGTGTCAATATCATTGATCAATAGTACCTTTAGAGGGATTTGAGACTGCATTCCACTTAGATCTAGGGTTTCAGAAATTGCAAGGGTGATCTTGAAGTTTAGTGCCTTCCATTCCATTGCACAAACCAACATGTTTGAACCTCACTTAACCTAGTTGTTGCTAGATGTCATCTTCACTCAATAGGTTTTGAGAGAATTCAAAATTTTATGTTGATAATTCACTCAAATTGCTTGGATAGCCTGAAGATCACTCTTCGCAATATATTTCAAAATTTTTACAATAAAAAAATGACTTTGATTCCATACCTTTTATCAAATTTTTCCATAAATGCTCAGTATGAAAGGTACATTGATTGACATCATGTTAACAAACTATCATCCACTATGCTTGCATTGAACACTTGACAAAGTCTTCATGACTCGATAACCATATGCATCTTCATTACTACTGACCGCGCTTGGTAAAGTCTATGACCCAACCTCACTTGGTAGAGAAGGTAACTCAGTAGACACTGATCCCTTTGTATCCTAAAAATAGATTTGGACCATGTTGTTCTTTCAATCTGGAACTATTTTGGATGTCTTCTTTGAAAGCCTAGTTCCAGTTTCTCCTTTGAGAACTTGAGTAGAAATGGTAGAGTCACCCAATTCTTGAGTGACTTGACCACCATTGCTTGGACTTGTATCCTCAATAGACTTTGGAACCCATTGTTGTCTCATCTATTTTTGAATGTTATCAGCTTTTGCCTTCTTCGCATCTTCAATTCTACCAGTATTCATGCAATTCTTGGCAAGATGACCAAGTTCTATACAAATTAAACATCTTTTAGTAGTATCTCTTTTCCTCAAATGATGCTTTACACAATTCATTCCAATCTATCCAAATTCTCCATAATAATGACATCTGTACCAGGTGTTGTTGTCCTAACCAAATATTGCTTTCACAATCTGCTCTATTGGATTCAATATCTTGGTTTTTCATTATGATGACTTGTGTCCATGTTTCTTACATTTGTGACATTTTCCTTCAAATCTTGGTTTCTCTTTGCATTCATTAGCCTTATGACTATGCTGATTGCAATTATAGCACTTTCCATTGAATTTTACTTTTCTATTGCTCTAGCATTTGTTTGAAGTATGACCTATCTTACCATAGTGATTGCAAGTAGGTCTTTGATTCTTTTGAGCTCCTTGTTTGGATGATTCTCCTTCTTCTATATATCCAATTCCTACTTTTCTTTTTTTTCTATACATATTTTTCTCATTCAATTGATTCATGTCTTCGTAGGATTTCATCATTCTTTCATTGGTTTTCCTTTTAGAGTTTAGATCATTTCGTAATCTTTCATTGATTTGCCTTTCAAAGTTTAGATTATTTTGTAATCTTTCATTTTCAAATCTTAGACTCATGATTTCTTCATTTGCATTGGAGAGCTAATCAATAAGGTCTACTTGCTGAAGGGATTGGTTTTGAATTTCATTGTTCCTTCCATCTATCTCTTCTTTTATCTTTTTCTTCTGCTCTATGACTTCACATAGCCTTACCAACTAAATTTTTTGTTCTCTTCTTAGTTTTCTTACTTCTTCTTATAGGGAACCATTCTTTTCTAAGAGTTATTTGATTACTTCATTGGCTTCATCTAAATTGCTTAAATGAAGGTCTTTAATTATTTCTTCAATGTAGAGATGATCATTCATTTGAATTGCAAGCTCTTTTCTTCTTTTTAGGGATTGAGAGAGTTGCTCCTTTTCTTTCTTGAGTTGAGAAATGGCCATTTCCAAATCTATCTTCTCATTGTCAATAGCTTTATCAAGTTTCTCCATGGCCTTGATTTTTTCTCAAATTATTAAACTTTCTCCTAAAAATCACAAAGCATTGATACCAATTGTTGGAAATATTCTAGACTATGCTAAGTTATTGAGAGGGGAGGGGTGAATCAGTAACTTCTAAAAAATTTACAAATTCAACTCTTAATCCAATAATCCAATTAGTATTTAATATTTCTTATATAATTTAATCTAATTAAATGCCTAAGAAACTGAAAACATGAAAGCATTCATAACACTATGACACAAAGTTTCAGTGACCCAGAAACCTTCCAAATAGAAACGAAAACTAGGGTGGGGATGATACCCACAAGCTTTAGTACTACAATATAAAGTTGGCCTATTAAGGCTTACATTGATCATTTCTAATGATCTACCCTATTAGGAGCAATAAGGACTATTAGGTCCACCTTGTGAAAGGATTTACAAACACACAATGAAGTATGCACTTAGTACACAGATTTATAAAAGACTATTGGGTCTACCTTGTTAAAGGATTTGACTGATCCACTGTTAGGATGAAATAGTACATGATCTCTGATAGTAACTTGGTTTACTGAGTGAGATTCCTTTATGTACTAATCACCTTGCTATGATAGATATGTCTTTGCTACTCCTTATACTACTGTAGCCTTTGTAATTTTCTCTTTTTTCTCTTCTCTAATTATATTCAATTACATTGCATTCTCCTTCACATTTGCATATATCTTCATAATTGGATTTGATACAATATATTACATATATACCAATCTAGTTATACAAATTAGAAAGTCGGCCACAATACAAGTTTACACAAATATTGCAAAGTCGGCCCAAATGAAGACACTCGGGTTCTGAAGACTAACTCGGTGAAGTTTTGATAGTCAACATCCACTGTTAATACTCAGCATCATCATGCACTCAATAGACATAGAAGCTCAATCTATACTGAGCACTTACAAGTAGTCTTGAACTCGGTCTACACTAGTGACTTGGTGGATATTGTGAAACGTGTCATATAAATTGAATCACTTGCTTATCGTGGCATAGCTTAGTAAACACCATCACATTGAGCTTGGTATAAACTGAGTCACTTGGTTAACATTGAACTTCCATCACATAAACTCCAAACTTGGTGAATACTGCACAACTCAGTTTGCACTAGTAAACTCAGTATACACTAAGATGCATAGTTTACAATGCTAATCTTCATTGCAATTGCAATTGCTTAGTTACCACTGGGATTTGTCCAATAGACTCAGTAGCAACTATAGAACTCGGCAACAACTAAAATGCTCGGCAAACACTATTAATTGTACAATGAGCTCGATAGCTATATATAATATGAATAATTGTATGTCACTAATAACAAACTTGACTAATATGTCAACATTGTCTACATCCAGTCAAATTTAAGTGTAGATGTCACAAGTGGAGACTAGATAGTGAAGATCATGAGAAGATATTACATGTTATAAGTGTACATCATTGTTGAACTGGCCTTTGAGATGGCAGATAATTTAATTTAAATCAAATTTTAAGACCTTTAAATGTAGACAATTAGAAGGAATGAATGTTATATTAATTTAATAATATTATCTTAAAGGTTCTAGATATATTACTTCTTCTTAAGATCTATTTAATGATAATTTGAATTAAATATAAAGTTGTTTGCCTTGATATATCAAATTTCAAGACCTTTAAATGTATACCTTTCAATATTATTAATTACCATGGATGAAGGTTATTAAGAATATTATATTTTGTAAAAGTTTTTAAAAATAGTGTATTGGCTTACCCACTAGCATATATTTATCTACATTAAAAAAATATGTATCTTTAGTCCTACTAATGAATAATTGAAATTTATAAATATGTCATTTTAATAATATTAATTACCATCCTAAACTAAAGATTATGTTATCATTAGTTTATTATAAAACTATATATTAATGTTAGTTTATTGTAGGGTCATACTCTTAGTTTATTAGTTTATTAATATATTTTTTAATGTATACATTTTAATAATATTAATTATCATGGATGAATAATAATAACTTGATCTAAATAGGCAATACAAGTTAGTTGGAACTTACACAATCATTAGATAGATATGTATCAAAGATAATTTTAATGTTAGAATTCTTTTATCAACTTCTTTACAAACTATTGAATTTCATCTCATTATGTGTTTTTAATTGTAGGATCATACTCTCAGTTTATTAGTTTATTAATGTATTTTTAAATTTATACATTTTAATAATATTAATTACCATGGATGAAGGTTGTTAAGAATATTATATTTTGTAAAAAATAAATTAAAATAATGTATTGGCTTACCTAGTTAGCATATTTTTATCCACATAAAACAAATATTTATCTTTATCCCTATTAATTGATTTAACAAATATGTAATGCCCTGCCAAGGGATCCAAAGAATTAACCTAGAATTTCACTAAGTTTGGTAGCATTTTTTTTTTTTTTTAAACATGAAAGTAAATACCACATATAACACATGTACCATACAGAAGCAATAGCAATGTCCATCTAAAAGTAAACATAACATACATAATAGATTACATTCTTTAAGATCCCTTAACAGTGAATTACATCTAAACAACTGACATTAATGAATCCATCTAGTACAACATCCACATGAAATAATAATGATAAGTCCAATGTCTTTTTATTACATTTCAAATACTCAATCATCCACTGTACATGTCGCAGGGTATGACAAGCTCAAAAGAATATACATACGTGAATTATGGTACATCATCCTATTCTGATCCATGATACATCAAAGTAACGATAATCACATGATACATCATCATAGAAAACATATACATCCATCATAAAATCCAAACATAATAAACTAAGTGCACGGTTCCTCCCAACCGGTAATAGCATCATTAGACCATCGTGGATCCTAGCCATCCCTCCGTGCGTAACATTCCAAATCACCAAAGAGATCATTGGTACTAACATAGAAGGAATGTCACTCCTAACACATACAACATCATATGTAGAAAGTAATCTAACATGCAAATATAAGCATAAGATAACATCATCTAACATATGATAATCATCAATGAAAGGATACATATCCACCATCATAAAGGACGTATCAGCCATGATGTCTCAATAAATCTCAAATGATAAGAGTGGAAAAATACACTACCACCCAACCGCATGGTACCTAAGTGGTCCACTCCCACCATGTTGAGGAGATAATCTCAAGTCCCAAACAGGCTAACAAAATACATAGCACAAATCTCATAAGTCCTGAAATCTTAAAAGTATACTAGCTCAAAGGCTCGAAACACAAAATCAACATCTAATCCCCAAAGGCACACAATGACATGTAGGAACCTACTATGCAAGCAGGAAAGTGTCATCGCATTTATCACGTACAAGTTACCCTGGCAGTTAGCTAAACTCCACGGGTCCATATTGATCTCATGCGACCACTAGTATCCTCTCATACTGACGAGGCATACTACAGAATGCAAGGTCGTAACCATGCGTTCTCACTACTCCCATCCTAGCCTATACAAGCACTCAGGGCATGGGTGAGAACAAAACACTTATCTTTTTAGGTTCATTCAGTTAGTATTAGGTGTGAATGTTATCACTTATTAATCCAACTTACAATGAGTTACCCTGGCAGCCTCTTAGGGCCCCAGCCCCCATTGCAAGCCACTTCCCATCACTACATGCAAATATCCTAGCCTAAGCTCATGGAATCATAAATCTAAAAATCACAAAAGATAATCCATAATAAAATCATCAAATATGCATAAAAGCATCAAATCTCCATAAGAAAACATCCATAGAAAATCATGAACACAATAGCTCTCTATTGGCAATTGAAGTATCACTGATAATCAAAGTATCCAATGGTTCTCAATAACCAAAATATATCTCAATCATACTGATCGAAGACTCCAAAAATGGTTGATTCAAACATGTCACAACATGACATCATCAAGAATAAATCCACATTTCAATCCCATCATGGCAACTAGAAAATAACCAAGGATAACTGATCGATGACCAAAAATAATGGTTAAGTCAACTTTCTCATACATAAGAATCTCGACTATAACAATTAGTAATCACATCCAATACATAGAGCATTCCATCACGTAACCATGGTTTGGTTTATAAAAAATAGAGATTAAAACATCATCATGACATCACAATCACATAATCCCCCAAGCCTCTAGTAGACGTCTTATAACTGGTCAACACTAGTCAACCCGAAACCCAAAACAATAGCATAAAGAATACACAATGCAAACACATGTTTTGGTTTTGCTAAGTTTACAACTTAAATTTAAATGCAAAAGTCTTGGTTTACGTTTCCAAGTTTAGAGAAAGAATTGGAGGAACATTTATACATTTTGAATGAATACAAATATTCTTTAAAATCCATCTTTCAATTATAAACTTTGATTCAAAACGTCCCCCACCAAAACTAACAACTAAATTTCATATACTTAGTAAAACAATTAATTTAAACCATGAACCTTTGATATAAATCATTTATCAGTTATACAATTATAAACTCAATTATTATTAATCATATTCACATATTATATATATACTTTTATATATATATATATAAATTAATATCACATTATATAAAATCAAATTAAAAAATTCGATTAATATATAAAAATTTTAATAACAATTAAAAAAAGATTTCATATGGCAAATTTTATAAACATTCATATAACATAATAGTCCGCCGGTATGCAGGACCCTGGTCAGTGGTACTGCGTACCATTTCCGTCGCAGTACCTGTGACGTCGATACAGTGCGACCGCAGTGGGGGCGCGAGTCTCATCCCCCCCTACTTAATGCATAATATGTATTAAAATTGCTTACACAATTTTCATTCAGGTTCTACGATTTGGTTTTAACGTTTCTTAAAATGTTTTCGCCTAAGGATATATTATTCGATTTTTTAACAAATATATATTATATATACATATGTATGTATATATATATATATGAAGGTATATATATATATATATATATATATATATATATATATATATATATATATATATATATATATATATATATATATATATATATATATATATATATATATATATGTGTGTGTGTGTGTGTGTGTGTGTGTATGCAAATTGATAGAATATATATATATATATTTTTTAATTTTAAAAAAAAATTTATAAACTTTTGATCTCCAAAATTTTCAATAATTAATCTAATGGGTTTGACTATGAATCTCAACCCTAGCCCCGTGTTCTTTTCAGATCTATGCATATAAAATTCTCAAATAAATTAAACTACCCATAGAGAGAATGCATACAATAAAAATATGAAATTCCTCAGAAGACATATGGAAGACATGAATAAGACAGGGAATGCATGATGCGGAAATAGCATAAGTAAAATCACAAGAATCTACCCGGATTCTAATGCTAATTCACTCTTCCTCAGAAAACCCGCAAAGAAAGCTCCTTTTTCCAAAATTTTTGAATCCTCCAATGCTCCAATTGCACTCCAAACGCTATGTCTAAGCTTCCAGGAATGCCTGAATATAAAGAGCTCTCAGGAAACACTTAGAATGCTTCTAGAAATAGCTAGAAGGTGTCACCAACTAAGCATGTGTCTTTTCCAACCTTCTAGATGAGCCATAGGGTTGTAGACACCATGTGCTTAATTGATGCACTAACCTCCATGTTGTCGACACAAGAGAAATGTAAAAGGGTGTGTTTACTCCCATGCAAGCTTATAACTCCAATTCACTTTTATATAATTTCCATTTAAATAATTATAACTTTCATTTTAATCTTTATAACTTTCATTATTATTATTTATTTATTACTTTATTATTATTTATAATTATTATTAATTTTAATTTCTAATTTTCTTTTATTTAATTCTTTTTCTTCAATTAATTTTCATTTAATTAATTATAATCAAAATATCAAATAACATGATATTTTATATTAATTTTCTCAAATAATTAATTTATTAATTAAATCTATTTATTAAAACTTAATTATAGAAAATTCACCATAGACCTCCAAGATAAAATATAAAAACCCATCATAGACCAAATCACTCAAAATCAGTCTAAAGGGGTTAAAATCATGAATTATGTCATCCGACACATTCGGTGGGTAAAATATCCAAATAGTTGTCCTACCTCACTAGGACAATTGGCTTAAAGGTTTGGGATTTGGACTTGAGAATTTATCTCCCTTCTCTTATCATTGAGATAGTATAATAGGGTACGCTCATCCTAGCAATTCAGGGAAGTCGATACCTGGTACCTGCAACTTGCAGAAAAACCATGCATGTACATACAATTTATATAATGCTAAGCTAAACAGACAATGGCAGGAAGTGGTGCATCATGTAGATCTCGACTAAGCAGGTGACTACGACTCCCTTCCTTAACCACATCAGAAATTCCATACAATAAGAAAACACGTACACCATACACATGCAAGTATGGGGTAAGTATCCATAATAAAACACATGAAATAATAAACCATCCAACTAATCATCAACAATAATTGAAAACAATACAATGATCATCATGTATGCATGAAATGTAAAGTCTAAATGATCTCATCATATAACCACTGAATCCATAACATAATGTTTGATAGTGTCAAAACAATACCACTAATCCATCAACATAAAACTAGTCCATCATAGTCTGATAATAATAGCAACAATATGTCCAGAAAAGATGTGAACGAGGATAGGCACTAAAAAATATGTATCTTTAGTCCTACTAATTGATTTAAAAAATTTCTATCTTTAGTCTTACTAATTTATTTACCAAATATGTATCTTAGTCCTACTAATTGATTATTTTATAATTATAAATAAATATATGTTGATATCTAATTGAAAAGATCATTGATTAGAAAGATTGTTGAAGAAGACTATGTGTTTCAATTATTGTTTTGTCACTGATGTCAAATCTACTATTTTCTGCTTAGATAATTGCTTATATGTTTCAAGTACTATCACTTAGTTGATTGATGAGGAACATTTGATCAACAAGATGTAACAAAAGTACCTAGAGGAAAGGTTGAGTTATGATTATGTAATGAAGTACAAGAATTAGTTAAGACAGTGATAACATAATGTATTGGTGTTTTATTTGAGGTTACAAAATGGCTAGCTACACTTAGAAAGCTCAAAAGAATAAGTTAAGAAAAGCTTAACCAATTTGATAGCAGGTGCTAAGAAAAGTTAGTTCAAGTCAAGCAAAAAGTCAGTTGGAGCCAAGTGAAAGAAAATTTTAGTGGATGCCAAGCAAGATAGTAGATGCTAAGTAATTTTTAGTTGATTCCAAGCGCTAGTAAAATCTAGTTGATGCCAAGTGATTTTACAGTTGATGTTGAGTGATGTGATATGTGTCGAGCATCATAAGATTGATAATGTTGAGCTATTGCATTATGACAAAGATCAAATATTCACCAAATAAAAGTCAACACGTTTGTTTTCTTGGAACTAGTGAATTAGGAGGAAGATAAGATTGATGAGTTGGTGGCAGAGAATCTTATGTAAACAATTTTGGAGGCAAATTCAAATGGATTCTAAGAGAAGTTCATAGAGAAGACAAGATATGGGTTAGATACATTGTATCCTACCCAATCCATCTAAAACCATAATTTAGACGATAGATAATGAGTGGGAAAATGTTCTAATTTCCTATATATAGGGATGTCTAGTCATGAAGCAAAGAGTTAGAGAGTTTGAGGTGAGAATCTAATAAGGAGAAGGAGAAAGGGGTTTTGCTTCATCCATGACCCAAAAGAAGAGTCTGCAATGGCATACTAAGCAAGAAGGCCTTAGAGGATAAATGCTTGAAGGGTGAACACATTATTAAAGCTGCAAAGAATGGAAGCCAACTAGAGTTGAGGACTGAATAGAGATTTGTAATCTACAAGTGAGGTTGTAAGTTGTATCAGATCAAAGCTCTACTATTACTTTCTAACAATTGTATCAGTCTAGGGTAAATCGTTGGAGTAAGGTTGACTTAACAATCATTAGAAAATCCTTTAATAGGGTGTAATTCCAAATGAATGGCCTAAAGTCCTCTCACAAGGCTCACTTTTAATAGGGTGACTAAAATCTCTTAACTGGGTCACATTTAACAGTGTGTATTGTAACCTTTTACAAGATTGGCCTTTAACAAGGCATCACTTCAGAAGAGTGAAAAAGGAGTAGCATGTTACTGATGGTTTTTTCCAAATTGAGTTTCCATGTTAAATCATTGTGTCAAATGTGTTGATGGATGTGTTGTGTTTCATGATTTACATTTCTACAAGTTGATTTGACAATCACATATAAGTCTTAGTTGATACACAATGAATGCATGCATGGGTATGAATGTTTTATGAGTTCACTGAATTGTGAAAAGTTTTATATGTACATCTAGACCTTGAATAACCGATTCACCCCCCCTCTTAGTTATTCTAAAAGAATCCCAACAATTGGTATCAAAGCCATTTTCTTAGGAAGATTAATTTTAAGGTACTAGAAGCACAAAGATCAAGATGTCAAAAAGAGAAGTACCCAAGCTCAACAAAGATAACTTTACTACATGGAAAAGTTTGATGAAGCTACACCTTGGAGGACTTGGAGATCATGCACAATTTTCCATTTCAGTGAAGCATGTTGATCCGACAAGAGCCCTGACTATTGAAGATATGAAGAAAATGAAAGAACACAATCAGGTGATGTTGGAGATTGCCTCTACCCTAAGCTATGCTGAATTTGATGATATTGAAGGTCTTGAAAATACAAAGAAGATGTGGGATGCCCTGGAAACCATCTATAGAGGAGACAAAAATGTTCAAAGAGCTAGGTTAGAGAGTCTTAGAGGTAAGTTTGATGACATGAGAATGGAAGAAAGTGAGAATATTGCTCAATATGTTGCTAGGATAAAAGAATTTGTTAGTGAAATAAAAGGTGCTACTGGTAAAATAGATGATGATACTATGCTAAGAAAAGTCTTGAGGAAATTATTGCTTGTTTATGCCATTAGAGTTTCTGCAATCCAAGAGTTAAGATGTTTACCAGAAAATGATCTAACCCTTGAAGGTCTAGTAGGTAGACTCGCTGCTTTTGAGCTATCCAATTTTGACAACTACAAACTAGAGAGTATTGAATCAGCTTTCAAAAGAAAATTGTTATTGTAGGATTCTAAGGAGGTAAAGCAGAAGAAGAAGAAGAAGAAAGGAAAAATAAAATATGCATCCAGTGACAACAGCATAGATGAGGAAGACATTGAACGATTGTAAGCATTGTTTGCAAGAAGATTTCATAGAGGAAAAGGCAAGTTCAAAGGTAATTTACCCATCATTTATTTCAATTGCAATGAATTTGGTCATATTACTAGAAGATGTACACAAAAGCAGAACTATAAAGAAGGAAACAAGTACAAAAGTAGAAGAGAGGATGATGGTAGAGACTACAGAGACAAAGGTAAGAAGTCATGCTAGAAGATGTACACAAAAGCAGAACTATAAAGAAGGAAACAAGTACAAAAGTAGAAGAGAGGATGATGGTAGAGACTACAGAGACAAAGGTAAGAAGTCATGCTACATTGCTAATGAACATGACACTGATGAACATGATGATGAAGTGGTATATGTTGTAATGAAGGATGAATCTAATGAGGATGAGGCAACTGCACTTGTGACTTGTGTGAACAAGAATGATAAATGGATCATTGGCAGTGGATGCTCACATCACATGACTAGAGATAAAAGTAAGTTCATTACCTTAACTTGTTATAATGGAAATAGTGTAAGATTTGGTAATGGTGCACCATATTTGACAGAAGGAAAAGGGTCTATCAAACTCATAGACAAGATTTCAAATGACAATGTTTACTATGTTGGAGGATTGAATTATAACTTGTTAAGTGTGTCACAATTGAATAATTTGGGATGCAAAGTTGAGTTTAAAAATAAAATTGCCAAGATATATGACATGAATGGAATTTTGATAGGAAAAGGTGATCAAACAAGAAGTAATATGTTCTATCTAGATATAGAAGATGCTACTTGTCTTATTGCAAAATTTGATGATGTATGGCTTTGGCACAAGAGATTATGTCATGTTAACTTTGATAATCTAATTATTATTAGTAACATGAAAAGAGTTAGAGGTTTTCCTAAGTTGAAGAAACCTAATAATATAATATGTAAACAATGTCAGCTAGGTAAGATAAAAAAATTAGGCTTTAAAAGTAAAGCTTATACCTCTAAAGAAATATTAGAGATGGTTCATACTAATTTTTGTGGACCTATTGAAGTGCAAAGCTACAAAGGAGATTAGTACATAATGAAATTTGTTGATGATTACTCTAAGATGATGATAGTCATGTTTATAAAACAAAAATTTGATGCTTTTTAAATATTTAAGTGGTACTTGGCAAGAGTTGAAAAAGAAACAAGTAAAAGTTTGAAATGCTTGAGATCAGATAGATGAGGAGAATTCACTTCAAATGAGTTTGAGATATTCTGTAATAATAGAGGAATCAAAAGATAAACATCTGCACCTAGGACCCCTCCACAAAATGGAATTGTTGAAAGAAGAAATAGTTCTATAATGGATTGTGCTAGAACACTCATGATGGAGAAGAATGTTGCTTTGAAATATTGGAGAGAAGTTGTAAGTACTATTATACATACTTTGAACCTATTAACTTCATATTGATTTTTGACACTTGAGTGCCAATACACTTACCTACATTCTATATTGCAGCCGAGTACACCATGAATGTTGAGCCACAACATGAGCTGAGTTAGGAAAGACTTCAGGTGCTGAGTGATCTTCATGTGCCAAATAGTTTTCAGATGCCAAGTGAAGATCAGGTGTCGAGTAAAGTTCAAGTGTCGAATGACTTTAAGTGTCGAGTAGAATAAAGTGCCGATTAATATCAAGTGCCAAGTAACACAAGGTACCGAAAGATATAGTTTTTTTTAGGTGCTAAGTTATCCAAGAAATAGCATGTGCCAAGCATCAGTAATGGTTCAGGAGCTGAGTAACTCAGAATATCAGCATAAGAGTTTGTAATTGCACAAACTATGATGCAAATAGTTTTTTTAGCCGACATAAGGTAAATCTCGAAGGATTAAATGATAAGATCAAATCTTTTATCTTTCCTATGCAATCTACATGCAGCCAATAAGAAAAATGATGAAGGCATGCAACCAATGGAAGAAGTGCAAATAATGAGCAGAAAATAGAGACTGAATATGGATTGAAGATCCATACCTAACCCTAAATCTTCAAATGTCTTTATAAGGAAGATGAAATTTAATTGTAAACTATATACAAACGAATATACAAGGGTGTATAAGGAAATATACATTCAGAACAAGGGTTATCAGATCACAAAGGATCAAGATCAGAGAAAGCAGAACAAGTGCCTGCATTCAGCAATCAAGGATTGTAATCTATCAGGTTCATTGTACCTAATACTTTCTAGCAATTGTATTACAATGAAAATCCTATGGTGATAGGTTAGCTTAACATCTATTTAATAGATCCCTTAAATAGGTGATTAAATTCTTTAACAGGGTGACACTTCATGTAAAGTGTTTGTAAATCCTCTAACCAGGTCACTATTGACACAGTGTAAAGCCTTTAACAGGGCAGGCCTTTAACAGGGCAAACCATCATAAGTGGTTGAACAATATTGCTGCAATAATTTTTGTGGGTATCATTCCCACCCCAGTTTTACCTTCTTATTCCTGGAGGGCTTCTGGGTTACCAAATTCTAGTGTTATGTGTTGATGATGCATGTCTTAGTTTCATGTTTATTTGATGTATTTACATGCATGCAATTTACTTCCACCTAAAAGTTTTATTGGTTAAAGTGTGATACTTCTGATTCACCCCCCCTCTCATAAGTATTATTCCTATTTGAATATTCCAACAATTGGTATCAGAGCATCCAGGTTCTCACAAGGAAAATTTTGACAACTTGGAGAAAAAGATCTAAAGATGGAAGTTTTCAAACTTGGAAAGATCATTGAAAACTAGGTGATTGATGTGCATCTCGCTCAACAAAAAGTAGAAGAAGCAAGAGTGGAATTAAGAAAATCTTTAAAGAGAAGAAAGGAGATAGCCATAGCTGAAAATGATATACACTACAAGGAGGTTGATACCACACAAGTGTTTGCCAATGGAGACGCTAAAGAATTTGATGCAGCAATAGCAGAACTGATAGAGAAAAACAAAGTTCAAGCAGAGGAGATAAGATTTCTCAAGATGGAACATGAATCATAGGTCATAATGATATGTGAAATTACTAAAAAAAAGAAAAGAGTAATTGAAGATAAAGTCATGATCTGGAAAATGACAAAAGAAATCTTGCAAATAGACTTGAAGAAAAATGTAATGAATTGACAAGGATCTCAAACATGCAGATGGATACACTTGCCCAAATGATGAACCTTCATCATGAACTCAATGTGAAAGATATTGAGATCTCTACTTTGAAGATGTAGAATGAACAAATATAGAATGAATTGAACAGAGAAAAAGAGGTAGCAGAGAATCTAAACAAGTCAAGTGAAGCCATCAAGTATTTTGAACAATTGATGAAATTCCCAAGATCTGCCCATGATACATCAGGACTTGGAAACAACAACACTAAAGTTGGAGAATCATCAAAGAGTGCTGAATAAAGAAGTGACAAAGGTAAGGATTCAAAACCCACTTGTCATTACTATAATAAGAAGGGGCATACAGCTAATGTTTGCAGGAGTAGAAGATTTAATCAATCAAACACACCCAAGAGTAAGAACTTCTATCACAAGTGCAACATGCAAGGACATATGACACAAGATTGCAGATCCAATGTCACAAGGACTCAGAGATTTGATGGACATTGTTATAATTGCAAAAAGTATGGACATAGGGCATCTGGATGCAGATCAAAACCAATATGGATATCAAATCAACCAGCAAAATCAAAAGGGAATGGAAGTCATTATCATTGGGATTACAACACCAGGTATAGCTATCATTATTGTCAAGAATATGAACATATAGCCCAGAACTGCATAAAAACACATTTCAAAGGGAACTACAAGAGATGGTTGAACCAAACCACATGTTTCAGTTGTCTGAAAATTGGTCATACCAGCAGAAACTATCCTACAAGGTCAAAGGCACCCAAGACTGAAGAAAATAAGGGCAAAGAAAAGATTAATGTCAAAAATATAAGAGGGAAAATGAATAAAACTTGGAAAAAGAAAGATGAGTGCAACACATCAAGTGGAGGGATCACTTCACCTAATGGGTCAAGTGATCACACTTCATCAAACTAAGCATGAGAAGTATACGGGACTGATATACAAAGCTATATCACACATCAGTCCCAAGACAAAGAAGCGATGCAAAGTATAAATTTGCATGAGATAAGATGTCAAGACAAAATATAAAGGATTTTTCCAAGCTATTTTTGGATGCCAAGTTAAACTCCAACACATGTTGAGCTCCTAACAGCGATCGAGTTGATAACTGATGCCGAGTTAGGTCAAAAAAATTTCAAAAGCCAAGTTGGCAGTTGAGCATTTAATGCAATGAAAATAGGGTATATTATCATGATTTTAATCAATTTTACTCATCGCGATCAAGAAGCAAAGAAGAGAAAAAGAGTAGAGAAAATTCACAGCAAAGAATCTAGCATTTCAAGCATATTACAACCTCTCCCAACTTGTTTTCATCGATCTTGAGGTATTTTTTATTTGTGCCAAGCTATGCAGTTTATATTTTGTAAAAAGGAAACCCTAGTTTGCATAAATGGCATCAAGTTCCAAGAACACCAAGGACAAAGAGTCATTTAAAGTTTAGTTAGTGTCCAATGAGGTCAAGCAACCTAATTTTCATCCCATACTTGAAGTTGCATACAAAAATGACCCACTCAAAGCTCTCTCCCAAATACCCCCAAAAGTCGTAATGGTTTAAGATGTTAGGAAATGCTACAATTGTAAGATAGGTGCCCTAGGAGATATGGAAATAAGGAAAGCCTATGAGAAATTGTGCATAGATGGAGTCTTAAGAGATGAATTCAAAATTGTTGAAACAAAGGGTTTGACCCGAGTTTTGAGCTTTCCCACCATATTCAAGACAGAATGGGTTAGACTTGTGCTGAGAAAAATTCATGGTGGTAGTCTGTGGTTAGAAGATATTTCCATCAAATTAACCAAAGAAATCATACATAGAGTAACAGGGTACCCAACCCTAGATCAGTTCAAAACTTTGAGAAGTGAATCAAAGGAGGTTATTGAAAAGAACACTGGTGCTCAGTGGAATAAAAGAGGAATGATAATTCACACCATATAGGATCCTCTAGTTGAATTTTTTGTTAGAGTCATCGCCCATAAGTTCTACCAATCCAGTAGACTCAACAGTGTACCATGTATTGTAGTAGATGTAGGCTACAAATTGGTGAAAAAGGATCATACTTATGATCTTGTAGAACTGCAACTACAACATATTAATGAAAACCTAGCTGCCATAAGAAGGACAAAGGGCACTCAATGCAAATTTGGAGCAATTCTAGTTTGTATATTCTTCTATGTTCAAAATGAGTTTCCCTCTTTTGGCAAAGTGACATGGAGGAATGATAGAACAATCATTGCTCAAATCAATGAATATATAGAACAAATGGGAGAAAATTTCGATACCCTGATGACAAGCTATTTTGAAGATTTCAAGAAATCCATGAAAAAAAGGATGAGAATACCAGTTACGTTAGTAGAAGAACATGTTAATGATATATGTTTCTTGGTTGATATTGACTTCACATACATCCAAGCAGCAATTCCAAGAGTGAGATGGCTAAGGCCATTTGGATATGAAATCAATGTTGATGAGGCATCTGTAGCAATAATTGCATTATTGGTAGAAGAAATAGATAAAAGTGCTCCACATTTTGGCACTTATGATGTAGTAAGGTCAAAAATAAACATGGAATTAAAGATTTCTTCCACATTAAAGAAGAAACACAAATTGTTAAAGAAGATTAAGAAGAAATTTGGTGAAGAAATTGAGGCTGAAGTAGAAGAAGAAGAAGAAGATGACAATGATGATGAAGATAAGCAAGAACAAGGCCCAATGGAATTAACTCAAGGACTGGGTGAAGACAAGGAGGAAGGTGCAAAAGACAAAGAAGCCAAGGAAGCACCAACTGAAGCTAAGTCAAAGAAAAAAAAGACAATAGAATAGCCTCTAGCTCAGCAAAAGCCAAAGAAATCTGCCATGCCATCACCTCAAAAATCTACAACACAAGCTACAACAAGGGCCTCCACTCAAAAGGCTAAAGAGGAAGTTACAAAGAAGAAAGAAATCAAGGAAACACAGGAAGAGCCGAGGAAAAGAAGAAGATATGTGGATCAACCTGATACTGATGAAGAAGATCAATCTGAAAAGGTAAGCCATTCTTCAGTTGATATTTTATGTAAAAAGATTGGAAATGGTGATTTAAGCAACTTAAATAAAGTTGATTTCAATAAGTTTACCAAAGAAGAATAGAATAGGATAGAAGAAATAGTCTATGGAATGATGGCATAGTTCAAGTACACTCCACTTGAACTAGATGGACAATTGCCAAAAGAACTATCTAAAATTGTAGAAGACAGATGGCATTTTTGTTTGAAAATGGAGAAGGAGATGAGGGAATCAACCCTAGCAAGCGTATTACCAGATTTGACTAAGGAACAAGTAAAGAAAGTAGTCAAAAGGCATAATAATAGGTTTACACCTAAATACAGGGCATTCTTCATACTCCAAAACAAGATGGAAGAAATTGTTCAAAGAATAATAAAATCATGGAAAAACTTGTACAAGAAGATTGAAGATTTTCTTGAAGCAGAATACAAGGAAGAAGCTGCTACTCCACTAGAAGAGAGGAGAAAAAGGAGAGAAGAGAAGACATCAGTAGAGAAGGGAGAAGAAGAAAAGAAAGTAGAAGAAGAAAAGAAAGTAGAAGAAGAAAAGAAGATAGAAGAAGAGAAGAAGGAAGAAGAAAAGAAAGATGGAGAGGAGGAAGAGACACAAAAACAAGATATAATGCCAACAGCTAAGCAAGAGCAGCAACCAGATCAGAGTGTGCAAGACACACAATTGCCACCCTCTAGCCCTCCTCAAGTATTCATTACACCTGCAGAAATTGTAACTATTATGGATATTCCTGATACTTCTTGTCAGAATATCAATCCATTAACTGTAGAAGATCTCAAAATAATTCTTGACCAATCTACATAACAAGCAATATTATGTGCAGATCTAGTATTGGTCAGTATGGATGAATTGCAAAAACTAGTAGAAAGCATAGTTCAAGATAAGGTGAATCCACAAGAACCACCTTCCATCATCTCTAAAGCTACTAGTAGTCAACTTCAAATGCCAACAGTTATCTCAATAGGCATAGTTGATACTACAATACAGAAGTCGAGTGCAGCTGTAGAGAAAGGAATAGAACAAACAGGACAAATAGAACAAACAAGACAGACTATTATATCTAATCCTACAACACAAACACAAGGTGCACTTCCTAAGATTACCATAATTCATCAAGATAGAAGACAACAGGAGGAGGAAACAATAGAAACCCCTAAAGAGCAGGAGGCAATACAAACATTGACAAATTTGCCTACCTCGGGAACTCCTTCACACCAACCATTGCAAATATCTGTACCAACATCTAGTACTACAAAAGTTACAAGGGTACTTCACTATGGAGACCCTGAATTAGATGAGGAGATAGTCATACCAGGCTATGACTCAAAAACTATAACCATTGATCAAATAAATGAGGTGCAAGAAGCACTGAATAGGAGAAAAAGACAAGAGATACTCAAGAAGGAGTATAAACAAAAGCAAACACTACATGAGATTAAGGACATCTTTATGGATGCCTTCAGTTTGCAATCACCAAATGAGTCAAAGCATATCATAGAGCAATTGACAGATATTGTTGACCAGGTGACAAATGAAGAACAAGAGACAAATGCAAAACTTATGGAATGGTCTAAAAGAAAATTCTAGGGAAAAGTAAATGAGAAAATATCAACTAAAATTGCACTTTCCCATGTTGAATTGGAAAAGCTAGTTGAAAAAGTGAAAAAGGTACTTGAGAATATATTCTCATTGTACAAAAAGTTGTGTGACTTTTCATACTTCACACAGGAGACTAGCCAAAAGACAATGAGCTTGGAAAGAAATTTAAATATTTCTAGCATGCAGCTACCTAAAGATCTAGCTCAAAGTGAGAAGCATTTTACCCAGATGCTTCACACTCAAAAGGAAATAGCTGTGTTAATAGTAGAAGAGGCCAATATCAAGGAAAAATTGATACAACTCCAGTCCTCCATTACCCCACATTTAGAAATACTCCATAAAGAGCAAGTCTATGCTGAAATTGTTCTCAAGAAAGACCCTAATCTTTCTACATCAAATGGACTTATTCATCTTGCTGCAGAGACTTCCATCCACCATAAGTCACTAGAAATTGCTTTAAACAATTGGGATGCAGCTCTCAGGATAATTATGGAGGTAAATAGCACATTTTAGGGTAAATATGGTCTTAACCCTTAAACATTCTTTGACATAAGTGTCAAAAAGGGGGAGAAGAAAAAGAGATATAATAGGAGGAGATACAGATATTATGAAGATGAATTAATGGGGGAGAGAAGATAAAAGCAGGAGCATGATATACAGATAATGGCATAATCAACTCAGGGGGAGTTACAAAATTTTTGAGGTTTATATTGTAAGTTACAAATTTTGATCAAGTTTTCTTTAAACTCTGTATATACCAAACAAAATAAGCAAATGTACTCATAAGGTCAGTTAAGTGTTTTTGTCACTCATGTCAAAGGGGGAGATTATTAACTTCATAATGGTTTTTGACACTTGAGTGCCAATACAATTACCTACTTTCTATATTGGAGCCAAGTACACCATGAATGCCGAGCCACAACATGAGCCGAGTTAGGAAAGACTTCAGGTGCTGAGTGATCTTCATGTGCCGAGTAGTTTTCAGATGTCGAGTGAAGATCAAGTGTCGAGTAAAGTTCAAGTGTTGAATGACTTTAAGTGCTGAGTAGAATAAAATGCCGAGTAATATCAAGTGCCGAGTTATTCAAGTGCTGAGTTATTCAAGTGCCGAGTAACACAAGGTGCTGAATGATACAATTTTTTTTAGGTGCTAAGTTATCTAGGAAACAGCATGTGCTGAGCATCAGTAATGCTTCACAAGCTGAGTAACTCAGAATATCAGCATAAGAGTTTGTAATTGCACAAACTATAATGCAAACAGTTTTTGTAGCCGACATAAGGTAAATCTCGAAGGATTAAATGATAAGATCAAATCTTTTATCTTTCCTATGCAATCTACATGCAGCCAATAAGAAAAATGATGAAGGCATGCAACCAATGGAAGAAGTGCAAACAATGAGCAGAAAATAGAGATTGAATATGGATCGAAGATCCATACCTAACCCTAAATCCTCAAATTTCTTTATAAGGAAGATGAAATTTCATTGTAAAATATATACGAACGGATATACAAGGGTGTATAAGGAAATCTACTTTTAGAACAAGGGTTATCAAATCACAAAGGAACAAGATCAAAGAAAGTAGAACAAGTGCTTGCATTCGACAATCAAGGATTGTAATCTATCAGGTTCATTGTACCTAATACTTTCTAGCAATTGTATTAGAATGAAAATCCTATGGTGATAGGTTAGCTTAACATCTATTTCGTAGATCCTTTAAATAGGTGATTAAATCCTTTAACAGGGTGACACTTCATGTAAAGTGTTTGTAAATCATCTAACCAGGTCACTATTGACACAGTGTAAAGCCTTTAATAGGGCAGGCCTTTAACAGGGAAAACCATCATAAGTGGTTGAACAATATTGCTGCAGTAATTTTTGTGGGTATCATTCCCACCCCAATTTTACCTTCTTATTCCTAGAGGGTTTCTGGGTTACCAAATTCCAGTGTTATGTGTTGATGATGCATGTCTTAGTTTCATGTTTACTTGATGTATTTACATGCATGCAATTTACTTCCACCTAAAAGTTTTATTGGTTAAAGTGTGATACTTCTTATTCACCCCCCCTCTCATAAGTATTATTCCTATTTGAATATTCCAACAATTGGTATTAGAGCATCCAAGTTCTCACAAGGAAAAGTTTGATAGCTTGGAGAAAAAGATCTAAAGATGGAAGTTTTCAAACTTGGAAAGATCATTGAAAACCAGGTGATTGATGTGCATCTCGCTCAACAAAAAGTAGAAGAAGCAAGAGTGGAATTAAGAAAATCTTTAAAGAGAAGAAAGGAGATAGCCATAGCTGAAAATGATATACACTACAAGGATGTTGATACCACACAAGTGTTTGCCAATGGAGACACTAAAGAATTTGATGTAGCAATAGCAGAACTGATAGAGAAAAACAAAGTTCAAGCAGAGGAGATAAGATTTCTCAAGATGGAACATGAATCATAGGCCATAATGATATGTGAAATTACTAAACAAAAGAAAAGAGCAGTTGAAGATAAAGTCATGATGGAAGATGACAAAAGAAATCTTGCAAACAGACTTGAAGAAAAATGTACTGAATTGACAAGGATCTCAAACATGCAGATGGATACACTTGCCCAAATGATGAACCTTCATCATGAACTCAATGTGAAAGATATTGAGATCTCTACTTTGAAGATGCAAAATGAACAAATACAAAATGAATTGAACAGAGAAAACGAGGTAGCAGAGAATCTGAACAAGTCAAGTGAAGCCATCAAGTATTTTGAACAATTGATGAAATTGTCAAGATCCGCCCATGATACATCAGGACTTGGAAACAACAACACTGAAGTTGGAGAATCATCAAAGAGTGTTGAACAAAGAAGTGACAAAGGTAAGGATTAAAAACCCACTTGTCATTACTATAATAAGAAGGGGCATACAGCTAATGTTTGCAGGAGTAGAAGATTCAATCAATCAAACACACCCAAGAGTAAGAACTTCTATCACAAGTGCAACATGTAAGGACATATGACACAAGATTGCAGATCCAATGTCACAAGGACTCAGAGATTTGATGGACATTGTTATAATTGCAAAAAGTATGGACATAGGGCATCTGGATGCAGATCAAAACCAATGTGGACATCAAATCAACCAGCAAAATCAAAAGGGAATGGAAGTCATTATCATTGGGATTACAATACCAGGTATAGCTATCATTATTGTCAAGAATATGAACATATAGCCCAGAACTGCATAAGAACACATTTCAAAGGGAACTGCAAGAGATGGTTGAACCAAATCACATGTTTCAGTTGTCTAAAAACTGGTCATACCAGCAGAAACTGTCCTACAAGGTCAAAGGCACCCAAGACTGAATAAAATAAGGGCAAAGAAAATATTAATGTCAAAAATATAACAAGGAAAATGAATAAAACTAGGAAAAAGAAAGATGAGTGCAACACATCAAGTGGAGGGATCACTTCACCCAATGGGTCAAGTGATCACATTTCATCAAACTAAGCATGAGAAGTATGCGGGACCAATATACAAAGCTATGCAAATTATAAATCTACATGAGATAAGATGTCAAGATAAAATCTAAATGATGTTGCCAAGCTATCTTTGGATGTCGAGTTAAACTCCTACACATGCCGAGCTCCTAACAGTGACTGAGTTGATAATTGATGCCGAGTTAGATCAAAAAAATTTCAGAAGTCGAGTTGGCAGTTAAGCATTTAATGCAATGAAAATAGGGTATATTATCTCAATTTTAATCAGTTTTACTCATAGTGATCAAGAAGAAAAGAAGAGAAAAAGAGCAGAGCAACTTCACAACAAAGAATCTAGCATTTCAAGCAGATTGCAACCTCTCCCAACGTGTTTTCATCGATCTTGAGGTATTTTTCATTTGTGTCGAGCTATGCAGTTTTATATTTCGTAAAAAGGAAACCCTAGTTTGCATAAATGGTGCCAAGTTGTAGAATGAAGAAAATATACATTCTAATTTTGAGATTAGCATACATGAAAGAGATGTTGAAATACTTGATAGAGATGTACATAGTGACATTGAAGTTGAGAGACAAAATGTAATTACAAGAACTGAACCAAGATTGTCCAAATATATCAAAAGACATCATCCTGTAGCTCAAATCATTGGAGACAAAGATGCAAGGCCAATGACAAGAAATAGATTAAGAGTTTTTGTTAAGAATGAAAGAATCTAAAACAATGAAAGATTCATTAGAAGATGATGACTGGTACAAGGCTATGGAAGAAGAAATTTAGTAGATAGAGAAGAACAAGATATGGAGTCTAGTTCCTAGACCAAAAGACAAGAATGTGATTGGCACCAAATGGGTATTTAGAAAGAAGCTAAATGAGAATGGTGAAGTGACAAGGAAAAAAGGAAGACTAGTTTGCAAAGGATATGCACAAGAAGAAGGAATTGACTGTGGTGAGAAATTTGCCCCTATTGCAAGAATGGAAGGAGTGAGAATTCTACTTGCTTATGTTGCATAAAAAGGTTTCAAAGTTTATCAAATGGATGTCAAGTTGACATTTCCAAATGGCATATTAGAAGAAGAATTCTACATAGAACAACCAAAAGGATTTTTTGATAAAAATAATAAGAACATGGTATGTAGTCTACACAAAGCCTTATATGGATTAAAACAAGCACCAAAAGCATGGTATGAAAGACTTCATACTTATCTTGTGAAAATTGGATTTGAAAGGACTGATGATAACAATAATTTTTACATGAAGATAGATAAGTAAAAAGGTATATTTTTATCTAAAATATTTGTTGATGATATCATATTTGTAGGATAAGATGCCTTGTATAAAGATTTTGCAAATAAGATGAAGCAAGAATTTGAAATGTCAATGTTTGCTGAGATCAAATTCTTTGTGGGACTACAAGTATATCATATGAAATATGGTATATATATCACATGAAATATGATAGATCCCATACTTGCATGTGTATGGTGTGCGTGTTTATTTTCTTTATGTATGGTGCGTCTGATGTGGTTAAGGAAGGGAGTCATAGTCACCTGCTAGTCGGGATCTACACGATGCACCACTTCCTGTCATTGCCTCTTTAGTTTAGTATATATTGTGCTTGTACATGCATAGTTTTTATGCAAATTGCAAGTACCGAGTATCGACTTCCCTGAATTGCCAGGATGAGCGTACCTTATCACATTATCTTAATGGTAAGAGAGGGGAGATAAATTCTCAAGTCCAAATCCCAACCCTTTAAGCCATTTGTCCTAATTGAAAATTAGGACAAGTATCTAAGTTGAGTACTCTCTGAATACGTTGGATGATGTAATTCGTGATATTAACCCTTGGTTTGATTTTGTATGTATTTTAGCTATGATGGATTTTCGTATTTTACCTTGTGAGTCTTTGGAGTATTTTCTGTTAATTAAGCCTAATTAAAAGATTTAATTAATGATTTAATTAAATGGAAAATTAATATGATATTTTAATATTTATTTTATTTAATTAATTGGAAAATTAATTAAATAAAATAATTAAATTTGAAGATAAAAATTATAATTTTAAAGTTGGAATGTGGTAATATTTATTTAAATAAATAAATATTTTAGCAATTAAGTTTTGAAAATGAATTTTAAAAGTGGAAAAGATATTAAAATTATTAAAAGATTCTAAATTGCATGACGTGTGCATGTGATTAAAATATAAATATATTTAGTTTTAAATAAGTGGAGTTATTATAGTTAGTGCATGTGATTTAATAAATTAATTAATAAAATTGGAAAGGGTAAAGTAAATATTATATTAATTAATGTGCATTATTTTAAATTTGCAAATTCTCGAGAGTTGTCATGTAGACAACACAGGAGTTTGCACTCTAAGTATGCACAAGTTGTCTACACTTAGGAGTTAGCATATTATTTGAGCACATGGTGTCTACAACCTTATGACTCATCTAGAAGGTTGGAGAAAACTCATTCTTAGTTGTCATGCTTATCTTCTAGTTCTTTCTAGACACATTCTAGATGCATCTTAGAGGCCTTTAAATAGAGGCTCTCCTAGTGTGTTTGGACAAGTTTCAAAGCTTACATGCATTTGAGAAGCTCATATGCTTCTACATGCTCATATGTTTCTACATGCTCTTATGCTTCTTCAAGCACTTCTAGTCACGTGAGAATTTTGGTTGGCTTGGATCTTGGAGGAATTGTGAAAGTTGGAGAAAGAAGAAATTTTTCTATGGACTTCTGAGGCATGGCAAATTAGCATCAGTGTCCAGGTGCACTCATAATTTTCACTTATTCTATTTGCACTCTTTCTCTTCCTGTCATCATCGTGTCTATTATATGTTTTTGAATATACTCCATGAATGAATCCTTAATCTTTAAATTGGAATCTAGATATGTGTTTATTTGGTTGCAAAGAAAAAAATAGAAAACCCTAGTTCCAAATGAGAAAGAATTAGATCTAAATCAGGTTTGGGTTCAAATTAGATTCAAATTGATAAATAGATTTGAAAAGGGTTTCTAAAACTACAGTCAAACCTATTGGAGAAATTAATGGATAAATTTAGAGAACAATTACCATCCTTAATTCATCGAAATGAAAATCCCTTCTTGTGTAGAAGTAAATATATGTTCTCTTTGAAAATACTAATTTTTATGTGTGTGTGTGTGTGTGTGTGTGTGTTTATAGTTTTGTATGCTATCCTCCTGTCGCCACTAGACTTCCTATCACGATGCAATTCTAGATTTATAGTTCTGTGTGCTATCCTCTTGTCGCCACTAGACTTCCTGTCGCAATGCAATTTTGGATTTATAGTTCTCTATGCGATCTTCCTGTCGCCACTAGACTTCCTGTCATGATGCAATTCTGGATTTATAGTTATGTATGCAATCTTCCTGTCGCCACTAGACTTCATGTCACGATGTGATTCTAAATTTATAGTTTTGTATGTTATCCTCCTGTCACCACTAGACTTCTTGTTGCAATGCGATTCTAGATTTATAGTTCTCTATGCAATCTTCCTATCGCCACTAGACTTCCTGTTGCGATGCGATTCTGGATTTATAGTTCTGTATGTGATCTTCCTGTCACCACTAGACTTCCTGTCACGATGCTATTCTGGATTTATAGTTATGTATGCTATCCTCCTATTGCCACTAGACTTCCTGTCGCGATGCAATTCTAGATTTATAGTTTTGTATGCTATCCTCCTGTTGCCACTAGACTTCCTGTCACGACGCAATTATGAATTTATAGTTCTGTATGCGATCTTCCTATCGCCACTAGAATTCTTGTCGCATAAGCTCTCTATTCTACCACTGCAATAGGTTTGAATAGAATCTTATTACTATGCATTAGATTTATATGATTTATTAACTAATCTAATTTAATTTAATTTTAATTAAGATTAGTTAATAGTAGAAGAAGTGTAATTAATTATTAGTCAATTTAAGTAAATGGATTTTTAAATGATGTTGATTTAAAAGAAAAAAGATATTAATATTGACTAAATTTAATAGATGATGATTGAATATTAGTATATAATTGTTAATTAACTTAATTAAATATAATTTAATTAAGATTAATTAATGGGGTTGCATTATTATTAATGAAATTGATAGAGTTGACGGTTATCTTATTAAATCTATAAAGATGATTATCCTAGAATATTTTAAGGAAATTGATTTAAGGGAAAAAAATATTATAGGGGAAATTCCATATATGAATAAGTTTTTAGATTTATAATTTTTTAAAATTAATGAGATCATTATTTAATGGGTAAGATTATTAATAAATGATGATATAAATAGTTTTAACCAGACTAATTGGTCGAGTTAGAGGAAACGAAATTCATTCTATTATGATAATGATTAAATCAGAATCATCTCTTGAGAGAACATTAATTATAATGATTCAAACATTTACCCTTAGTTGAGTTTAGAAAGGTTGATTCCAAAACATTACGAGGATTATAGTATTTAAACGAGATAACTATAGGGTTAAAGGAAGTCTTCTTGCTTGATAATAATCATTGAGTTATTAGTTTAATTAATTAATTAAGTTACGCAATGGATTGATTAATTGAAAATTGATAAGTATTATTTTGATAGTTTAAAATAATCAATTACTACGAGTAATTGCACCTATCATTTAAATATAAAAATGGGTGGAATCAAGAATCTCTTCTACCTAGAATATACTTTAAATTTGAAAATAATAGTTGGCTTATAACTTACAAATTATAGTTAGTTATTAATCAACTGATATTCATTGGATCGTTGATATGGTTATGTAATTATTAATTAAATCAATTAATTAGAGTTAATTAGATTTAATTAATAATTAAGTTATGTAATAGAGTTTTTAATTGATATGATTCTTACATTGAAGTTGATAAGTCTTATTCTAATGACTTGAATAATGACCTTGGATATTTTAATGGTTGTTAGTGATGATTTAATCAAGAGACTTAAGTTTTGGTGATATTGAGTTTTAATTAAGAACTATTAGAATGATAAAAGTCATGGATTGTGTACCTATGTTAATTGATCATTTTAATAAAGTTATAATCTTCTTATTCAAAGATTGATAACTGGCTTTCTTATAGTTTAACGAATAATGATCCTTTGATTATGTTGAAAAGTTGAACATTAAAGAAGAGTTATAAAATTAGAATATGGATCCTAGTTAAATAAAGCAAATTATTTAATTGAGGGTCAAGAAAATTAGTTTAATGAGTAAATATTTATCCTTCAGTTATTCTTATAATGTTATTTTGAATAATGAAAGAATAATGCTATCAAGGGAACAAACGGGTTGACTTGTAGGTCAAATGATAAATCTTATATACTTGAAGTATACTTGCAATAGAAACTGAAACATCCATACTTAATTCAACTATGTGATTTTACCAAACCAAAACATGTGTTTGCATTGTGTTTTCTCTATGCTTCTTGTTTTGGGTTTATGGGTTGACTAGTGTTGACCAGTCTTAGGTTATTACTAGAGGCTCGGGGGTTATGAGATGTGATGGCATGTTGATATTATTTGGTCTCGATCTTTCTAAACCCAACCATGGTTATGTGATGGTATGCTCTATGAGATGTTTTTATTTACTAATTGTTATTGCTCATGAGTGGAGCTAAGATGTATTTGTATGAGACACTTGACTTAACCATTTTTGAGTCATCGATTAGTTATCTTTGGATTACTTTCTAGTTGCCATGATGGGACTGAAATGTTGATTCATTTCTTGATGATGTCATGTTGTGACATGTTTTGACTCAACCATTTTGGAGTCTTCGATCAGTATGATTTTGAGATGTATTTTGGTTATTGAGAACCAATGGATACTTTTGATTATCAGTGATACCTTCAGTTGCCAATAGAGAACTATTGTGGTCATGATTAATTATGGATGCTTTTCAGATGCTCATGGAGATTTGATGCTTTTATTATGGATATTTGATGATTCTTTTTGTGGATTATCTTTTGGATCCCTTGGCGGGGCATTACAATCCCAAAGCCTATAACCAAATTCATTGATGCCATATCCAACAAATATACATTTCTTTGACTTAGCTTCTAGCTTGGTTCTATTTTCAGAATCTATATGAGAAAATACTTCACAATTGAAGGTTTTCAGAAAAGAATAACTTGCTTTCTTACTAGTCCATGTTTCCTCTGGAATATTATAGCCCAAAGGAGTAGAGGGACCTCTATTAATCAAATATATAGTAGTATTGGTAGCCTCTACCCACATGTTTAAGGGTAACCCTGCATGCAGCCTCACGCTTCGTGCACACTCCATTATAGTCTTGTTCATGCATTCAACCACTCCATTTTCCTGTGGAGTTCTTGGAATAGTTTTCTATCTATAAATACCATTAGTGGAAGAATAATATTTGAAGTCATGACTGCAATACTCACCACCATTATCATATCTAAGACATTTTAATTTCTTACTAGTCTCATTTTCAACCAAGCATTTCTATTTCTTAAAAGTTTGAAATACATCATATTTCTATGTAAGGAAATAAACCCATACTTTTCTAGTTAAATCATCAATAAATATAACATAATAATGAGAGCCACCAAGGGAAGATACTTGAGTTGGTCCCCATAGATCTATATCCACAAGCTCTAATTTCTCAATTTTATCTTCCTTTCTAGTCTTCACAAAACTCACTCTCTTTTGTTTTACATACACACAACTTTCACAGAAGTCTATATTGACACATTTCAAACTTGGTAAAACTTTCTTTGAATGAAGTACTTTCATACCTTCTCACTCATGCGCCCAAGTCTATTATGCCATAGCACTATATCAGAATCTACATCAGCTATTTGTTCTCCCTACTCAATTGTAGCAATTGTTCCTAAACATTCATTTTTCTCTGAAATAATCAAAGTAGAAGGAACAATATCACCTGTATAAAGATATAAGGTGCCTACTTTCACAAATTTTTCTACTACAAGAGAACCTTTTGAAAATTTCCAATTTTTATCATTAAAAGTAACTACACAACCCTCATCACTGAGTTTCCCTACTGAAATTAAATTCTTACTTAGGCTTGAAACATATCTTACCTCATGTAGTAGCCAATGATTCTCATTCTACAACTTAATTTTAACTTTTACCTTTCCAACAATCTGATAGGGTTCATTATCCCCTAAATAAACAAGCCCAAAATCCCCTTGGACATAATCAATGAAATAACCTTTATGAGGTATAGCATGAAATGAAGCACCGAAATCTAAAACCCATGCATCATCAATACTTTCTAAAGACAAAATAAAATCATCCTCTTCAAATTTGTTACCACATTTTCCTTCTTGTTCCCTTCTGGTTTATCTCCTTCATTATTCTTTCGAGTTCAGTAATATTTCTTCTTATGACCTAGTTTACCATAGTACTAGCAATCTCTTGGTCCTTTGGATTGAGACCTCTTCCCCTTTGACTTTTCTCTTGATTTCTCATGATTTTTGGAATTATTTCCTCTCTCATTCATTCTACCTCTGCTTTGTGCATTCAAAGCACTTCCTGATGTAGATCCACCTAAGGTTTTCCTATGAGTTTCCTCACTCAAAATAACACCAATCACATTATCATATTTTAGGGTATTAGATCCAAAAATAGAATTACTCACAGTTATTACCAAGCTATTCTAGCTTTCAAGGAAAGAACACAAAATCAAGAGAGCCTTAATTTCTTTATCAAAATTAATACCCATAGAAGATAACTGACTAGTAATAGTATTAAACTCATTTAAGTTATCTACAACAGATTCACCTTCTACCATTTTCATATTAAATAAATGCATCATGAGAAATACTTTATTTCAAGTGAAATGGCTTTTTATGCAATTTCACTAGGGTTTTCATAAACTCTTCCACCATCTTTATTTTTTTAATGTTAAATGTCACTTATGGTTGCAAGCATAACCAAATGCTTCCAAGTGTCTTTCTATTTAAAATCTCTCATTCCTCATTTATCATAGTTGCCTAGTTTTTAGTTTTTCCTTTTAATGGCTTCCATAAATCCTTCTAATAGAGATAGTCCTCCATTTGCATCTTCCATAACTGAAAGTTCTGCCCATTAAACTTGTCAACCCTTAGCTTACCCTTGTCTTCCATCACTCCCACTCAACCATGAGACCTTCCTATAGAGTATTGCTAAATAAATGACAATGGTCTGGCTAAAAAAAAATGATGATCATCTGGCTTTGATACCACTTGTTAGGATTAACCTCAGATAGAAATAATAGTTACATGCAAGTATGACCAATACTAGAAAATAGTAGATCGCATAAAAGAGAACATAAGACACCAAGATTTAATGTGGTTCACCCAATCCTTAGGCTATATCCACTCATAGTAAGTGCAATATTATTATTATCTAATGATTATAGCCTAATTACAATCCATAATCCCTTACAGCTCAATACTGCCGCAAGAACCAATTTTTGCATCACACATTATGAAAATCCCTAACCCTAAGCCCTTTTTATACAAGCTTTTTGCCACTTACAAAATTAGGGATAGAATAATAGAAAAATAGTACCTGATGCCTTTTATAATATAAGGGCATTTTTGGCTTCAACTGCGCTACCCCCAAAACCCACACAACGGCATTGGCCCTTGACCCCACCCTATACTACGATAGGGAGTGCACCTTGGGTGCTGCCCCTAAACCCCCATAGAAATAATATGGGGAGATAAGCATGTTGAATAAACCTTTGAGTCCGATTAGGCTCCATATCACAACAAATTTTTTCGTGCTCAGAAATTTATTGTTGTACTTCATCATTTCTTGTCTACTAGAAAATTGTAGCTTGGTTTGCTTGTCCATTTAGAGTGTTGGGAGAACTATCTTCAACATAGATGAATTTACTATAATATTCAAGTTCTTCATTACATTCAATGTCACTTATTTATGTAAACTTGTCAGCTTTCACATTTGCACTTTCTACAACTTTGTTAGTATTAGGATTTAAACACTTGTAAGCTTTACTCTTGGTGGAATATCTTAAGAATATACCTACATAGATATTTGCATCAAGTTTTTTATTCCTATCATCTTTGAGTATATAGCATTTACTTCCAAATATTTTTAGATATTTCACATTAGGAGCATAGTTCAAAAGGTACCATAGTTCAAAAGGTGTATCATTTGTACCTTTCTTGACTTGTATTCTAGTCAAGGTATAGACAACAATACTTAAAACTTATCTCCAATACTTCTATGATACATTATTTTCCATCATTAATGTTCTTTCATAGTCCATTATTGATATGTTTCTCCTTCTAGTTATCTCATTATGAGGAGGGGTTCTTGATGTTGACATCTATCTTTTGATTCCTCTATTATTGCAGAATGTATTGAACTCATTAGAAATGAATTCACCACCTTTATCAGATCTCAAACACTTTAGACTCTTCCCTTTTTCATTTTTTGACTCTGGCTAAATACCACTTGAATAACTAAAAAGCATCAGATTTAGATTTAAGAAACATCACAATCATCATCTTAGAATAGTCATCAATAAATACAATGAAATACTTATCTCCCAAATATATTTGAACATCAATAGGTCCACATAGGCTAGTATGATCCAATTCCAAAATATCACTAAAAGTGTATATTCTGCTTTACAAATTGGTCTTGTTCATTTTTTCCAATTAACATTGTTTACACATAACATTGTTAGGCAAAAACCCTCTAACTTTCTTCATTTTACAAATATTTATCAAATTTTCAAAATTCACATGACATAACTTCTTGTGCCATAACCAAACATCTTCTTGTTGTGCAAATAAACATGTCTCATTAGATAAATCTAGATAGAACATTTTACCTCTTATTTGGTCACCACTTCCAATTAGCTTACCATCAATATCATAAATCTTAGCCTTTCTGAAATGGAATTCAACTCTGTAACCTAATTTTTTCAACTATGAAACACTTAATAGATTATAGTTATGTCCTTGAACCCAATAAACATTGTCACATTTGATCTTATCAATTAGTTGAATGATCCCCTTACCTTTTATAAAACATGGAATATCATTACCGAATTTGACACATCCAGCTTTGTATGGACCAATATCCTCAATTTATCTTTATCACCAATCATATAATTGGAGCATCCACTATCAATTATCCATCTATCACTTTTATTTACATATGAGATTAATGCAATTTTCTCATCTTCATTAGAATCTTCTTTCATAGCAACATAGATAAATTCATCATCATTACTTTTAGATTCATTGTCAGTTTCTTCTTTAGCAATATAACAAGATTTCTTAGCCTTTTCATCCTTGTTTCTCTTGTAATATTAGTCATCTCTTCTTTGTTTGTACTTTCTTTCCTTTCTTTCATCCTTGTCTTCTCTGTCAAGACACCTAGCAGCAATATGACCAACCTTGTTGCATAAAAAACAAACAATAGGTAGTTTACCTTTATATTTATCTCTACATCTTTCAAATATTTTTGCAATAAGGGCTTCAAGTTCATCAAGATCATCATCATAACTATCACTTTCACTCTTCAAATATTTACCTTTCTTTTTGCTAAGAACCAATTGTGACTTAAAAACAAACTCAATAATAGTAGGTGTATAGTTATCAAAGTTAGACATCTCAAAAGTAGTAAGTCTACCAATTACACTTTCCAAATTTAAAGTGCTATCCGGTGTGCATTTCAGTTCTTGAACCATAGAAATTCAAATAGGATATATAGGGAGTAAAGTCCTCTATACCTTACTTATAACTTACTCATCTTTTATTTCTCCATTTTCACCACAAATAGAATTAATAACTACTTTCACTCTTATGTAGTATTTCACTTGTTGGAAATATAAGAGGAGTAATTGAGAGGGGAGGGGTGAATCAGTTACCACTAAAATAATTCCAAATCCTTTAGATGTCAATAGAAACTTCTTACTAACTCAAATCCTTGGTTAACAAAGAAATCTTGAGATATTAATGTGTATTAACCTTTGGTAACTTAGTTGCAAAAATATAAGTAGTAAGAAAATAACATGAACAAATGAGACACCAAGATTTAACATGGAAAGCCAATTTGGCAAAATCACCAATGTAACTAATTACAACTTTTCACTCTTTTAAAGTGAGCCTTGTTAGGATCCAACCCTATTAAAGGTCACAAAACACACTATTAGATGTGACCATGTTAAAGTATTTGAATCACCCTATTAGGAGTGGCCTTCTTAGAGGTCTTAAGACACTTCAATCTAGAAACTCCACCTTGCTAGAGATTTACAAAAAGATTTTTAAGTCAACTCTATTAAGAGATTTCTTCATTGCTAGAATTGTTAGAGAGTAACAATGATTGACCTGATTAATGAAGAAATTGGCTTGTAGATTAATATCATTATTTTGGCTTATGCTCTAGATCATTCCTAATTAGAATATTCTTTGTAGCTCCTTGGATATTCTACCCTTAATCAAATATCCTTCTTTATTCACATCTTATCTTCTTCTACAACTTCTTTTATTCAATCCACAACTTGACTTTTCATATATATGAAACCCAAGGTCAAGTTGGCTTGAATACCCTAAAAATAAATAATTAACTTCCACTAAGTCATCTTGCATAAACAAAATTATAAACAAAAAATTTATCTTGTAGGGAGGCTAACATTGAAACTGAGTCACTTGGTTACCACTAAGTTCCTTGGTAACTGACCTGACTTAGTTTACATTGAACCCCTTTGGTAACTAACCTGACTCAGTTTATATAGGAAAACTTCAATGGCCAACCTAGCTTGGTTATCACTTGATCACTAAAGTTGGCTTCTTCTAAACTTCTACACAGCTGATACTAGATTCTTTTGAGCTTGGTTACTACTAGAAGTGCTCGGTTAAAATGTAACATTTATTTTTTATTGAGGAAAATAGGATTTAATAGGGCCTTAAAACCCATACAAAAAAGAGTTCAAATAAAAAGAGAATGCTTAAAGTAACAACAGAAAATAAAATCAAACATTTGAAACTTCTACCCACATAAAATGTAACATTTTTTTAACATCAATGGCAATATACAATTGAATAATTTTCTTCAACAATATCCCTCTTTTTCATTGATGGAAATACATGTCATAAGAAAATGAAACTTAGAGAAATCATAATGATTTATAAGATTTTATAAATCTTGAGTTTTATTTTGATTCTTCATCCATGAGAAGTCCCTCTAAGATTCTCCCTCTAACATCTTATCTTTAGACTCCATCTGATCAATTTCTCCCTCTTGATGATGTACAAGTTTTGTCCTTTGATTCATCAAACTATCCTTCAATTCTTTTGATATGAAATATTCAATCTCTCCCTCTTTGACATCAAATGAAAAAGACTTTATATAATAAATTTATAATGTACTTGATGTACTAATTCATATGCAATGAGCTCTAACTTCTTTGCATCAAATTGATAGATCTTCAATGTAGTTAGGTTGATGCATCACTAATTTGTACTATAGTGAGCATCAAATAGGAGAATGACCCCTATCTTTCCTCTGAGATATGAAAATGTATCCTTAGGTAATGGTTTGGTAGCTATGTCTCCAACCTTCTCCTTTGTATTCACATATTCCAATATAACCTCTTTATCTTGAACTAATTCTCTCAAAAAATGATACTTTATTGCAATGTGTTTTGTCTTAGAGTGCATCACTGGATTTTTGGATATGTTGGTTGCACTTGCATTATCATAGTAGATAACCATTGGGTCCTTGATTTCCTCCTTTATTCCTAACAATAGTTGCTTGATCTAGACTATGTTGGAACAATTACCTACTATAGAAACATATTATGCCTCTATTGTAGATTGAGAAATGCAATTATGCTTCTTACTAGTCCATGACACTAGCCTCTTTCCAAGAAATAATGCTCCTCCATTGGTTCTCTTTTTGTCATCAATGCTTCCATCCCAATCTACATCAGTAAAGAATTTTAACTCAAGGTTTCCTCTTTGATTGTACCATAGACCATAGTCTTGAGTACCTTTTAGATATCTCATAATTCTTTTGACTTCCACCATATGATTTTCTATAGGATTTGCAGAAAACATTGCAATTATACCAACTGCTAATGCAATATCATGTCTTGTGTGAATAACATACTAAAGTTTCCCAATCATTTATTTGTAGGTAGTTTTATTTACCTCTTTTGAATCATCATCCTTAGACAAATTGTGTCTAGTACACATAGGTGTTCCAACTAGTTTGGAATCTTTCATTTCAAAGGTCTTTAGTATCTCCTAGATATATTTTGTCTGTGTAAGGTAAATTTCATCCTTCATTTGATGAACTTGCAAGCCAAAAAAGAATTTTATCTCTCCAAACATTGACATTTCAAATTATTTCCTCATTTCTTAAGAGAATGAGTTGCATAAGTCATCATGACCTGCAAATAGTATAGCATCCACAAATATTTATGCTAACAATATCTTACTTCATGGTCCTTCTTTAATATATAGACTATTTTTATCATTGGTTTTTTGAAAACCAATCTTTACGAGGTATCCATGTAGCCTCTCACACCATGCTCTAGGGTCTTGTTTTAGACCATACAATTTTTTTTTAACTTACAAACCATGTCTCTTTTATTTGGATCAATGAAACCTTCAAGCTGATCAATGTAAACTTCTTCCTTTAGAATTTCATTCACGAAAGTTGATTTTACATCAATTTGTAACACTTTGAATCTATTAAATGCATCATATACAAGTAGTGTCCTAACCCCTTTAGCAATAGGAGAAAATATTTCTCCATAGTTTATACCTTCTTCTTGAGCATATCCTTTACACAGTAACCTTTCCTTATTCCTTGATACTTCACCATTTTCATTCTATTTATTTCTAAATACCCACATTGTAGCAATTACATTTTTTTCCTTTGGTCTAGGAATGGGATTCTAGGTATTATTCCTTTCAATTTTCCCATTCTCTTCATTCATTGCATCTATCCAACTTTCATTATTCAATGCATCTTTAACAATTCTAGGTTCAAATTCAATAAGAAGACATGTACATTTTAGTTTGGTCATTTTCATTATGCCTCTTGTCTAATTTCCAATTATTTTTTCAGGTGCATGATGCCTTCTAACATATCTAGCAACTATAGGTTCCTTTATTCTAGATTCTGGACTTGTTTTCCTTGGTTAACCATGCTCAAAGGTTCTGTCATATTCTAAACTATGCTCAAGTCCCACTGTCTAGGACTCAATTTCCTCTTACTATGTTTTTGGTTCCTCTATTTGAGCTAGAAAACATGTATTTTAAGTGAAGTCTAGGTAAAATAAATTACCTTTAGTCTGATTACTAGTTCCAACTAGGTTTTCTTTACCATCCAGTAGCCTGACCTGCCCATTCATGAATTTTACCTTGTATCCAATGTTGTTTAGTTGAGCCACACTTAGAAGATTGTGTCTTAATCCTTTAACCTAGTAAGCACTTCCACATTTGATTTCATTAGCTAATGCAATGCATCATTTTTGCTTCACATAACATGGATCATTGTTTCCAAATTTAACACTTCCACCATCACAGGGCTCCAAGTGTTTAAACTTAGTTTTATCACTAGTCATGTGATTAGAATAATCACTATCTATTATCCATGTGTCATTTTTGCTAACATGATAAATAAGTGCCATATTTTCATTATCATCATCATCTAACTCATCCTTAATAGAAATATATACCATTTCTTCATCATCATCATTGTCAAAATTTTTAGCAATATAACAAGATTTCTTATCTTTGTCTTTGTAGCTTTTTAAATCTTTTTTTCCTTTGAACTTGTTAAATTTCCTAGCATCTTTGTTTTCTTTATTTGGACACCTTGCAATGATGTGACCAACTTCTTTACAAGAGAAAAAAATCAATAGAATTTTGCCTTTATTTTTACCTATTCATTTAGGTAACCTTCTTGCAAGTAGGGCTTCAATGTCTTGAAGTTCATCATCTAATTCTTCTTCTTCATTGTCAAATTGTTTTCCTTCTAAGTTTCCTCCATTTTTACTAAGAGTTAATTTTTCTTTGAATTTTTATTCTATGTTGAAAGATCCAGGAAGATAGTTATCAAATTTATCCAACTCAAAAGTTGTTAAACTTCCCACTAGTGTATCCAAAGTTATATCATTTTTGGGATTACATCTCATCTCTTGCATGGCTGAAATTATAATTGCATAAATAGGAAGAGTTGTTAATACTTTGTTGACTACTATCACATCATCTATTTTTCCTCCTATAGCTCTGATTGCACTCACACTTTCTTTGATTTTTTCATTGTATTTAACAATATTTTAAACTTCTCTCATTTTCATTAGATCAAATTGGCCTCTTAGACTTTCTTCTTTGGCTCTCCTCACATTGTCATCTCCTTCATATATCTTTTCTAGCTTGTTCCACATTTCATGATTAGTAGGACAATCTTTGACTTCATCAAATTCAAAATAATTGAGAGCAGAAGAAATGTCAATCAGCATTGTGTTGTGATCATTTCTATCTACCATTTGATCTTGTTGATATCTGATTGAAAAGATCATTTGAAAAGAATATTGTTAATAAGGGAGATTCTTATGTGGTTCAATCATCATTTTGTCACTGATGTCAAACCTATTGTTATGTCTTTCAATCATTGTTTTTTCACTAATGCCAAACCTACTATTTGCTAGTAACACAATTTCTTACATATTTTATGTACTATCACTTAGTTGATTGATGAGGATGATTTGATCAACAAGATGTAACAAAATTACCTAGAGGAAAGGTTGAGTTATGAGTATGTAATGAAGTAAAAAGATCAGTTAAGATAGTGATAACATAATGTATTGATGATCTACTTGAGGTTACAAAATGGCTAGCTACAGTTAGAAAGTTTAGAAGAATAAGTTAAACAAAGTTCAACTGCCAAGATTGACCAAGTGGATAGTGGGTGTCTAGAAAAGTTAGTTCAAGCAGAGCAAAAAGTCAGTTGGAGCCAAGTGAAATAAAATTCTAGTGGATGTCAAGAAAGATAATAGATGCCAAGTAAATGTTAGTTGATGTTGAGCACCGGTAACATCTAGTAGATGCCAAGTGATTTTACAATTGATGTTAAGTGACACAGTGTGTGTCAAGTGTCAGAAGATTGATAATGCCGAGCTATTGCATTATGACAAAGACCAAAGATTCACAAAATAAAAGCTGACAAGTTTGTTTTCTTAGAACTTGTGAATTAGGACGAACATAAGATTAATGAGCTTGTGGCATAGAATCTTATGTAAACTATTTTGGAGATGAATTCAAATGGATTCTAATAGAAGTTTCTGGAGAGGATAAGATATGGGGTAGATACATTGTATACTACTTAATCCATCCAAAACCCTAATTTAGACAATGGATAATGAGTGGGAAAATGTTCTGATTTCCTGTATATAGGAATGTTTGGTCATGAAGAAAAAGAGTTAGAGAGTTTGGTGTGAAAACCTGAAAAGGAGAAGGAGAAAGGAGTTTTGCTTCATCAAGTGACCCAAGAGAAGAGTTTTCAATGGCGTACTAAGCAAGAAGGCTTAAGAAGATGAATGCTTGAAGGGTGAACAAGCTGTCAGAGCTACAAAGAATGGAAGCTAATTAGAATTGAGGATTGAATAGAGATATTTAATTTGCAAGTGAAGTTGTAAGTTGTATTAGATCAAAGCTCTACTGTTACTTTCTAACAATTGTATCAATCTAGGGTAAATCCTTCGGAGTAAGGTTGGCTTAACAGTCATTGGAAAATTCTTTAATAAGGTGGCATTCCAAGTGAATGGCCTAAAGTCCTCTAACAAGGCTCACTTTTAATAGGGTGATTGAAATCCCTTAACTGGGTCACATTTAACAGTGTGCATTGTAACCTTTAATAGGGTTGGTCTTTCACAAGAGATCACATCATAAGAGTGAAAAAGGAGTAGCATATCACTAGTGGTTTTTTGCAAATTGGGTTTTCACATTAAATCATTGTGTCAAATGTGTTGATGAATATGTTGTGTTTCATGCTTTATATTTCAGCAAATTGATTTGGCAATAACATATAAGTCTTCGTTGATACACAATGAATGCATGGATGGGTATGAATGTTTTATGGATTCATTGAATTGTGAGAAAAAAATTATTTGTACATTTGGACCTTGAATAACTAATTCAACACCCCTCCCCCCCCCCCCCCACCCTCTTAGTTATTCTAAAATAATTCTAACAATTGGTATCAGAGTCATCTACTTAAGAGGATTACTATTAAGGTACTAGAAGCACAAAGATCATGATGTCAAAAAGAGAAGTACCCAAGCTCAACAAAGATAACTTTCCTACATGGGAAAATTTGATGAAGTTACACCTTGAAGGACTTGGAGATCATGCAAAATATTCCATTATAGTAGAGCATGTTGATCCAGTAGGAGCCCTAACTACTGAAGATATGAAGAAAAACAAGGAACACAATTAGGTGATGTTGGAGATTGCCTTTGCCCTAAGCTATGCCAAATTTGATGATATCAAAGGATATGATAGTGCAAATAAGATGTGTGATGCCCTAGCCACCATTTATGGAGGAGACAAAAATATTCAAAGAGCCAAGTTAGAGAGTCTCAGAGGTAAGTTTGATGACATGAGAATGGAGGAAGGTGAGAATATTTCTCAATATGTTGCTACGATAAAATAAGTTGTTAGTGCAATAAAAGGTGCTACTAGTAAAATAGATGATGATAGTGCTAAGTAAAGTCTTGAGGAATTACTACCTATTTATGCCATTAGATTTTTTGTAATCCAAGAGTTAAGATGTATGCTAGGAAATGACCTAACCCTTGAAGGTCTAGTAGGTAGACTCACTACTTTTGAGCTATCTAATTTTGACAATTACAAACCAAAAAGTATTGAATCAGCTTTCAAAGAAAAATTGCTATTGAAGGATTCTGAGGAGGTAAAGTAGAAAAAGAAAAAAAGAAAGATAAAATATGCATCTAGTGATAGCAAAACACATGAGGAAGACATTGAATAATTGGAAGCACTATTGGCAAGAAGATTTCACAGAGGAAAAGGCAAGTTCAAAGGTAAGTTACCCATCATTTGTTTTAACTGCAATGAAGTTGGTCATATTGCTGCAAGATGTACATAGAAGAAGAACTGTAGAGAAGGAAACAAGCACAAAAATAGAAGAGAAGATGATAGCAAAGACTATAAAGATGAAGGCAAGAAGTCATGTTACATTTCTGATGAACATGATTCTAATGAAGATGATGATGAAGTGGTATACATTGCAATGAAGGATGAATCTGATGAGGATGAGGCAACTATACTTGTGACTTGTGTGAACAATAATGATAAATAGATCATTAATAGTGGATGCTCACACCACATGACTAGAGACAAAAGTAAGTTAGTTACCTTAACTTGTTATGATGGAAATAATGTAAGGTTTGGTAATGATGTGCCATGTTTGATAAAAGGAAAAGGGTCTATCAAACTCATAGACAAGACTTCATGTGACAATGGTTACTATGTTGAAGGATTGAATTATAACTTGTTAAGTGTGTCACAATTGAATAATTTGAGATGCAAATTTGAGTTTGAAAATAAAACTACCAAAATATATGACACAAATGAAAACTTGATTGGAAAAGGTGATCAAACTAGAAGTTATCTATTCTATCTCGATATAAAGGATGCTACTTGTCTTATTGCAAAATTTGATGATGTATGGCTTTGGCACAAGAGATTATGTCATGTTAATTTTGATAATCTAATTAGTATCAATAACATAAAAAGAGTTAGAGGTTTGCCTAAGTTGAAGATATTGGTGTTTTGAAATGTTACGGGTTTCAAATTACCCTGATGAGAATAAGACATATCTAGGGGCAGCTAACTCCCATCTTTAACATATCATTTTAGACACTAGGCCAACTATCAGGCTTGAACCTTCTTCTACTTCAAACTCTACAAAAGCTAGGTGGGTGGACCTCAGATTCACTTATATGGTACCAGTGCAAAAACATATTCCTGAATCTATTAAAGTAGATTTAACTCTTATTTCTCCTAATGACATAGATCTACACTAGCTAAATGTAGGACAATGCAATTTATAAGTTGAGTGAGAGCATTCTATTTTGGCTTTTCAACATAAAATATAAAGATGATTTGAATTTGATTTGATTTTATGTGGGTGGGGAAAGTGGATGAAAACCAAGTATAAAAAACAAGCTAATGATCTTGTAGTTGATTAGTGCCTAATCCATTGGGCAAATTCATAAATCTCTCTTATGTATTTTGGATGTCCTAGACACATATCCTATGCCAAGACTCCAGATCTATCCATTTACCTTGTAAGTTGGATATCAATGTTCAATCTAAATCTCATTCTTACCTGATATCCTCCTCAATGAACCTGCAACCTTGTTGATTTCCCTAAAGTATTTACATAATTCCTTGAATTATAAACAACAATGAAACAACATACAGCCTTAAGGGATTGCAACTATGATCTAGGCTCTTTGTTCAAAGATCATAAAACATTACACATCAATGAGAAAGGAGACAAGATTTAACATGAAACTCAACACTTGTTGTTCTTTGTATTGATTTCCTTGAAATAATACATGAAAATGCATAAAATTGACTCACAAGATACCTAATAAACCAGACTATACAATAACATATGCTATCATACAAGAGTGAAAATGATTAAAATGAGAAACTAATGGGATGGGAAGGGGGTATCACAACCAAAGAAAAGCTTCATGGTCTGGAACTAGCACATCCCAAATCTTTCCATTTAGACTTCATCAATTCCATAGCTAATTCTGCTAAATGTTTTCATTCTAGAATTTCCAATATTTTCCAACCCCCTACAATGGATGAAAAAGAAGAAGATATAGACAAGGAATGAATTCCTAGATCTAATCTGAAGATGACATGTGTCCACTTGAAATTCCCTCTTTTGTAGTGAAAATAATCTCTCTAATCTCTCTCCCCTTTGATCTTATTTGATTTTCATTAATCTTTTGTAACTAACTTGAAATATCTCTTGTTCAATGATGAAAACCATTCTATTTGCCCAAAATTTGAAAGCCTCTAAAATGTCGGTAAAAATTTGGGTTTAAACTAAATAAAGGTGATCAAAATTGACCCCAACTACATTCTTACCATGTTTTACTAATCATATAACTGCATTTTCAATTTTAGCTCATTTCATTGAGAAGGCTCCAAATTTTACATTTCTGCCTAGAACTCAAACTAGTGAGCACCTATGCAAAAACTAACCTCATAATTGAAAAGTTTGTCTTCTCTCAATCCTGATGATATCTAATATTGCTATATTTGCCTCTCAAAAACCCCTTGAAAGTAGGTTTGAAAAATAATTCCCCCTGTTATAGTTCTATGACTGAACTTTTAAAATTTTCAAAAATTTAAAAAGGTCTAAAGTTTGAACTTTAGAAAATACCTCTTTTGCATTTAAATTCTTGTACGTGCATTCAGTTTTGAAAAATAATTAAAAATATTTATTTTTAATTATTTTCTAATTTTCCTCAACCTTGAATTTTGGGGTCAAACCTAGTTTGACCAACTACCACATGTCACTTTATGATCGGTTGACCTCTATTAGACTACCACGTCACCCCTTGGATGCACTCACCACATCATCATCCTTTGGGACCCACTACCACATGGCAACCTAACACTTCCCTACTTTTCTTATCCTCTGCACAACTCCATATTGCAAGAATGCACCAACCATTCATTTCACCATGTGGTGTGATCTGATGCCTCCATCTTGATCTCGTTGTTCTGGCACCACGTCATCTATGATCAAGCCCACTGCTATGTGGCAACCTAGTGCTTGCCCACATTCCTTATCCTCCATGCATCTTCGTATTATAGGCAAGAACCCATAGCAAGATTAGGACATGTGTCATCATCCTATGCATTTGGTCAGGAATCATTATTTTGGTGCCACATCATCATGACATCATCCTTGGTCAAAATTTTCTTACATCGTTATCCATCTATCATCCACTAGTTGGCCAAGTGGGCCCCTCCTCATGCGTTGCATGCCTTACAAAAGGTGCATGTCTTAAGACACTTGTTTATTAAGTGTTGGGGTATTTAAAAAATCCAAAAGTCCATTACAGGAGCAATGTGGGACAAAAACTTCACACTCATGTCAGTCAAACACCGGCTATCTCTACCAAGGCACTTCATTTCCACACTACCTTTCCTGTGCAAATTGCCTCCCCTACTGTATTTTGCTTATACTAATTCGGTAATGGATCAAATTTTCTTATCAATGTTGGAGTTTTCTAACTTGGGCATTTTTATTGTGGGTCTTCCACTGCATTTGTGAATACCATCTTCAGCCATGGAAAGTCATTTCTCAATGTGAGGGGGAAAACAAGTGTTTTTTCTACTTAAAACTTAATGCTCTTCCCTTGACGGCATCCACCTCCAATGTGGACTACACCCTCCCATGTGATGGCCTCCCTCAAAATGTGGGTGTCCTCTACTAATGATGTGGCTTCCTTTGCATGGGTTGCATGCAATGTGGGGAATTCATATTTCCCTACCACTGGTTTCTCTTTAGCTTTGTCTTCTTATGCATGGGTCTCCTCCCCTAATTTCCTGCATGGAGCTTTCTTCAACATTTTCAAACTCCCCTATTTTGGTTTAAAATGTGGTTTCCTTTGAGCTTCCTGCAGCTTCATTCTTTTCATACACTAACTTATACCCTATTTGAAAGTAAGACTTCTTCCTGATATGAGAAAGAGACTAAAATCTTTATCATGCAATGGCTCCCCGACAGCAACTAATCACAGCATGGAGTTCTTGTTAAAATGAGATGCCTTCCCTTGTATTTGACTTGGGTCGCTGACTAATTTGGTGCCTTCTCTTTGATTGGCACCTTCTTTCTTTTGGAGTGAGATCCTTCCTTTATGGCATAAGAAATATAAGCATTTGGCATCCCTTTTTTAATCATTTACATATTCCATGTGCAAACAAGCAAAATAGATCTAGAACTTTAGAGAATTATGTTCCATGGAACTCTAGAATATTGGGTACGGACAAAGTCTTAGAGAAAGAAAATAAGGGAGGGTGTGATGTAGTGTTTATTATCAATATGACCACTTCTAGCCCTCTGGCATTATATAAAAAATGATGTTGTGTGTATATGGATCAACACCATAAACTTCCTACTCCAAAACCTCAACTCCAAGTTGTTTCCTTGGTCTAAATTCCTTTGATTTTGGCATATCAAGATGTGCATAATTGTTGTCTATGTTGTCTTGAGCTGCCCTAAGCTTCTTCTCATAATCATCAGGTAAACACACCTTAATTTTTTAGTGTACTTCATCTTCATCCATCACTATGACATACTCACCAATAACCTCGTACTTTCTGGTGACAGGTGAAACTAGACTTTCTGTAGTCATTCTAGCCCCCAACTCACATACACTAATTTCCAACTCGGCTTCAATTCCATACTTTTGTTCATAAAAGCCTATGTATTAAAACATTTTAATAATATAAATTCATCATAACCCATTTTAGTCCCTTTGAAGATTCCACAATGCCCTATCATTCTTACAAGATTAGTCGGGCCCCAAAGTGGGTCCGGCTAAAAAAAAATTCATTTCTAAGCAAATAAATCCTCAAATTGATCTTCAAAAAATCTCAAACTGATTAAAATCAAATGTGACCATTGAACAATCATTTACAAGTCATTTTATCACTCTCTTGCAGCTTGTCAACTTTGTGCTAGGAGGTCATTTGACTGGCTTTAAAAACTAACCTAAACACCTAACAAAATTCTAAAATCAAACATACTAATTCTCTATTCCGCATGCTTGCACCCCATCAAATATCATCTCATGAAAAATTCTCAGTCAAAAGATATTGACTGTCAAAGTTGCCCCTTTAAAATTTCCTACAAGAAAACAAGTCAGAAAACCATAAAATGCTTTTGGATTTGGAATTGAAAATTGGGTAAACAGACACCTGGGAAAACAAAAACTAGGGTGTTGATTCTCTGTCATGAGGACAATATAAATTTGGGATTTAGGCTCATGAAAAATAATAGGACACAAATCACAAGTGGCCAAAGTGGGTTACTCAAAATTTACAGACTGGAAACAAGGTCAAAAAAGCATTTTTTACAAATGGAATTAACCTGGGAAAGTGTGTAAACAGATTTGTCAAGATTTGAAAATTGGTACACTTGGAGTATTTTTAGAATAAAATGTTGTGGTACAATCCATTTGATCTCACCCATCATAGATTTAGAGATATGACATCACGAACAGGGGTTCTGACAAATCTGTACTTCTTGACACTAGTGAAAAGTTAGAAATTGCATTTGGAATCATGTTTGAAAGCTGAGAAAATGGATACATCATAAGCTCAAAATTGAAACACAGTATATCTTTGACCTCTAGAATGCAATGCAAAAGGAATTTCATCAATTTAGTGAACTGGGTCAAAATTATAACAAGTCAAACAGGGCTTCCTAGAATTTTGAACAATTCACATCAGCATGACAACAATAAATGACCAACTTTGAGGGATACAAAACCTAATCAAATGGATTCAAAATGACTCAAAATTTGAAACATAGACTCTCTGGTATGGACACTAGACACTCCCAAAGTGGTGACTCATGACACATTACTAGGTGTGAGATATTCACATTCGAAACATAGCCTCCTATCACTATTTGACACTTGAGCAAAAATGCAAAATTGACAATTGTTCAAAATAGGAATTCACAAAATGGCTCAAAATAATTTATCGTCAGGGGATGAGTGGACATACTGAATGGAATTTTTTAGAAACATTAAACACCTCTTAGACCTCAAATGGACAGTTGGGTACAATGTATCAAAAGCGTTTATAAGGCTTAATTTTTAATGGTACTCAAAATTAGGGTTTTTATTTTGAGTCCCAACAGAAGAAACCTAATAATATAATATGCAAACAATGTCAGCTAGGCAAAATGATAAAGTCAAGCTTTAAGAGTAAAGCTTATACCTCTAAAGAAATACTAGAAATTGTTCATACTGACTTGTGTGGACCTGTTGAAGTGCAAAGCCACAGAGGAGATAAGTACATAATGCTATTTATCGATAATTACTCTAGGATGATGACATTCATGTTTCTAAAATAGAAATTTGATTCTTTTCAAATATTTAAGTAGTACTTGGCAAGAGTTGAAAAAGAAATAGGTAAAAGCCTAAAATGCTTGAGATCAGAGAGAGGAGGAGAATTCACTTCAAATGAGTTTGAGATGTTCTGTGATGATAGAGGAATCAAAAGATAGACATTTGCACCTAAGACCCCTCTAAAAAATCAAATTGTAGAAAGAAGAAAAAGGTCTATAATGGACTATGCCAAAACACTTATGGTGGAGAGGAATGCTACTCTGAAATATTGGAGAGAAGTTGTAAGCACTATTGTATATACATTGAACCATGTGCAAGTCAAGAAATGTACTCATTCAACACCTTTTGAACTATGGTATGGATATCCACCTAATTTGAAATACTTTAAGGTATTTGGAAGCAAATTTTATATTCTTAAAGATGTTAGGAGTGGAAAGTTTGATTCAAAAAGTGAAGAAGGTATATTTTTTAGTTACTCCACAAGAAGTAAAGCTTACAAATATTTAAATACTAACACTAACAAAACTGTGGAAAGTGCAAACGTGAATTTTGATGAATTTATAGAAGTACATGAGGCTAAACCTACAAAATAACCAAAAGAATACAAATCATTTGTATACTTCTATGAAGGAATGCCTATTGAAGAAGGTGTTATAAATCAAATTGTAAACCAATAGCAAGTCTCAATAACTACCGAGTCACAACCTGTGAATGCTAAGTTGCATTCAAATGCTGAGTTGCAGAATGAAGAAAATACACATTTTGATTCTAAGATCAATATGCATGAGAGAGATGTTGAAATACCTGATAGAGATGTACACAGTGACACTAAAGTTGAGAGACAAAATGTAGTTACAAGAATTGAACCAATAATTTTGAAATATGTCAAAAGACATCATCCTGCAGATCAAATCATTGGAGACAAAGATACAAGGCCAATGACAAGAAATATACTGAGAAGTGAATCATGTTTGTTAAGCATGAAGGAACCTAAGATAGTAAAAGATGCATTGGAAGATGATAACTAGTACAAGGCTATGGAAGAAGAAATTCAGCAGATAGAGAAGAACAAAACATGGAGTCTAGTTCCTAGACCAAAAGACAAGAATGTGATTGGCACCAAATGCATATTCAAAAACAAGCTAGATGGCAATGGTGAAGTGACAAGGAACAAAGAAAGACTAGTTTGCAAAGGATATGCACATGATGAAGAAATTGACTATGGTGAGACATTTTCCCCTATTGCAAGAATGGAAGGGGTGAGAATTCTGCTTGGTTATACTACATACAAAGGTTTCAAATTTTATCATATGGATGTTAAATCTACATTTCTAAATGGCATACTAGAAGAGTAAGTCTACATAGAATAGCTAGAAAGATTTGTTGATAAGATGTAAACTGCACAAAGCCTTATATGGATTGAAACAAGCACCAAGAGCATGGTATGAGAGACTTCATACTTATCTTGTAAAGATTGGATTTGAAAGGACTAATGATAATAGCAATTTGTACATGAAGATAGATAAGGACAAAGGTATTTTGTTATCTGAAATATTTTTTGATGATATTATATTTGGAGGACAAGATGTTTTGTGTAAGGTCTTTGCAAATCAAATGAAGCAAGAATTTGAAATGTCAATGTTTGGAGAGATCAAATTCTTTGCGAGATTACAAGTATATCAAATGAAATATGGTATATATATCACTCAGTCAAAATATGTCAAAGAGATATTGAAGGCATTTGGACTAGAGGATTCTAAACTAATAAGTACACCTATGGTGATAGGACTCAAGCTATCAAAGAATGATGATTTAGTTGAGGTGAATCAAACATTATACAGATCCATGATTGGAAAATTGCAATATGTAGTACATAGTAGACCTGATATTACATTAGTTGTGGGGATAGTTGCAAGATTCTCTATAAATCCTAAAGAGAATAATGACATACTTAAAAGGATCAGAAGAGTTTATTTTATACTATAAGAAGAATGAAAAGTTTGAACTGAGAGCATACATTGATGCTAATTAGGCTAGAAACATTGATGATAGAAAGAGCACCAGTGGAGGAGTATTCTTCTTAGGTAAAAGACTAGTTACATGGACTAGCAAGAAGTAGATTTATACTTCCCAATCTACTACTGAAGTAGAATATGTTGTTGCCTCTATTAATTTCACAAACATTGTATGGATCAAACAACTACTTAAGAGAATAAAGGAAGAAATCATAGAACTAGTGACACTTTATTGTGATAATACAAGTGTTATCAATGTATCAAAGAATCTTTTGATGCATATAAAGACAAAGCACATTGTAATTATCATTATGTAAGGGAATTGGTTCAAGATAAAGAGGTGAAGATGGAATATGTTAACACAAAGGAGAAAATTGTTGATATCTTCACAAAAGCATTACCTAAGGATGCTTATGAGTATCTAGGAGGTAAACTAGGGATGATACCCCTATCAAAGGTTGTGTAAGATAGAGGGAGTGCCTTGCATCAAAAAAAATGACATTCATTTAATACAAATTGATGTAGTGGATCTTACTTTAGGAAATGCCTAAAGTAATCACAGAACTAGAACTACAAATCAATCACAAGCAAGGTGATAGAGGGAGAAATTGAAGAACCTACAAGAGTCTATATTTACACATAACAAAGATGCCAAGTGTTTAGTATATGTCTTTGGTATTGTTGTCAAAGAGGGAGAAAGTACATTAAACTAATCAAGTGCAAGAGAAAAATGAAGAAAGTACATCATCACAAGATCAAGAAAGAAAGAGGGAGAAATAGCAGAAACTGATTAAAGGATCAAAGAGGGAGAAAACAATTAGAGAAATGAACTCAAAGGGAGTTATGTTTTGTAACCTAATTAGAAGAGGGAAGTTATTGATAGAGAGAGAAATTTCAATACAAGTTTTTCTTTTTAGTATTGTCTTACTATTTTAACCTAGCTAGTTTGATTGAACAAGATGTTCATCATTTGATTGACTTTGTTGATCAGTTTGGTTTTTCATCAATGCCAAAGAGGGAGATTGTTGATATTTGATTGAAAAGATCATTTGAAAAGAATATTGTTAATAAGGGAGATTTTTATGTCTTTCAATCATTGTTTTGTCACTAATGTCAAACCTGCTATTTTTTGGTAAGACAATTGCTTATATATTTTATGTACTATCACTTAGTTGATTGATGAGGAGGATTTGATCAACAAGATGTAACAAAAGTACCTAGAGGAAAGGTTGAGTTATGATTATGTAATAAAGTACAAAGATCAGTTAAGACAATGATAACATAATGTATTGATAATCTACTTGAGGTTACAAAATAGCTAGCTACACTTAAAAATTTTAGAAGAATAAGTTAAACAAAGTTCATCTGCCAAGCTTCACCAAGTGGATAGTAGGTGTCAAGAAAAGTTTGTTCAAGCCGAGCAAAAAGTCAATTGGAGCTAGTGAAAGAAAACTCTAGTGGATGCCAAGCAAGACAGTAGATGTCGAGTAAATTTTAGTTGATGCCGAGCACCAATAAAATCTAGTTAATGTTGAGTGATTTTTTAGTTGATGTCGAGTGATGCAGTATGTGTCGAGCATCGGAAGAATGATAATGTTGAGCTACTACATTATGACAAAGATCAAAGATTTTCCAAATAAAAGCCAGCAAGTTTTTTTTCTTGGAACTTGTGAATCAAGAGGAAGATAAGATTGATGAGCTAGTGGCACAGAATCTTATGTAAATCATTTTGGAAATAAATTCAAATGGATTCTAAGAGAAGTTTCTAGAGAGGACAAGATATGGGGCAAATACATTGTATCCTACTTAGTCCATTGTAAACCCTAATTTAGATGATGGGTAATGAGCAAGAAAATGTTCTAATTTCTTGTATATAGGAATATCTAGTTATGAAGCAAAAGAGTTAGAAAATTTAGTGCGAAAACCTAAAAAGGAGAAGGAGAAAGGGGTTTTTCTTCATCCATGACCCAAAAGAAGAGTCTATAATGGCATACTAAGCAAGAAGGCCTAAGAGAATAAATACTTGAAGGGTGATCAAGTTGTTAGAGCTATAAATAATGGAAGCCAACTAGAATTGAGGACTAAATAGAGATTTGCAATCTGCAAGTGAAGTTGTAAGTTGTATCAGATCAAAGCTATACTGTTACTTTCTAACAATTGTATCAGTCCAGGGTAAATCCTTTGGAGTAAGGTTGACTTAATAGCCATTAGAAAATCCTTTGACAATGTGACATTCCAAGTGAATGGCCTAAAGTCCTCTAACAAGGCTCACTTTTAATAGGGTGATTGAAATCCCTTCATCAGGTCACATTTAATAGTGTACATTGTAACCTTTAACAGGGTTGACCTTTCACTGGGCATCACTTCATAATAGTGAAAAAGGAGTAGCATGTTACTGATGGTTGTTGCCAAATTAGGTTTCCATGTTAAAACATTGTGTCAAATGTGTTGATGAATGTGTTGTGTTTCATGTTTTATATTTCAGCAAATTGATTTGACAGTAACATATAAGTCTTAGTTGATACACAATGAATGCATGCATGGGTATGAATGTTTTATGGATTCACTGAATTGTGAGAAAAGTTTTATTTGTACATCTAGACCTTGGATAACTAATTCACCCCCCCACAATTATTCTAAAAAAATTCTAATAGATCCATAGTCAAAGGATCGGGAGGTGCCAGATACTGGTTTTCCAATAAGCATAAGCTTGAATCTTCAATGTATTAACCTTCAATAACTTATTTGTAGAAAGATAAAGCAGTAAGAAAATAATATGAACATGTGAGACACCAAGATTTAACATGGAAACCTAATTTGGGAAAACCACCAATGCAACTAATTATAACTTTTTACTCTTTTGAAGTGATCCTTGTAAGGGAGTCAACCTTGTTAAAGGTTACAAAAAACACTATTAGATGTGCGCCTATTAAAGGATTTGAATCACCCTAATAGGAATGGAATTGTTAGGGCTTCTAAGACACTTCAATCTAGAAATTCCACCTTGATAGAGGATTTGCAAAATCACTATTAAGTCAACTCTGTTAAGAGATTTATTCACTTCTACAATTGTAGAGAGTAACAATGATTGACTTTATTAATGAAGAAAATGACTTATAGATTTAGATCACTATTTTGGCTTATCCTCTAGATCCTTCATGATCAAAATATTCTTTGTAACTCCTTGTATATTCTACCCTTAATCAAATATCCTTCTTAATTCAAATCTTATCTTCTTCCATAGCTTCTTTTTTTCAATCCACAACTTGACCTTTCATATAGATGAAACCCAAGGTCAAGTCAGCTTGAATAGCCTTACAAAAAAAAAATTAACATCCACTAAGTTGGCTTGCATAAGAAAACAATAAACAAAATTGTTCTGTTGCAAGTTGGCTAACACTAAAACTAGGTCACTTGGTTACAACTAAATTCCTTGGTAACTGACCTGACTCGATTTACATAGGAATCCTTCAATGAACAACCTAGCTCAATTAACACTTGATCACTAAACTTGGCTTCTTCTAAATTTTTGCTCAACTGATACTAGAGTCTTATGAGCTTGATTACTACTGGTAGTGCTTGGTTAGAATGTAACATTTGTGTAACATCAATTAAATTATACAATTAAATAATTAATTTCAATAACACTATGTTCTCACCTTCCATCATTCTCATGTCATCAAATTTACCTATTAGGATCTTTGATTTGGCTCTTAAGACATTGTCATTACCTCCATATATGTTTTGTGGTGTGTCCCACATATTCTTTGCACTACAATCTTTTATATCATCAAACTTGGCATAGCTTAGAGCTGATGCAATCTCCAAAATTGCTTGGATGTGTTCTTTTTGTTCTTTAGTTATTCATTTGTCAGAGGAGTAGTTGTTATTTTCACATACTAATTATCCACAAATTTGATAGTAGATCACTGATATTAGATATATGTAATCTCACAAAATTTTTCCATGCAAGAAAGTTCTCCTTGTTCAACTTTGGTACCTCTTTTGTGAGTCATGATCTTTAGCTTATAGGTACCTTCAAACTTTTCTCTATAAGAACTAAGCTTTAATACCAATTTCTAAACATGTTTAGAATAACTAAGAGGGTGGGGGGTGTTTGGATCAATTCCTCAAGGTCCATAAGTACCATTTGAACAATTAAACAACAAAACATTCACTATTCTTCTTCGTTTGTTTTTTCTGTCTCTAGTATGCTAATAATAAAAAAGTCCTAAACATAACATACTTTGTTGAATGTAAACTTCATCAAATGTAAAACATATAAAACATTTAACACAAGTTTGACACTAGAATTTTATGTGAAAATCTAATTTGGGAAAAACCACCAGCAATATGTCACCACTTGTTCACTCTTTTGAAGTGAGCTCTGTTAGGAGTCAATCCTATTTAAAGTTACAATACACATTTTTAAATATGACCTAGTTAGAGGATTTAATCACCCTATTAGGAGTGGCCTTTTCAAAGGACTTCGATCATTCCATTTAGAATTTCACCTTGCTAAAGAATTTACATAAACTAATAAGTCCTTCAAATGACTGTTAGGTAAACCTCTTTTAAAAGGATTTCAATACAAATTATTCACAATGGTTAGAAAGAAAATAGTAGGGTTTTGATCTCTATGTTTACAACTCACTTTTGTAGGTCCATATCACTATTCAGTTTATGTTTTAATTTACTAATAAGTTACCCTTTATCAACTTTGTCTCTTAACTCGCTCCAAAACTCTTCAAGTAGTCATCTCCCTTTACATTAAAACTTAATTCTTATGCTTAGGTTCACTTATCAACATCAGTATCATATGTGCAATCATTTCCTTTTGCTTTTCTCTCACACTTACACACTTGTGTTCACCCTTGTGCATCTCTATTCCACCTTCCTATGTGCACATACTCTTAAAGTTTGGCTCAATTCTTCTTTAAATAGGTATTTTTTTCTTTTTCTTTTTCCATGATCACCATAGATCTTAGGGTTTATGATCTGGTTCATTAGATTCATTGTATCTATCCACCTTCTTGATCACCCTCTATAACTTATCTTGAATTTGTCTATTAGGTCTTTACCTAATCCTCTCCTTGATTTTAATGATCCAACTCATCAATCTTATCTTTGACATAGTTTCCATATCCCAAGAAATTAACTGAGTTGGTTGGAAATTATGATTTCTCAAACACATTCAAATATTGTCACTTGGAAATCACTAAAAACTGACACTCGATCATCATTTAATCGCTCAATCATCGTAGAACTTCTTGGCTCGGCATTAACTAACTTGCTTGGTCGATATTGATGCTCAATCAACACTAGATTTTCTCAACTTGTACTAGAACTTGGTTAACACTAGCATCACTTGGCATTCCTTAATATTTTACTCTATTTCTCGAATTAGCTTTACAGTCTTGATATAAACAATCACTTTGTCCTATCAAAGTCTAACTAATCAAATGTCCATTATATCTTCCTTTCTATAACTCAACCTTTTCGCTAGGTGCTATTGTTATGAGAAATATCTCAGATCCTCTTCATAAATCAACTAGATATGACATTTAGATCAAATAGAAATATGTCTCACCAGTAGATTTGACTTCAATGAAAAAACAAAAAGTGTTCTAATTGTAAGTTTCCAACATAACTTTGTTTGAGAGAGGGAAAAGAAAATGATAGATGAACTTGGAAAAAACTAAGGATACCATCTATTGGGTCTATTGCATGTAACATGGGAAAAATATATAATGTAAGGAAGTGAAGGGATATATTGACCCATATTTCCAAAGTCATATTACATGACTTGGTCAAAGGGATACGACCCCATTAAACAATGACATAGTAATGTCATTTTCATCGTGTCAAGAATAGAAAATGGGTACACTCCTACAACCTAAGGAAAAAGACCCTCCTCTACCTGATCTCATTCATGTAGGTATGAGGGACCCACCAACCAAATAAGTGGAGGTATATTTAGTGTTATTCATTTTAATTTTATAAATGGTGAGCTAATATAATTTTAAATACTTTGCTATGTGCTTATCTTAATCACATACTTGCATAGCTTATAAAATAATAATGATGTTACCAACCAAAAAATATTATTATTATTATCAATATTATATTTTAGTAAGGATAGAGAAAATAGTATGTAAGTTCTATTAGTATTATGGTGAATAATTTATTAATTGATTATGTAAATAACTAACTTTTTTTGTAATGCTAACTTATTCATTATTTAAATAAGATTTTCATAATCATAGTTATTTATCTAATTAGGAAATAATATGATTGAAAAATATGTATTAAATTATATATTTCAATTAGATATTTATCTATAGTATATTGGAATGATCTTATTATGTAGAATTATTATTATTATTCTTGAATATTATAGTAGTCTCTCTCTCTCTTATCTTTTTTTCAATGCATACTATAGGATCTATGTGCCTTGATCTATTCCTCTAAGATTTTTCTTGTAGGAAGAGGGAGATTGATATTAGATTGAGAGAGAGTCTGACACTTAAGAAAGGGCAACCTTGGATGAAGAGCTCCAAATATTGATATTCAGAGGGAGTATGAAAATCCATGTATGTGATTTCTTGATTTTGATGGTCCTACCCCTATGTATATCATGAGGAAGTGATGACTTCCAAATTATTATCACTTGTATCTATAGAAGTTATTGAAAGGTGAAAAATATTTCAATAATTTTACCTTCTATTCTGATAGACATTTTATGATGTCTAAATCATATCATGATAGATTGTAAATGTGCATGTTGGATTAAGATCCTTAAACAGACCATGATCATCTATTATGATGTGCATCTTATGATGTCTATGAATATCATGATAGATGATATATTGCATGTTGGATTAAGTTCCTTCTATTGTGATGGATATCTTATGGTGTCTAAGAAGATCATAATAGAAAATTACTTGCATGGTGGATTAAGTTCCTTAACTAGGCCATGGCCTTCTATTGTGATAGACATCTTATGATGTCTAAGCATATCACAATAGAAGATTACTTGAATGGTGAATTAAGTTCCTTAAACATGCCATGGCTATTTACATGGTAAGCACCATTAAGAATATGTGTGTGTACATACCTTGTGAATATGTTAAGTATTTGGTAAATATCATATGTTGATATTCTAGAGGTCAATACTTATAATATCAAAATATTAAATATCTTTTGATCACAAATATGCTTATATTACAATGAGCTAATAACTAACTGTGTGTTTATCCTCCCTAACTAAGATGGGGTTTTGATGTTTTGTAGCTTATGTTGGATAAATTATAGTAAAGTTTTGTGTGTATAAAATTTTTGTATATATAATTATAATGATTATTATTATGAATGGACATGTCCTTGAAGAGACATGTCTATTCATAAATCATTCTGCATATAAATATAATTGATTGCTAAATTGAGAAACACATACCAAATATGGTAGTGTTGTTACATCTGCAACAATTCTATTTTATCAATATTTAAAGAATAAGTGTATTACATCTAAACCATGTTCCTCAACAACAATTTCAATCATTATTTTAGTCACTTTTTTCAAATATTTGTAAGTCTTTCTCCTAGTAGAGTAACCTAGGAATATACCTTCATCACATTTTGAATTGAACATTCCACTCCTTGCATATTTATGACTATAACACATACTTCAAAATATTTAGAAATAACTTACATTCATTGTGTGACCATACAAGATTTCATATTGTTTCTTGTTTGTTCCTTTATTCAACTGAACTCAATCGAGGGTGTAAAAAACATTGCTTACAACATCTCTCCAAAATATTTGTGCAACTCATTTTTCAATCAGCAATGTTCTAGCACAATCAACAATGGATTTTTTTCTTCTCTTTGCAATCCCATACTATTGTGGTGTCCTCATTGTAGATGGTTGTCTCTCAATTCCATGCTCAACACAAAATTTACTAAAATCATCAGTTATAAACTTGTCATCTCTATCAAATCTCAAATATTTTAATTGTTTGCCAATTTATTTTTCATCTCTTTCCTTATACCACTTGAACATTTGAAAAGTATTAGATTTCAACTTCTTAAACATAATTGTCATCATTCTAAAATAATCATCAACAAGCACTATGAAATATGTATCTCCATAGTAGCTCTCAACTTTCATGGGACCACATAAATCAGTATGTACCAACTACATAATTTCATTATATGAATGTGTCTTACTTGAAAAACTAGACTTAGTCATGTTACCAAGTTGACATTGCTTACACATAGCATTTTCATGTTTATGTAAGTTCAGTAGACCTCACTTTCTTCTTTCTACTCACTTTGACCATATTCTCAAGATTTACATGATAGAGTCTCTTATGCCACAACTATACATCTTCAATTCTATAAAATAGGCATGTACAAACAGTAGGATCTAGGTAAAATAGGCTATCTCTAGATTTCTCTCCAGTACCAGTCAAGTTTCCATCAACATCATAGATATTTACCTTCCCATTCTAGAAATTTGATTCATGACCTATATTATTTAGTTGTACAGCACTCACCAAATTTTATTTTAGTCCTTGAACCCAATAAACATCATCACATATTATTTTATCATTTAGCATTAGTGATCATCTACCTTTTACAAGACATGCAACATTATTTCCAGTTTTAATAGTTCCACCTTCATATTATATTAACTTATCAAACTTACTAATACTAGTCATTTTATGTGAGCATCCACTATCAATAGTCCATGTATCAATTCTACTAACATAAGAAATAAGATATTTTCCTTCCTAAAACATTTCCTCTTTTGGTTCTTCTTTAACTACAACAGTAATATATACCACTTCCTTGCCTTCATTCTCATCTTCTAAATCTGAGTCAGTGTACTCCTCCTCAACAATATAGCATGAATTATCTCCTTTTTCCTTATAGCCCTCGTAATCCTTATTCCTTTCATATTTTTTCTCCTTATATTTCTTGTCACTCATGTTCTTGCTAAAACATCTAACAACATTATGACCAACTTTATTGCATTTAAAACATATCAGACGAAGTTTACCTTTGAATCTTACTTTTCCTCTCGATAGCCTCCTTATCAATAGCACATCACTCTCATCCATCTCGATATCATCTAAATCTGAATCACTATCATGCTTTCCTTTCTTTCTTTGAACTTCTAGTGGTTAGTGATGTCTTAAAATCATTTTCAATTTTAGGCACACTATTATCAAAGTTACTTAACTCAATGCAGTCAATCTACCAACCAAACCATCAAGACTAAGATCATTACTAGGTATGGCTCTAGATTTCTAAATAGAAGATAATCTTATAGAATAAATAGGCAATAATTTTCTTAGAACCTTATAACTTCTTTATTTTTTATGACTCCTCCTTCAACTTTGATAGCACTCACAATTTATTTGATTTGGTTGACATATTGAGCAATGTTTTCTCATTCCTTCATCCTCATCTCATCATACTTGCCTCTTAGACTTTCTATTTTGGCTCTCAATAAATTTGTAGCTCCACCATGCACAATCATCATTTTTTCCCACATCTCTTTAGTAGTAGCACAATGTTTGACATCATCAAACTCAACATCATTCAATGTAGAAGCAATCTCAATCACTATTGTGTTATTCCTTCTTGTTCATGTCATCAACTATCATAGGAGGGTTAGTAGGGGTGTACTAGTTGTCTAGATAATATAATTCATTGTCTCTAATCCCAGATAAATATAGTCTCATCCTACTTTTCCATGAGTTGAAGTTTTCTTTTTTCAACTTTGGTACCTCTCTCTTATACATCTTTGGATATTTGGCTCAAGTCCCTTCAAAATTTTCCTTATAGCATTGATCTCTAATACCAATTGATAGATAACTAAGAGGGGGGTGAATCAGTTATAGCCAATTATCCTATTGGCCTTAAAAATAGTTTTCACCAACTCAAGCACTTTAATCTTTTAGATTATTAGATCGGTAACCAAATATAATGTCAAAATATAAATTGATATAAACTTTACAATAAATAGCCAACTTAATATATACCAACTATCAGAATTATCTTCTAGCTTATACTGAGTTGCAGCAATAAATATTAAACATGAAATAAAATTGCAACATCATAAGAACCTACACAAATTTGACACAAGTATTTAACATGGAAACCTTGTAAAGGGAAAAACCACCTAGGAAATGCCAACCCAAAATTTTCACTCTTCTGAAGTGAGCTCTCTTGAGCCAACCATGTTGAAGGTTACATACATGTTGATGTGACTTTGTTAGAGGATTTTCGCCAAAGATCATCCAGACATTTTTCATTGTTTGAAACTTCTAGAGAATGGCCTTCTCTAAAGGACTTACAAAATATTCAACAAAATGTCACCATATAGGATTTCAAAAGACTATTAGGTCCACTCGGTTAAGAGATTTTTCTACTACAACAATTAGAAAGTAACAATAAAATGACCTGTTAGACTTAGGACTATCTTTCTTATTGAGATCTCAGTGTCATGCAATCTCTTTTTTATTCCTTTCTAGTTGATTCACACTCCACATGTCAACTTAGCACTTCTTTTTCTTGATTTTCACATTGAAATTCTACTTGGCTCTTCTTGCTTCTTCAACTTCTTTAACATCAACTTAATCAGCAACAATTAGCAGCAATAAACATTGTTTTCATCCTTTAAATAGAAAAACTCTTGTCATTCATCTAGAATCTTCTAAGTTTTTTCACTTAATCGCAATCGTTATATTTTTATCAAGTTTGTGTTCATTGAATCTAGACACTTGAAAATATACTTCCTCCTTGAACTTTGTGCTCCATTTAAAAATGTTAAATCTCCTTCATCATGTCTTCTTTGAATTTCTCTAGTCATTGATTTTCATAACAAACTTCATCCTTATCTTTGAAACTTCTTGAACAATCTTTATTTTCAACAAATGTCAGCCTTAGATTATATCTTTTCTTAAACTATTTTTCCATTTTATGGTCATAAATGACACTACATATTCCTTGGTCAACACTAGACTCAATTAACATTGAAATTTTTCAATACTTTCTTCATTTCTTTATCAAGTGCTCGGTGACAGCTAGAGTAGCTTAGTTAATATTGTAGTTCTTCATTCAAAAACAAAAACTATCTTTCTTATACATGATCTCAACACTTAATCAAATCATGTAAACCAATCAAACCAACATTATAATGTCAAAGTCCAACTCATTCAAGTACTCATTGAATACCATACAATTAGTAACACTTACATCATCATACTTTCTTCAAATCCTCTTCATTAATCAAATCCTTTTCATCAATCAAATCATATGATACTCTAATAAATTAGCATAATGTCTAACCAACTAAGGTTTGGCATTAATGACAACATAATAATTGATATGACTCTTTCACATATATTAACCATATTATCAGTTAGAGCTAACAATATACCCCTTTGGCATTGATGGAAAAACATAAGATATTACTTAACATTGCATTACATTATAAAATAATAGACATAAAATATCAACACATCTTTAACTTTTTAACTTCATTAGGTTCTCTACAACATGTTCAACATCTAGTTCTTCGGCTCCACATTTTCTCCTCCTTTAGGTGTAATCCTTTATTCAACAAAATCCTTGCAATCACTCCCCCTTATGATATCATCATTTGAAAACAATCTATTAGGAATAACAAGACATAAATAATAATTACACACAAATTTAACAAATTTAAAATTTTTTTTAAAATTGCACATAAGAGAAAAGAAGACACAAAGATTTAACATGGTTCATCCAATCCCTGGGCTACGCCCACCAATAGTGAGTCCAATATTCTTATTATTTGGTGATTATAATTTATTACAATTTGTTATCCCTTTCATCTCAATATCACAAGAAGCTACAATCTCATGATACAATATGAAATCCCTAACCCTAATCCATTTTATACAATCTTTTTTGTCACTTACAAAATTAGGGATAGAATAAGTTAGCTAATACAAAAATAGCAAATTGTACCTTTCATAATAATAAAATTGGTTGAGCTTATAGGGGTGTTGCCCCTAAAAAATATCCCATGGGGGCATTGCCCCTTGACCCCAACCTATATTGCGACAAGGAGCACACCTGGGGTTTTTCTACAGGACCCCACAAGGGGCACTACCCCCATAGAAATAATCTAGGGGGAAACTACATTGAATAAAGTGCAAAAAATTAACCTCTGACTTTGATTAGGCTCCATATCACAAGAATCTTTTTCATCCTCCTTTCATTCCCATCTCCCCCTTTGACAACATGGTCATAAAGCAACCAATTGTCCCCTACATGCACCACAGTACTCAAGATAGAGACCTATAGCTTTAGATCCCATAGTTGGTGATGTTCTAGTAGAGCTTAGAGGATCTTTGCAACTGAGTCTCATACTCCTACAATATTTCCAAGAGGACCTACACATTAATTTTTTTAGTTTTATATATTTTTAGTAGGTTTCCAAGAGTAAGCCTAATTCTAGGGGGTGGATCTAAAGCCCACCCATAGTTTTATTTTTAATTTTAATTTTTGAACTCTTTTAGGTATACTTTCATGCAAGTGTTAGTTTTAGAGCTATTTGATTTATATTTATACAAAATTATTTCGAGACTTGATTATATATCCATATTTATTATAGAATTATTTCATTCATGTGTTATCTAATGGTAATGATTATTTTCATAATGATGATTAGTAAACATAGTTTCTTTCATGACGATGAGTTATTTAAATTAAATTTTGATGCTATTTATACTTGTGATTTATTTATGGTACTTATTCCATACCTACATGTGTGTGTGTGTGTGTGTGTGTGTGTGTGCGTGTGTGTGTGTGTGTGTGTGTGTGTGTGTGTGTGTGTGTGTGTGTGTGTGTGTGTGTCTATTTTGCATTTATGTTTGATGTTCCTAATAAGATTAATGGAGGAAGTTGTAGTCACCTACTAGTTAATATCTACACAATGCACCACTCCTTTTTATTATCTATTTATTTTATATATGTTTATGTGTGTTTATATGTATGCAAGTATTTATGTATGTGTATATATATATATGTTCATCTTTTATATGGGCTTGTGGGTACTGAGCATCGACTTCCTTGAATTATCAGGATGAATGTGTCTTATCACAATAACTCAATGGTAAGAAAGAGGAGACAATGTTCAAATCCAATCCCATACATAGCCCAATTACTATTCCTAAGAATGAGAACTTGTATCTGAGTGTCTACCATTTAAAAGCCTATGAGTGATCTTTGCATGTATTGTTTGATTTTGAATTTGGTTTGTTTTTCTTGTGTTGCTTTTATGTGGATTTGAATATGTTATCTACTTGGTAAATGATCAAATTATGAGACTATTAGGTCCACTCCATTAAGATTTTTTTTTCTACAATGAGTAGAGATTAATAGTGAAATAATCTATTAGGTTTAGCACTACCTTTCTTGTTCAAGTCTTTGTGTCACTTAATCTCTTTCTAATTCCTTTTTGGCTGATTCACACACTCCACACATCAACTTAGAACTTCATTTTTTTTATCTTCACAATGTAGTTCTTCTTGGTTCTCCTTGCTTCTTCAACTTCTTCAGTGTCAACTTAATTAGCAACAATCAACAACAATAAACATTATTTTCATCCTTTAAACAGAAAACTTCTATTATTCCTCTATAATCTTCCATCATTTGCCACTTAATCACAACCATTATATCTTTGTCTAGTTCATATGAGTTCACTAAATCTATATGCTCGGGAAATATACTTCCACCTTAAACTTTGTGCTCAATTTCAAATTGTTAAATCTCCTTTATTAGGTCTTCTTTGAAATTATCTAGGTTTTAATCTCACAACAAACTTCATCCTTATCTTCAAAACTTCTCAAACAATCTTTGTTTTCAACAAATGTTAGCCTCATATTAAATATTTTCTAAAAAAATTTTGTTTTCCATGCTCAATTAATAGTAAAACCTACTCAATCAACACTAGACCCTATTAATATTGAAATTGCTCAGTTAACACTACAATTTCTTCATTTCTTCATTAAATGCTCAGTGAAGACAGTAGTAGTTCGGTTAATATTGTGGTTCTTCATTCACTGACCAAACTTTCTTACTTATACATGATCTCAACACTTAATCAAATCATGAAAAATGATAAAACTAACATTATATTGTTCAATTCTAACTCATTCAAGTTCTCCTTGAATACCATACACTTAGAAACATCTACATCATCGTACTTTCTTCAAATCCTCATTATCAATCAAATGATATGACACTATATTAAATTAGCATAATATCTAACCAACTAAGGCTTTACATCAATGACAACATAACAACTGATATGACTCTTTCACATACATTTGTAGCATTATTAGTTAGGGCTAACAACCTTAAGTGTCATTTTTTTTTGTTGAAATGGTGGGAGTACTGGTAGGCAGGAATTTAGTAGTAGGGACCGATCTTGGAGGGGTAGGGATTCTGAAAGTGGGGATCTTGACAAGAATTGTAGTGAAGTTAGAGATGGATTGTAATGGTTTGTTGGATCGGGAAGAAGACAATGGTCTTTCGAGCTCTTTCTCTAAAATATGTGGGGTCATTGATGTTCACTCTGATCCTCTACCCAACTGTCCTATCCAGAGTAGGGACCCACTGTAGGAAGGGAATATATTAGAGGATGTGGCTAAGAATCACATATGGAGGAGTAGAAGAAGGAGGATCTAGAAGTAGGTTAACACAAGTGGTCTTCTTTGTCTCGAAGAAGGCCAAGAGGAAACTCTTCTTTCCCACTGGTTACCTCTAAATCCTACTAGGAAAAAGGTGAGTTACAAATCTTCATCCTAAATTTGATTGTTGATTACTCTATTTTGACTATGGATTTTACCCTAGTTGGAAAATTTCTAGGGGGAAGACCAAACATTGATGCTCTAAGAAATATGGTCAAAAGGAAATGGGCTCTACATCGTCAAGAGGATATTGTGCTTATGATGAATGGTTCTTTTCCTTTGTATATACATGTAAGGAAGATTTAAATATGGTAGTATGTTGTGGACCTTGGTCATTTGGTAATAGTACTCTAACAATTAAAAAGTGGGAACCCAATATTGATCTATCTGATGCTTTCTTCCTTATCACTCTAGTATGGGTCAGACTATCAAGTATACCCGTTGAGTTTTGACATGACAATATCTTTAAGGGGATAGCTAGATCATTTTTTGAACTTATAGCTATTGATAATGTGACAGCTTCTAGGTCTAAACTATAGTGTGCTAGAATCCATGTGAAAGTTGCTCACTTGAAGAACCTTCCCCAGAAGGTGGAATTAAATTCAAAACTTGGAAAAAGGATGTAAGAGATAGTCTTTGAAGATCTTCCAAATGCATTTTTTGTCTATAAAACGCAAGATCACTAGGCAAAAATGTTTCCATTATTAAAAAAATGAAAGATGGTGAATGTAGAAAAAAAGATAGAAATTAAATTTTAGAAAAGGGTTTGGAAACCTAAAGCTATTCCTGAGAAGGTGATTGAAGGAAAAGATACCCAAGGTAATCAAAACATGGGGATGTTGATGGAAGTAGAGGAGACTACAAGGCTACAGGATAAAGAGGAGGATGGAGATCTAATGAACCAGATGGTCATCTTTCAAAAAAAAAGCCAAAGTGGGAAGATATTGAAGAATAGAGGAGGCAAAGGAAGGAGAAATACTTGAGGAAAGAAGTGGCCAACTTGACACTTTAGAGGAGTTGCAGAATGAAGAAACTTAGACTCATTTGATTCCTCTTTGTCAAGATTTTATGACTATTGAAATGTATTAGATACTAATGGTATGGATTTGATTACAGATAAGAAAGAACCTAAACAAAAATAGGGTCAAAGGAAGAAAATAGAGAAAAAAATGTAATACTAAACCTATAGGAGTTGAGACCCAAAGTAGTAAAATAGAAACTAGCTTTTTTAAATTGAAACCAAATGCTGGAACTCTAGAGAAACTTGGAAAAAAAACTACTAGGAAGACCAGAGAAAGTGAGAGCTTATATAATATTGTTGATGGGAAATAGGCAACCATTTTGGATTTTACCCCTACAAAGTTATGATGAAAATCATCACTTGGAATATTAGAGCATTGAATAGTATTAATAAACTTGATATTGTTTGAAATTTTGTCAAAGAGCATAAACCTAATATTCTAGTGCTCTAGGAAGCCAAAATGGATAAACAAAAAGGTGAAAAGATTAAATCTTTTAATAATTATTGTATAATGGCTAGTAGCTCAAAAGGAGCTTCAAGAGGAATGATGATATTGTGGAAGTATTCCTTATTTAGTAGTACTTTTTTGGATGCTAATAAACATTTTATGGTGGTTAAGATTAAGAGTATTACCCTAAACAACCATTGGTATATTGTTAATGTGTATGCACCTAATAACAAGAATTCTAGAAAAAGGTTTTGGGATACTTTATCTAACATTAAGAGTGATGATTATTATGGAAGATAGATATTTTGGGGGGATTTTAATGTACCTCTTTATGAGCATGAAAAAAAGGGGGAAATGCTAGTCAACTAGATGGAAGACTAGATTTTATGGCTTTTAGAAATAAGGAAGGATTAATGGACTTAGATTTTCACAAGATTGACTTCACTTGGAGCAATAAAAGAGTTGGAAGTGAATGCATCCAAGCTCGTTTGGATAGAGTTCTAATATCTCCAGATTGGACTAAAAATTTTGTGTAATCTTAAGGCCATCCAGAAGATACATTCAAACCATTTTCCTCTATTATTTATGGTAGAAGAAATTCAAGCTAGGAAGAACTTTCCATTTAGATTTGACAAAATGTGGATGCAACACCCACAATTTGAGGATCAGCTATCAAATTGGTGGAACATAAACATTGAAGGAATAGCTTTATTTCAAGTGGATTCTAAACTCAGAAATGTTAAAAAGAAAGTTAGAGTATGGAATAAAATATATTTTGGAAATATTTTTGAAAGTAAATCAAATATTAAAGATGATCTATAAACTATCCAAGATAGCATGCAGCTTGAAGAGTACTCGATGGATTTGGTGATGGAAGAAAATAAGAAGTTGGTGGAGTATCATGAAATTATTAATAAAGAAGAGATGTATTGGAGACAAAGTTATAGATCCATTTGGCTCTAAGAAGGAGACAAAAACACAAAAAAATTGCATTTGTCTACTCCAAAACACAGAGCCAAAAATTGTATTACTAGTCTTACTAAAGAAAGAAACAAAACTTTTAAAGATAAGGAAATTTCTAATGAAATGGTTTCCTTTTTTTCTTCTTTGATGACTTTAGACCCTAGTATTAATCTGACCAAATAGGTTGATTTTTTGGATGATATTCCTTCTTTAATTATTGAAGATTAGAATAGAATGTAGTGTGTTATTCCCAAGGGAGAGGAAATATATAAAGATGTTTACTTGCTAGAAGGGGATAAGTCACCAGAGCCGAATGGCTTTCCTATGTTGTTTTTTTAGAAAGATGGAAACTAGGTGGAAAAGATGTTTGTGATGTTGTCAAAGAATTCTTTAGGGCTAAAAGGATGTTGAAGGAAATTAACTCTACTTTACTCTATCTGATTCCAAAGAATATTGGTGTTGATTCCCTAGATCAGTTCAGGCCTATTATCCTTTGCAACTTGATTTATAAAATCATCTCTAAAGTCCTTACTTTGAGAATGTTAATAATTCTTCCTTCTTTGATTTTTGAGCAATAGAATGGTTTTATTCCTAGTAGACAAATCCTTAACTCAATTATTTTTGTGTATGAAAATGTCCATTCTCTATCTCTTTCTAACAATTAGGGTTTTATAATGAAAGTTGATATTGTAAAAGCTTACGATAGAGTTTAATGGCCTTTTCTTCACAAGATCCTAATGTCTTTTGGCTTTAATGTCAATTTGATTAATCTTATTATGCAGATGGTCTTAGCAACTTCGGTTGTTGTTTTGGTTAATGGGAGTTCTCTATATTTTTTTAAACCATCTAGGGGGTTGAGGCAAGGTGATCCCTTATCTCTAATCATCTTTACTATTATGGCTGATTGTTTGGGTAGATATATCAAGAAATTGGTTTCAAAAGGGGAAATTCAAGAATTGAGACCTTCTTCTCATCCTGTTATTTTTTCTCATGAGAAATTCATGGATGATACCATTTTTATTGGTAAAGCTAACATTAGGGAGGCAAGAAATCTCAAAAAGGCCCTTAATCTTTATTCCTCTACTTCTGGATAGCTGATTAATTGGAACAAGAGTTATTTATATTTAATGAATACTCTAGTTTTCAAACAGGGAAAGCTTGCAAATATTCTTGGTTGAACAATTGGATCTTTTCCTTGTACCTATCTTGGCCTTCCCTTGGGGCCTAGTCCTTTCAAATATTTTTGGGAGGATCTTGTTAAGAAATTCAATAAGAAACTAGTAGGGTGGAAAGGTAATATGTTGAGTCAAGTTGATAAAGTTATTCTCCTTAGAGCTTGCCTCCAAAGTATTCCAACTTATGCTTTGAGTCTCTTTAGGATTCTAGTTAAATATGTTGATGCTATTGAAAAAATTCAAAGGAATTTTTTTTGGTCTTGAACAGAGGAAAAGAAGAGAATGGCCTTGATTGCCTGGGATAAAATCTGCAAGCCTAAGTTGGAAGGTGGTCTAGGTATTAGGTCTATAAGAAGTATGAATAAAGCTTTATTAGCCAAGATAGGCTAGAGAGTCTATCATGATAATAAGGAATGGAGCTCCATCGGGAAACATAAATACCTTTTTGTAGCTCCTTCTTTTTCTAATTTTCTAGCTTATCCCATTATTCCTTCATCTTCTGCTATTTGGTGTGCAGTTCAAGGAGCTAAACATATTTTAAATAAGGGATGTAAATGGAAAGTGAGCAATAGGGATAAAATTAGGTTTTGGGATGATGTGTGGCTTCTATATCGCCCTTTGATTGAGGATTTTGAGGATAGGACTTTTTCTAATAGATGTAAACATATTTATGGTGTCTTTATGGAGAATTATTGGATTAATAGTGTATGGGTTAATCTTGGAGAGATTAATCCATTTTTTTTCTAGTATCTAGTTGGCTTTGAATGTTTTTAGCCTTTATCCTCATAAAGAAGATATTACGGTGTGGGGGATAAAACCAAGAGGATGTTTTAAGGTCTATTCTATTTTTAGATCAAAGGATAAGGGAAATACTCCTTTATGGGAAAAAGCATGGACTAAAGGACTCATTCCTAAAATTAATATCTTTTTTTGGACTATGCTTCAAAAAAAAATCTTAACCCTAGATAATTTGCAAAAAAGAGGAGTTTATTTGGTCAATAGATGTTGTCTTTGCAAAATGGATTCTGAAGAGAGGAATCGCCTTTTTTTAAATTATAGATTTAGCTAGAAAGTTTGGAGTTATCTCCTTCTCTACAAGAATATAGATTGGGTTTAGTATAATAACATTGATCAATGTTTCTAGAGTTGGACTTGTCCTTAAAAGGATGTTGATATTGGTTTCCTTTGGAAGATCTCTCTTGCTCATCTCTGGTGGGGAACTTGGAAAGAGAAATAATAGAATTTTTAGAAATAAAGAGACTCCTGAATGGGTTCTAGGTTAAAATATAATCAGAGCTATCAAAGAGAACTTCAAATCTCAAAGAAAAATGATTGATGAAAACCAAATAAGTAATCCTATGAAGGCTAAAGGAAATAATATAAAAATTGATGATCAAAGAAAGAATGTTAAAGGGAATTCTCAACCTATGGGATGGATTAAAGGTAATTTTGATGGTTCTGCTAAAGGTAATCCCAGAAAAGATTTTTGTGGAGGTGTATTGACAGACCATTTTAGTAGAATTGTAGATGTTATTGTAGTCCCTATAGGAAAGTCTACTAGCCATAAATTTGAGGCTATGGCTACCTTGTATACAAGGATGACAATAGAATCTGGATATTGAAAACTATGGTTGGAAGGAGATTCTCTCAATATTATTAATATGCTTAACAATAAGAGTTTGATAACTTGGAACATTGAGGGAAGTATATTGGAAATTAAAGACCTTATAAATAAATTTGATAATATTCATATTTCTCATATATTTTGGGAGGGAAACATAGTTGCTAACTAGATTGCTAACCAAGTAGTCTATAGGGAAACTAAGTTGAGGTGGCAAGATGACCTATGTAAGGAAGTGGAGCTGATAGAAATTGTTAATTATGACAAGACACATGCTAGAGAAGGAAATATTACTTAAGATTGAGAAATTTATTAAGGGAAGTGATGGGATTATGGCAGATAGCATGAGAATCCCTAGGAGGTACTATGGTGTAATTATGATTTGTACTCGACATGTATGCAAGGTTAAAAGTTTCTCATAAATCATAAAAAATTTACTCTTTCTTTTGGTTTCTATTTCTCAAATGAATTGTAGGTACAAAGAAGAGCACCAGATGAGAGGGGAACCAAGAAAGAAAGAATCGAGTAATTGTAAGGAATGGAAGAAGAATTTTTCTATGTAGGAGATTCAAAAAAAAAGGAAAAGTAATTACTTGTATTAACAAACTCCATCGGTATAAGCCACATATTACTAAGAATTTCTTTTAAAACTAGATTGAAGAAAGGGTCACTTTGCATGGAGTCATGGTGAATCTATTTAAGGACTTTATCACTAAGATTATAGGATTTCCATTAGAGGGACTAAAATTTTGCAAGGAGACAAGTATCTCAAATGCAACCTTCAAGAAATTCTTGAAAACTGATGAAGAAGGGAAAAAAATGGAGAAGAGTGATGGCTTCTACAACCTAAGATAGATCAAGTTACTCTAGAAGGACATTTTGTTGTGCATTAATGAGTATTTTATCCTTGATCGTAGAGCTAAGAGGGTCCATAAGTTTCATTTTGTATTCCTAAATCATTTTAGGTATAAAGATAGAATCTCTTTCTCATTTTATTTGAAATACTCTCTGCTTCAAAGCCTCCAAACCCATAGGAAGAAGGAGTCATTTTCTATGCTTCATGAGGGTTTAATATTATTAATAGAAAATTATTGTAAAAGAAAGGCTATTAAACCCTCTTCGATTCTGGAGAAGAAGTAGAAAGTGTCTAGCCATGATCCTCATTCAAAGAGAATTAAGGTCAAAAGTGAGGAAGGTACTAGTGACAACAAGAGTACCAAAAAGGGCAACAAATGGGAGAGTAAAAAGAAAAATGTGGAGGAAGTTATGAAGTCTAAGAATTTTGTTGAACATGATAATAAAATAGAAATGGGGGACCTTAGTTCCAACCTGGAAGGTTATTCTAGGAGTAAAGGAATATCAACTAGCAAGGATAATGTGGAGGGTAGTAAGGATAGAATTATTGATTCTAATGTTGGGTCGAAAGCTTTAGGGGATGATGAGGAGAAATAGACTGTTCACCCTTCTCCTCCTAAAAGGAATGACAGCAAGGAGAATATGGAGAAGGATACTAAAAAGGAAAATGAGGGTAAAATCCTAGTCATGAAGGATAATAGCCTAATTAAAGAGAAAAAAGAGGAGATTATGAAGAAGCGGGATGTAAACATTGAGATTTAGGTCAATAAAAAAACTAATTCTATTGATATTGTGATTAGGGATGATGAAGGATGTTTGGAAGAGTCTCATAAAGATAAATTATCCTTCCTTCATATAGCCAAGCTTAAATTAGAGGCATCCCTTCAAGGTGATTCATGGCTTTATAATGAAATTATGGTGCTCAAGAAAATAGTTGGGGTTATTCAAAAAGAGTTGGACCATGAATGAGCTATGAGAGCACATCTAGAAATAAAAGTTGGTAACATTCCTGAAAAACTCAAGGAGTATGAGTTGGAACTTTGCTACTTCATCAAGGAAAGTGGGCAAAGAATGGAACAGGTTACCTCTAGTTTGTGTGCAGCAATGGCCAGTTTAGGTAAGAAGAGAAATGAGGAAATTATGTCTAGAAAATGTTGGGATGGAGAGCCTTGGAGGACCAAGTAAGAGAACTAGGTAGAGCATGAGGAAAAAGGTCACTGAGGCTCTTGAGGTTCCTACTTTAGCTATGGTTGATATTGTCCAGAGTACTACAAAGTAGGTAAAGAGGTGGTGAAGATCATTAAAGAGTTGGTGTAGATGTTGATCATGGTTGTTGGTGTGTTGATTGTTGGTCCATGTGGTTTTTCTTGTTTAGCTTTTTATTTTTCAGCTTTATTCAAAATCTAGGTTCAAAGTCCTTGTAAAACCTGGATGTGTTTATGTTTGGTTTAAACTTGTGGTTTTAGGTCCCTGCAAAACCTAGTTTTTGTGTGTCTTTTTTTGTAACTTTAGGTTTATCCTTGTAAAACCTGGTGGTGCTTAATGCTTATGTCTAGCTTTTATTAAAGGTTTTTAGGTCCCTTCAAAACCTATTTTTACCTTAATCCAAAACAACCTTAAGTGTCATAAATAGAGAACTTTGATTATTTTAAAATTCGAAACCAAGTCAAAATATAAGTAGTAAGATTTAGATTCTCATAAGCCACTCTAGAAATGATTTCATAATATGTTTCCTAGCACATTCATAATAAGTATAAAATCATAAAGCTTGATTTTTCAAATGAAGACACTTTCTCTCATGATATAATATAGGAATAATGATTTATCACGAACATATTTTGAAAGCATATCATTTTGCTAAAGACTTAATGATGCAAGTTAGCTAGATTCTTTATATGCTTGCATATAATGGTTAGTTATAAATTTTGTATGAATATCTTGGGATTTTTAAAAAGAGAATATATCCAAATAGAAATAATTCACTTAACTTATGTAAGTTCTAACCATGTTAGATACAACATAACACAACATTTATTGCAATTTATTATCGATAATTACTGGACATTATTTTGATAACAATAATTAAAATAATTTACACAAGTTCTACTCATTTTTTATTATTAGAGAAGCCTAACAAGGATCATACCCTTACATGAACAAGGCCCAAAGGAAAAATCACAAGTCATCAACAACACATATATAGAACAACAAATGTTGCCCAGAAATGCATAACACAATGCATAGCACAAAGGATAGGAATCCTTTAGAGGAAAGGGAAAACTAGCATCACAAGATAAGATGTACAAGAGTCTTCAAAACAATTCTTCTTACACTGTCAGACACTCATTCATACGATATTATCCTTAGGCTCCCCAACAAAGGAAACTCTGCTAGGGAAGTTGCCAGCTTACTAGCCAAAATATTGAAGAAGCAGATAAATGTGAGAGAAACTTGGTTAAACACAAAATAATACAAAATATACCACAAGTCAGTATTGAATAGCATAGATTAATAATTAAATAACAACTACGTTACTAGTTTCTTTATGATTAAATAACAATCAATTAAATACTAAGGCAATATATGTAGGAATTCTTTGTTCACCACCTACATATATCCAATACAAGGAATCAAAGATAAGTAATTCTTTGAGGAAACTATATAATTCAACTATTCTTATAACACTCATCTTTTAGTGATATGACTAAGAAATCAAAATGTGATTATACAAGGTATTTTTCCACCATTTATTTTTTTAATAATAGATATACATATCAATCTTACTATATCCACAAAAGGTATTAGCTTCTAACACTTCTAAATTCATTCCTTTATATATCAATATCATTTCTTAACACACTTACAACATTAGGAATACTTAGTTTAACTGAGAACACTTATCTATAACCTTATTCATTTAGGTACATTGTTGATCTTTTATACAAGGAAAATTACCCACAATATGGATTTCTTTAATTTAATATTTCAAGTTTTCATAAAATATTCTCAAAGATCAATATTCATGAGTTCATTATTATTTATCTCAAGAACTCCAATTGACCAAAATCCATATTATAAAGATAATACCATAAGTCATTACATTATTACATAGAAACATATTCAAATTTATGAGTTATGAATTAAGAGTAAATCAAAGTTAAAATCCTATTATATAATAGAAATTCTCCATTGCACAAAGATAGCCCATATCTAGGTATGTTTTCATTCACAGTGGCATGTTTTTGGACCAAAGAGTTGAAATTATAGCCACCTTGAAAAGTTTTGTCAAACCATTCTTCATTTAAAATCTAATTTGTGCAATTCTATGTTCATTAATTTTCATTAGGTGATGGTTGTCTCAACATTTGCACTCACCTATACATAACCATGGGGTTTTCTCTATCTTCTTAAATTGTTGTTCATATTTTTTTATTATACTATTGCTTTTTTCTTAAATTAGTGTATCACTTTTTCTAAAAACTAAACAAAGTACACTTATTTATGATAGTGTACAAAAAAGGGAAAGAATACATAGATAGTCACTTATATAGTTTTTGTGGAAATAAAAGTGCCCCTTTGAAATTATTAACCCTTAAGTATCTCAACAAAGACATTATCTCCTCTAAATAAAGCTAAATTTAGAGTGAATAATTCATTTGTGATGAACACGTGGGTTTATAGAGAATTAAGGACTCTAAAGAACACAATTGGTAATTTGTAAGGGAAGATGGACGAGGAAGCCAACAAAAGGAATGAGCTAGAAGCCAAAGTTGGTAACATTCAAGAAAAGCTATTGGAATATGAAGGCAACCTTCATCAACTGCTCAAGTCTACTGAGCAAATATGTAGAATGTCACTTCTAGTCTTCTTGAGGTAGCAAAATAGATGGGTAAAGGAACTACTGATGAGTTTATGGCCAAAGGTTCTCATGTTATTGGAGTTACTATTAGTGGTTAGAGATAATGTACTAGAGCCAATACAAGAAAAACTATTCATGTGACTACCACTACTACTGTTAAAGATACTACTGAGGAGGTTTCTTGTGTGGGAAAGCATCTACTGAATGTCCTTAAGGAGCTAGCCTAGCTCTCTTCTTCTATTGTTGTTTTCTATCTAGTTTTGTTAGTTGTTGGTCCTTCAATGTTGATTGTTGGTTATTCTTGTTGGAATTTTGTTCTCTCCAGAAAATGTTTTTTTGGTTTTTTCTACCCCTTTGGGGATGATATGGTCTTCATTTCTTATCTTATGTGATATGGTGTATGGGGTTTCAAGTCCCCTCGAAAAAAATTTGGGCCTTGAGGAGGATACCTTGGTAAATTTTAATGAATCTTTAGTATCTTGATGTAAGGGGTTTTGAAACCCTTCAATACTCATTTTTACCTTAATCCAAAAACATAGACATTGTCTCCTCGATGATTAGTGTTATCATGTGTTTCAATAACAACAATTGAATCAACTTGGGTTTAGCATATTTGAGATCCTTGACAACATAAGAAAACTCATGAACAAAACAACATAAAATGGAAATTGGAAGTTCTAGGCTCGTCCTCGTAACTCTTTTCCCCCTAGTTCAAGTGTGTTGAGATCCAAAGATATCTTGTTGTCATGCCCTACTTCCTTCTCTAATTAATGCTTCATTTTGAATGTCCATTTTTAACTCCACGATGGAGTAACTATAAAATGGCAACAAGTTTAGTTACCTGAATAAGAAAAAACAAACAATTCTTAGAAAAACACAATCCACTTTCCCAAAGATTTCTAAGTGTTCAAAGCAAAAATATTTGGTTATTTGTGTATCTTCATTAAGATATACACCATAATTACCCATAGTAACTTTAACGCCCTACCAGGGAATCCAAAAGAAATTAACTTAAAGTTTCACTAAGTTTGTAAAACATTTTATTTTTAAGACAACAATTAACAACAACAAATAAAATATAGCGGAAGCATTAACTCACATACATACAACCATCCAAAACATATTACTATTGGAAATATAAGATCAGTAACTAAGATGGAAGGGGTGAATTAGTTACTACTAAAATAAATCTCAGATCCCTTTTTATGTCAATACAAAATGCAAACAAACAACTGAATACTACTAAAGCTTGGTAAACATATAGAATGTTGTAACTCGATAATAACTGGATTAGCTCAGTAACAGATTAACTTATAAACCATTAGATGTTATATGTGATTATCATTACTTTAACTTAGTTGTAAACACATAAAGAAAATAGCATGAACACATTTGACACTAGGATTTAATGTGGAAACCCAATTTGGGAAAAACCACCAATAGAAACTAGTGATTTTCACTCTTCTAAAGTGAGCCCTATTAGGAGCCAACCCTGTAAAAGGTTACAAAACATGTTTTTAGGTGTGAACCTATTAAAGGATTTAATCACCTTGTTAGGAGTGGCCTGGTTAGAGGTCTTGAGAACAGTTCAATGGAATTGCCAACTTGTTAGAAGATTTGCAAATAGTTGTTAAGCTAACTCTGTTAGGAGATTTAGATCACTACTACAATGGTTAGAGAGTAACAATGAGATGACCTGATTTGAATGCAACTTAATTGCTGATTTTAGATCTCTATTCAAGCTTGTACTTGATCCTTCCTAATCGTATATGACTTTGCTCTACCATATGGATATTCTGCTTATCCTTCAAAATTTTTTCTTCTGCTTTCCAATAGATCTTCAATCACATCACCATAATTCGCACATTCTATTGCACTCACTTTCACACATTCTACCACACTTTGAAATCACAACTTGATCTTATACTTATACCCTTCACTTTGTCAAGTCGGCTCAAATACAACTTACAATAATCAATATTCATTACTTTAGTCGGCTGGAATCAATAGATAACAAAATAGAAAAATCCTTTGTTGGCCAACCCTGTTTGGTAGAAACTAACTCTAAAGTGATTTCCTTTGTTAACCAATAAAAGCTCAGTTAAAACTAAAAACTTAAAAAAAATCCTTTGGCAACTGAATGAGCTTGGTTAACACTATTTCCATCCAACTTTCCTTTATTACTTGAGTGAGCTCAGTTAACACTCTCTCTCTGCAACTTTTCCTTCGATGCTCGAGTGAACTCAGTAGAAACTACCTTCTGAACTAGGAAAACACAGGAATGCTCAATAGACACTGAGAACTATCTTCACTGCCCGAGTGAGCTTAGCATATACTAATTGATAATGATTATGACATATGTGTAACATCAAAGACAACACACAATTAATCAATTGTATCCAAAAATCTCCCTCTTTGGCATTGATGGCAACACAACATGTCATAACACAATGAAATTTTGGATTTGAGAAATCCCTCTGTCAGTATGAGCTTTTATTTTCACTGAATTCTATCTATAATAGTTGTTAGTTCATTCAGAACATTCTCCCTCTTTCAGCATACTTCATCTTTTAGAGAACTTCTCCCTCTTTAGTTTCTGACTTTATTCTAGTTCCAAAGATTTCTCAAAGATGTGATAGTAAACTTCTCCCTCTTTGACAACACATGCCAAAGACAATAACTCTATAAATTCCAATATACCTTAAGTACTAATTCATTTGTAATATTCCCTAGCAATTCTACACCAACTGATTGATCTTCAATAGGTTCTGATTGATGCATTCACTAAACTTCATTTGGTGAATTTTAGATAAGGGAATGACCCCTAGCTTACCTCTTAGATACAAGAATGCATCCTTGGGTAATGGCTTGGTGAATATGTCTACAATCTGTTCCTTTTTATTCACATATTCCAATTTGACTTCTTTATCTTGGACCAATTCTCTTAAGAAGTGATATTTTATAGCAATATGCCTTGTTTTAAAATGCATTACTAGATTCTTTGATATGTTGATTGCACTAGTGTTATCACAATATATAACAACTAAATCTTTGATGTCTGCCTTCTAACAATTGTTTGAACTAAACAATGTTAGAACAATTTACTGTTGCTGCTACATATTCTACCTCTATTATGGATTGAGAAGTATAATTTTTCTTCTTGCTTGTCCAAGATACTATTCTTTTACCAAGAAAGAATGATCTATCATTAGTGATTTTTCTATCATCAAGACTTCCTGCCCAATCAGCATCTGTAAATACTTTTAAGTCCAAATTGCCTCCAAGTTTGTACCATAAATCATAGTCTTTAGTGTCTTTCAAATACCTCATGATTCTCTTGATAGCCATCATGAGATTTTCTTTGGAATTTGCTAAGAATCTTGCCACTATCCCAACTGCTAGAGCAATATCAGGCCTTGTGTGAACTACATACTATAATTTTCCAATCATTGATCTGTAAGTAGTCTTATCCACTTCTTTGAAATCATCATTTTTGGAAAGCTTATATCCAATAGACATAGGTGTTCTAACAGGTTTTGAATCTTCCATTCCAAATTTATTCGGTATCTCCTTGATATATTTAGATTGAGTGATGTAGATACAATTTTTGTTTGGTTGTATTTGTAATCCAACAAATAATTTTATTTCACCAAACATGGACATCTAAAATTCTTTGTTCATTTATTCTAAGAATTCTTTGCATAAATTATCATTTCCTATAAATAAAGTATCGTCAACAAATATTTCTGCTAACACAATCTTCTTATTAGGTCCATTGATAAACAAATTATTGTTATCATTAGTCCTTTGAAAACCAATCTATACTAAGTAATTATGGATTCTTTCATACCAAGCTCTAGGAGCTTGCTTGATACCATATAAAGCTTTGTGTAGTTTGCAAAACATGTCTCCTTTGCTAGGATCTACAAAACCTTCTAGTTGCTAAATATAAAATTCCTCATCAAGGATTCCATTCAAAACTGTAGATTTAAAATCCATTTGATATACCTTAAATCCTCTATGTTGCATATGCTAGTAAAGTTCTAACACCTTCAAGTCTTGCTACAGGAGCAAAAGTTTCACCATTGTCAATACCTTCTTCTTGAGAGTAGCCTTTGCATACTAGTCTTGCTTTGTTTCTTGATACTTTTCCATCTTCATTTAGCTTATTTCTAAATACCCATTTTGTACCAATTACATTTTTATCCTTGGTTCTAGGAACAAGAGTCTAAGTTTTGTTCTTATCTATTTTTTCTATCTCTTCATTCATTGCTTCAATCCAACTTTCATTTTTTAGAGCATCTTTACACTTCTAGGTTCAAATTCAGCAAGTAAACATGTATCTTTTAATTTGCTTCTTGTCATTGTTCTATCAAATTTATCTCCAATGATCTGATTAGGAGCATGATGCCTTCTGACATATCTTGCTAATACAAGCTCCTTGGTCTTTGAATGAGTTCCATCATCTTCTTTTTGAATTTCAGTTTCAAGCTTTAGTCCTTTTGTTTGTGGCTCAGGTCCATCAGGCTAAGTTTGAACTAGCTCGGTAGCCTCTAATTGTGAGTCGAGTCCTTGCAACTCGGGTTGCATTGTCTACAAATCAGTAGCTATTGGAGTTTCTGGGGACTTGGGAGTTGAAGCATCTTTTCTTTCAGATAGATTAGGAAGAGCATCAAATTCATAGTAAACGAATCTTCTATAGTCTTCAAGTTCCTTGTTGCTTTCTTCTTCACTCTTTTTTGCATATTCATCAATTCTAACATGTGCACTCTCTATAATTTTGTGAGTGGATAAATTCAAACATCCGTATGCTTTGCTTCTATAAGAGTATCCTAGAAATATGCCTTTATCACCTTTTACATCAAATTTTCCTTTTCTAGATTCCTTCAATATGTAACATTTGCTACCAAATACCTTCAAGTAACTTACATTAGGTTTGTAACCATACCATAGCTAATAAGGTGTCTTGTTTCAATCTTTCTTTAATTGAATGCTATTCAAGATATGAATTGTAGTGTTGATAGCTTTCTGCTAGTATTTGAGAGCAGTGTTCTTTTCAATCATCAGGGTTCTTACACAATCCATGATAGATCTATTTGTTCTTTCTACTATACCATTTTCCTGTGGTGTACCAGGGGCAAATACTTGTCTTTTGATTCCTCTTTCAATGCAGAAATTGTTGAATTCATGGGAAATGAATTCACCATCTCTGTCTGATCTTAGGCATTTCAACTTCTTTCTAATTTCTTTTTCTACTCTTGCCAGATACCACTTGAATTTTTGAAAAGCTTCTAATTTTTCTTTTAGGTACATTACTATCATCATCTTAGAGAAGTCATTAACAAAGAGAATGAAAAAAATCTCTCCACTATAACTTTCTATTCCAATAGGTCCACATAAGTCCATATGAATAATTTCCAAGACTTCTTCTGACTAATAGTCTTTGCTTTTAAAGCTTGTCTTTCCCATCTTACTAATTTAGCAATTCTTGCATAGACCCATGTCAGGCTTCTTCAAACTAGAAATACCTCTTAATTTTTTATGTTTACTTATCTTAACTAAATTATCAAAGTTCACATGACATAGTCTTTTCTTCCATAACCATATTTCTTCTACTTGAGCAATAAAACATGAATAATCACTGAGATCAAGATAAAATAGATTACCTTTTGTTTGCTTGCCAAAACCAACCAAATTTCCTTTCCCATCCAGCAGTTTTGCTTGCCAACTCATGAATTCTACCTTGAATCCAATGTTATTCGGCTGTGCCACACTTAGTAGATAATTCTTTAGTCCTTCAACCCAATAAGAATTATCACACACAAGTTCTTTAGTTAATAAGATACATCCTTTTTCTTTTATATTACAAGGTTCATTGTTTCCAAATCTTACACTACCTCCATCATAATATTCCATATGCTCAAATTTTATTGTCACGAGTCATATGATGTGAGTAGGCACTATCAATAATCCATATATCATTTTTTTTAACATGAGAGATAAGTGTCATCTTATCTCCTTCATCATTAGATTCATTTTTCACAGCAATATAAACAATTTCATCCTCATTGTTATCAAAATCTTTAGCTATGAAGCAAGATTTCTTACCTTTATCCTTGAAGTTCTTGTAGTTCTTGGAGTTCTTTCCTTCATGCTTGTTGTTTTTCTTTTCATCCTTCATTTCTTGTTTGGACACCTAGCAGCAATGTGACCAATTTCTTCACAAGAAAAGTAGATAAGAGGAACTTTACCTTTGTACTTTCCTCTTCCTTTGGAATACTTTCTTCCAAGCAGGGCTTCAACAACTTCAAGATCACTGCCTAAACTTTCTTTTGATGATCCATCTTCTTCACTTCCTAATTGACTGAATTTTGACTTTTTGCCCTTTCCTTTAAGTGAGAGTTTAGCTTTGAACATAGATTCAATATTCTTTGAAGCAGGAACATAGTTATCATAATTGTCTAACTCAAAAGCTATTAATCTTCCAACTAGAGAATCCAACCCTATCTTATTAGTTGGATCACATCTCATTTCTTGAATAATAGATACTCTAATTGCATAAACAAGAAGAAAAGTTATGAGAACTTTACTTACAACAGTTTCTTCCTTTATGTCTCCTCCAGATGCTTCGATTGCACTAACATTGGCCTTGATTCTTTAAACATATTTTTCAATGTTTTCATCTTCTCTCATTCTCATTTGATCAAAATGTCCTCTAAAGTTATCTACTTTGGCTCTTCTCACATTGACATCTCCTCCATAGATATCTTTCAGTTTGTTCCATATATCATAAGTATTTTTGTAATCTTTTACCTCATCAAATTCAACATAACTTAGAGTAGATGAAATGTCAATCATCATGATATTATGATTCTTCTTTTCAATAATATCTTCAAGTGGCAATGCTCCAGTGGGAGTCTTATACTCAGAATCAAGATACTTGCAACCTGAATCACTGATGGTAGCTAGATGCAATCACATCAGTTCTTGCCATGCTACAAAGTTGTCTCTATTTAGCTTGGGAATCTCTCTTTTGTAAGACATCCTAATATTTAGCTTAGGTCCTTGAAATCTTCTCTACAAGCACCAAAATCTCTAATACCAATTGTTGGAAATATAAGAGGAGTAACTAAGAGGGGAGGGGTGAATTAGTTACTACTAAAATAAATCTCAGATCCCTTTTGATGTCAGTACAAAATGCAAACAAAAAATTGAATACTATTGAAGCTCAGTAAACATACAGAATGCTATAAGTTGGTAATTACTGGATTAGCTTGGTAATAGATTAACTTACAAATCATTAGATGTTATCTATGATTATCATTACTTTAACCTAGTTGTAAAAACATAAAAAAAAATAGCATGAACACATTTGACACCAAGATTTAACGTGGAAACCCAATTTGGTAAAAACCACCAATAGCAACTAGTTACTAATTTTCACTCTTTTGAAATGAGCCCTCTTAGGAGCCAACCCTATTAAAGGTTACAAAACACACTATTAGGTGTGACCCTATTAAAATATTTAATCACACTATTAGTAGTGGTATGGTTAGAGGTCTTGAGAACAATTTAATGGAACAGCCACCTTGTTAGAGGATTTACAAATAGCCATTAAGATAACTATATTAGGAGATTTAGATCACTGCTACAATGGTTAGAGAGTAACAATGAGATGGCCTAATTTTAATGCAACTTAATTTTTGATTTCATATCTCTATTCAAGCTTGTACTTGATCCTTCCTGATCGTATATGACTTTTATGCACCACAAGGATATTCTGCTTATCCTTTAAATTTGCTTATTTTGCTTGCCAATAGATCATCAATCACATCACCATAATTCACACATTCTCTTGCACTCACTTGAACACATTCTACCACACTTTGAAATCACAACTTGATCTTATACTTATACCTTTCACTTTGTCAAGTCGATTCAAATACAACTTACAATAATCAATATTCATTACCTTAGTCAACTAGAATCAATAGATAACAAAATAGGAAAATCCTTTGTTGGTTGACCCTGTTCGGTAGAAACTAACTCTAAAGTAATTTCTTTTTTTAACCAACAAAAGCTTGGTTAACATTGCAAACTTACAAAAATCCTTTAGCAACTGAGTGAGCTCTATTAACACTGGTTCCATCCAACTTTTCTTTTTCACCTGAGTGAGCTCAGTTAACACTATCTTTTTGCAACTTTTCCTTCGAAACTCGAGTGAACTTGGTAGACACTGCCTTCTAATCTAGGAAAACTCATGAATGCTCGGTAGACACTGAGAACTATCTTCACTGCTCTAGTGAGCTTGATACATACTAACTAATAATGATTATGACATTTGTGCAACATCAAAGACAACACACAATTAATCAATTGTATCCAACAATTGCATCTCCTAAGGGTCCCATGACGTTGAATCATATTTAAGTTTAATTAAAATTAAATCTAACACATAGCCAAAGCCACATCAAAGAACAACTACAAGTATAATTCCAATAAAATAATATACAATTATCTCGAATGTCACTTGGCAATAATTAGAATGCATGATCATCCACTGACCAAGTCACATGGTATGAAAAGCTCAAAGAATAATACATCATAAGTAAAATAAATCATCTAATAAGATATATGATAAATCAAGTACAGTATAATAAGATATAACCATCCAACGAAAATATAAGATCAGAAAGAAAGGATCAGCTGCATAGGTACATCTAGCAATGGCATCCAACAGTTGAATCTCAATGGTTTAAGAAAAATGCACTACCACCCAACCTCATGGTACCTAAATAGCCCACTCACACTACAATGAGGAGATAAACTCAAGTCCCATATGGATATCAAAATACAAGCCATAACCAAAATCTAGGTTCAAGGAATCACCTGAAAGAAAACTATCTCAAAGGGTACCAAGACACAAGTATCAACTAATCTGAGAGACAACAAACACACATAGGAAATATACTATGTAAGTGGGCAAGTGTCATCACTTGAGCCAACTCTAAGGTTACCTTTTCAACCACTCTAGACTCTAGCCCCCTAGTGTCTCTATGTGGCATTAGTATCCTTTTGTACATACAAGGCATACTAATGAGTCAACTCTAAGGCTACCCTGGCAGTCTCTCAAGACTCTGGTCCCCTAGTGAATTTATGTGGCACGGATATCTTATTAATTCATTTTAAACCTATTTAATGAAATGTTATCACTTATTAAAATAACCTACAATGGGTTACTCAAACAACCACTTAGGGCTCCAGCCTCCATTGCAAGTCACTTTCCAACATGATATACAAATAACCTACCCTAAGCTCAACTAAATAAAAAGGTCTCATATGACCATCAACCACACATTAGTTCTTAAATAAGCAATAGGTACTAAAATATCAAATATCACTAATCAAAATCATAGATTTCACCAATATAATCATCCTAATAGGACTAATCCAAAAAAAAGTACACATATACCAACCCATGAAATCACATGACATCACCAAAAATAAATCACAACAACCACCTTAGTCCTAAACAAGCAACTAGGAAGCAATCCAAAGATAATTGGTTGAAGACTCAAAGGTTATAACAGAAAAGTCACACCATTCACTTTAGTTCTACACAAGAGAAACCAAAAAGCAATAACAACCAACAAATCAAACTCATCAAAGAATACATGTGACTACATCACAATGATCAAGTATAAAAAATCAAATACATAACATCATAGTAGATAAAACCCCCAAGCCTCTAGCAAACATCCTAACTGGTCCAAGTACTAAGTCAAACACGAAACCCATGGCAGTAAACCACATGTCCCATATAGTACATACAAAAGTAACTTTCATAATTCATTAGGTTTTGAGAATACAAAAGTTCAATTTTCACTATGGTTTCAAGTTTTCATTTTTGTTTTCAAGTATTACAGATTTGCTAACATTCTCAAGTCCACAAATCTCAACAATTAACAAACCAGAAAAAGTTGTTTAAACATAGTTTTCATAGTTCAATTCGTTTTCAAAAAACACAAGATTCAATATATAAGTAGGGTTTCAGTTTTTATCTTTTTAAAGTATGATAATTACTAAGGTTTTTGAATTATTAAAAGATATAATAAATTTTCCTTTCATAATTGAATTGCATCATCAAGTCAATTATGAGCTTACTAAAATGAGCAATTTCCCAATTACCATTTTCAAAATTACTTTCCAAATATATTTACAACAGCTTCATAATTGAATATTATTATTACATTTGTATTAACTATTATTATTTATTAATACTAAATACAATTTTTTTACAAAATTTGTTACCCAAGATTATTTCTATAGAATAAGGAGGTTTTGTACCAGGGAAAGAGACAATGGAAGGTGCATTAGTGGCACATGAAGTCTTATACTCCATTAACGCCCATCAAATTCCTTCTTTTGTAGTCAAACTAGACATGATGAAAGCTTATGACAAGCTGAATTGGAATTTTCTGATGAAAGTGCTCCAAAAATTTGGCTTTCCAGCAAAATGGTGTAAATGGATCAAGGCGTGTATATCAGGGGCTTCTTTCTTAGTTATAATTAATGAGGTCCCTTCGGGCTTCTTTTCATCAACCCAAGGGGTTAGACAAGGCGATCCCATTTCCCCCTATCTTTTTATCATCATGGCTGAGGCATTTAGTAGGATTGTTTCCTTGAGACATGATCAAGCTCTTTGGAGGGGGGTTTCATTGCTAGAGACTTCTATTGTTGTTACTCACTTACTATTTGTGGATGATACATTACTTTTTGGTCATGCAACAGTGCAAGAAGCAAAAGCAATCAAGAAAGTGCTAGATTTATATACTATGGTCTCCACACAAAGAATTAGTGCCCCCAAATCCAAAGTTTATATATTTTTTACAAATGCACTCATTGTCTCTAAAATTGACAAGATCTTGGGGTTCTAGCAGGAGCTTCTCCCTTCAGTGTATCTGGGGATTCCTTTCTTTATAGGATCTAATAAGGCAGGCTACTAGAAATCAGTTGTAGATAGGGTTAAAAATAGACTTTCTGCTTCAAAGATAAGGTGGCTTTCTCTTTCTGGCAAGATTCTCCTAATCAAATCAGTTTTATCTACCATCCAAAAATTATTTTATTTTAGTTCTTCGTGCCCCATTAGGTGTGATTAAATAGATTAAACATATCATCTCAAGCTTTTTATGGTGTAGCAATATAACATGTCAAAGAAAAAATCCATTAATATCCATGTAGGAGATGGTAATAGACAAGCAAAGAGGGGATGCAAGCCTTCATGACATAGAACATCATAACAAAGCATATGGGGAGAAATTGGTTTGGAAAATGATGAAGAATCCAAACAACACATGGTGTAAGATTATGTAGTTGAAATACCTAGATTCCTCGAACCCCAATCGTATCATTTCAGCAACCTTCCTTCCAAAAGGTTCAAAAATTTGGAATTTGATGGTAGCCTCGAGAGATGTTATCACAAATTGTCTCTTGGAAAATCAACAATGGACAAAATGCTAACTTTTGGGAGGATTCATGGAATGGGCTACCACCACTTGCTATTAATCCTTAGTTAATGGCTTTAATTCCTATTTTTAAACAACATTGGGGTATTAAGGTTTGTCACTATGTGGATCATGTGGACTCCCATTCACATTTAGTGGTTTGGAAAAATCCTTCACTACTCCAAATTCTTGAGATCATATGCAATTTATTTAAAGAAGTAGTTAATGTTAGACAAGTTTTCTTTTAGCCTTTTGAGGGTTGCTTGTTTTGGGCCCCATCTCATGATGGTAACTACTCGATTAAGATAGGAACCTTGGCAGTTGGTAATGTGGAAATTGCTACAACTAAAAGTCAAGCATATTCATTATGTTGGAACAATTTTACACTACCAAAAGCTAGTTGTTTTGCATGGCTTGCCCTTAGAAGGAGACCTTTAACTAGTGACAAGCTAGAAATGTTCAATATTACACAAAGATTTAAATGTTTACTTTGTCAGAGAGAGTTTGAGGATGCAGATCATGTTTTTCTTCAATGTGAATTTGCACAGGAATGTTGGAAACTAGTGCTTAAGAAGTTGAACTATGCTATGCCACTTCCTAATTTACTACATGAATTATTTGAATCGTGGCCAATAGTTTAGGGCAATTTCCTTCTTGCTCCATTATGGAAGTGCTCTCCATCCTTGATTGTTTGGGCATTATGGTGCGAATGCAATAAGCATATCTTTAGACAATCCCCATCATTAGTAGAGAATGTGATACTTACTATAGAAAAGTCAATATCTAAAGTGGTCTCTACTAACATCAAGTCGGGATCATCACAAGGTTCAATTTAGATCATGGGATGATGCAATGCTCAAGGAATGGAGGTATATAACCTTACCATCCTTTTTTAATATGAACAACTCCTCCAAGAAAGTGGATAGGAATAAGGTCAAGTGGCTTCCTCCAGATCATGGCATTATCAAAATTAATTTTGATGGGACTTCTCGGGGGAATCCAAGTAAGTCAAGAATTGGGGTGAGATTGAGAAATGAATTTGGGCATCCAATTGTTATGAAATCTTCTGATATTTTTCCTGGGACAAACAATATTGCTGAAGCATCAACTTTACTTCAAGGGTTAGTTCTTGCCAAATCATTAGGATTGGAATGCATCCATGTGGAAGGTGACTCACTTATAGTGATACAAACATGCATTAACAAAAAGTTATCTAATAGGAGTTTGGGATATATTTTTAATCAAATCTGGTGACTTCTGGATGAATTTAAAAGTTGTGTCATTTCCCATACCTATCGGGAAGGTAATCATGTGGTTGATTACCTCTCGAATATGGGATGTGATTCAATAAACATTCAACTGCTCATAGTGGTAGATTGTAATAGTATTAATGGGGAATTAAATGACATAATTAGAAAAGAACATTACTCCCCTTAAGTTTGATTGTGAGATCGGCTATTGTACCAAGCATCGTCAAATGCTAGCTTTTGTGAAGAGTCTTTTCAAGTTATGCTTTGCAGAATATTTGTACTAGGCTATATGTTCTCACTTTGATAATTATGAATCAATGTAATTATTGTATTGGGGCTAAGATGTGGGGTTTCTTTCCTAGTTCTTTCCCTGTGGAACCTTTGAACTAGGTTTTATTATTTTATATATAATTATAGTAGCCTTGGCTACTTTTGCCTTTAAAATATATATATTATTTATTAACTATTATTATTAAACTAACAAATATAATAATATTAATATAATAATAATAACAACAATAGTCTATTTAATAATAATATTACCATTTAATAATTATATTACTATTAATAATACTATTAATTTAAAATAAATTATTAATAAAATGTAGCATTTTAAAAAGTTATTATTTAGTAATAATAAAATTTATTAAAACAAAATTATTATTTTAAATAATAATAAATCAATAAAACTTACCACAAACCCCAAAGTGGGGTAGCCACCACACTTACACTTTGTGTGACTGACTGCTTTGGCAGCCTCAGCTATCCTGACAATCAAGGACTACACGACAGCCTTGGCTACCATCACAGTCATGCAATGCAACAGGAGGAGAAGTGGGGTTGGGGGGTGGTGGCCCCTGTCCACCAAATAATTTTTATTTTGTTTTAATTTTTGTAAACTAGAGCCATTGGTAAGAACATAAAGGGAGGAGGAAGGTGGGGTAGGGGTCCCACCTCCCCGTAACAATTAATATATTTTCTTTTTAAATTTGAAAACATACAGAGTACAAACAAAATTGAAAACAATTACCATTTCTAGTATAATTATAACCACAATAATTTATTTATTGTGTTAATATTTATATATTATTTTTTTAAAACCAAATTACATACTAGATCTGATAGGAATAATACGAACGATCAATCAAATTTAGATCATATGAAATTTTGATTTCTTTTATCAAATCTTATCATAACCAAATACATATCTCTACTTATAAAACAAGGTTTTCAAATCATCAAGTTGCTTGCAGAGGTTTCCAAAAATGAAGAACAATCAAATTCATACACAAGGGTTTCAATCTTCACTTGTTTTTAGAAGATTTAGAAACGAAAAATAATAGAATCACAACAAGGGTTTTAGATTTTCAATTCATATAGAGAGGTTTCTCAAATGAAAAATGATAAAATCACATGCAAGGGTTTCAACCCAATTGAATTTTGAAAACATATTTACAAACATGGAGAAGATAGAGAAATCAAAGAACCAGCAACTATTGCACAAACCCACAAGATCCTACTTGGATCTTATGCTAAAACAACGAATGCACAAAACACGCAAGAATTTTCCTTTTCCTTTGAAAACCCTCTTTCGGGAACCGGCTCCTCCAAACATGTGTGTGGAGAAATGAACTCTGATTTCCTAATAAAGAGCTTTTCCCCAAATCAGGGCTTCAATTGTGCAATCATGTGAAACCCCTTTTTCCTTTATTATTTTTATTATATTTTAATATCTTGTGCAAGCTTTTTACATTAAAATAAAATAACTTTATTAAATCAATTGCTTTCTCTCTCTTATTAAATCACAAGACACTTTTTAATTAAATAATTATTAATTTAACTAATAATATTATTTAGAGTTTAAGAGTCTTAGCTCTATGAATATGATGAACTTTTCAAAAAACCCAAAAAAAGTAGGAAATAAGACCGTCTGAATATATAGGCCTCTCGCGAATTGTATAGGACCCCCTCTACAAATAGCCCAAAACCCTAGCAAAACACTGGATCAAGTGGATTTAATTTTGCATTCACCTCACAAAAAGGTTTCTGCAAATTTTAACTACGTTGTTAACACTTCAAATGTGTTCTCCATTTTAGAGGGAACACATGATCTAGAACCCTAGTTTAAATGACAAAAATTTCTCAATCCTAGGTCCATTGTAGTATCAAATTAGGTAGATAGAGCAGAAAGACAAGATGGCAAATGCTATCATTGTCAAAGAACAATGTCAGCAATCGAACTAGCCAGGACACAAACCCAATTTTTTTGCAATCTTCCCCCCAAATTCAAATTCAGAATGGTAATTCTTTGTTTAAATTACATACTATGGAAAGTGAATACCCCAACCCTCTAGATCTTTATACCCTCCGACCTATAATCCTTTCCACGTTAAGCTTGGATAAACAAATCCACTTCTTCAACTTCACCAAATATGCAAACCCTAACAATCAATCCTTATATGCCTAGTAGACAGGTTTTCGTAGATCTCTCTATGGATCTAGTACCAGGAAATTCAAAACTCTTTGCTTCTCCCCTTTCTCGCAATATCTACATTCCCCCACATCGAAGAACACTAATCTCCAGCTTCCATCCTCATCCCAACTCATACCTCTCTCGCCTCTCAGCCTTAATCCAATCAAACCAAAAGAAAAAGTCCTAATTATCAGCAATCAGGATAGGGAAAATAAATGGCAAGAGTGCCAAGATGTTGGCATTTTTTCTTTTTGGAATGGGCCAAGATCAAAAATAAATAATCTCATTATTTGGATTGAGGACTTCTACAATTCCTAGGTAAGTATTTATCACTATTTAGATAAACTAATTTATATTCAATGTTGTGATAAGTATGTTAAGAAAGACTTTCTTTATGTCTCTGATTGCTTATTTAAAGGTTATGTGGTTAAATTTTTTGATTGGGTTCCTGACTGTAAGGAAGAAAATTTAATTTTTTTAATTCCAATTTTGATCTCTATTAACTCCATCCCTCCAGAACTAAAGAAAATAGAAATTATTAGGAAATTAGGCTCTTCAACTAGAGACCTAATTGGCATAGATGCCTCATTCAAATTGTGTAACAACATCAAATTATTTGTAAATTGTAAGGTTAACAACAGGGAATTCAGTCCCATCAAAATAATAACTAACAGATCTATATATAAACTACAAATACATAGTTGTGAAGGAAAATTTTCAGAGATTATCAGGCTAGATGACGAGAGGAAAATTACCTTTAAAAAGCTTCAAACTACCACAAACCTTATGGCTACATTCCCCATGATGAAAATAAGAAATCAGAGAATGAATCAAAAGGAAGATATAGCTGAGAAAGGTAATCCAAAGGCTACTCAAATCACAACAGAGAAAGTAAATGCAGAAATAGGGAATGAAGCAAAAGGAAAGATAATCAATTCAGGAACTAAGGATAGCAGCAGACCCCCTCACACCATTCATGATAATCAGAAGAAGGCACTAAAGTTAGTACAAGAAAATAAAAAGGAAACTTTCCAAAATTTGGTAGCAGGAAACCTCCCAAGATCAGTTAAGCATAAAGGTACTTTTGAATTATCAGATATATAGGAGTCTAAAGGAATCAGGTTTAGTCTGAAAATCCAGTCTAGGAGGAATGACCTTAGTCTCAAAGATCATAGTAGAGCAAGGGATGTTACCTCACAGAGCATGGCTAACATAAAAAGTCAGATTATAGTGATCAATAGAAAAACATGTAAGACAAAATCAAAGAAAGCAAAGAAGGGTAAGAGCCCAAAAGCATTAAATGAGGATAGGAATATATCGGAGATTAAGCCAAAAATCTAGGATAAGGAGATTCCTAGAAATATGCTCAGTAGGATAGAAGAGATTGAGAATATTCAATTATTCTCAGCCGAAGCCTTAGATGAGGAAATGACTAAACATATAGAGGATAATTTGGAAACTCCAAAGCAACAGTTAGATAAAACTACAAATGAAACCATAAATTCTAAGAACAAAGCAACAAAGCTATTTACAGACTTTTGGTAGTCGTCCCCTACTTGGAAAGCATCTCCAGAAAACAACCTCAATGAGTATAAGGCAAAGAATGATTAACAGAGTAATATTAAAGAAACCTTAATTCAAGTATTCTAGGGTTTTTTGAATAAGGATTTGGAAAAGACGAAGACTATGAAGGGTCTATACTAAGTGGAACTGAAAAGGAAAACTTAGATCTTATATATGATGAATTAATCCAAGTTTTTAACTATGAGAATGTAGATAAGAGTGGTACTTCATAGAAAGAGGACTTTATACAACGAGTTTTAAAGATAGGTGGAGATCAATACACTTATGAAGACCTAAGAAGAGATTTGATATCATTTGAAAAAGATGAAATAAATAGGAAATCCCCTCTAAGAATAGAATATAAAGTAACTACAGCAAGGGTTGATGGCATTGATGATAGTACTCCTTAGTTTTCTCAGGAATATGACAATCTTACAAAGGATTAGTCAGAGAAGGTAGCACAAATTTTGCAAGTCATAAAGGATAAAGATGTAGTAGAAGGCAATCAATCTGAAACAATCCTAAAAGTACTAGGAAGCATAGAGCAATTGGGCATCCTAAGGAACCAAGAAGGGATAGACTCACCAAATTACGATAAAATTAAAACCAAAAGAGGAAGAAAATCCCTCAAAGAACTTAGAGAAGTGGATGGATAGGAAAAGGAATAGCAAAAGATCAATCATTTACTCTATGTAGGGAAGGGGAAGAACCTTCCCAAGGCAGCATGAAGATCACAACATGGAATGTTGGAGGCTTAAATGCCCCTAGAAAAAAATGCATATTAAAACAGAACCTAAAACACTTTGTATCTAAAATTATTATATTACAAGAAACAAAATTAAATAAAGAAGAAAGATTTATGTTAGAAAATAAACTAGGTAGTTGGAACAATTACCTACATGAATCTAGAGGGGCCTCGAGAGGTCTAGGTATGATCTAGAATCCTAGAAAAGTCATATTGAGTATGATCTAGAATCCTAGAAAAGTTATATTAATTAACATATATGGTCGAACCTCTAATAGTGATAAAAAATGTCTATGGGATGAAATTAGTACCTTCATCACCAATCATAACAATGAACTCATCCTGCTTGGATGTGATTTCAATACCATTTTAAATATGGATGACAAATTCAGAGGCATCTAGGAAACCTCCCAAGCTACCAAGGATTTTAAATATTGGGTAAAACTTAACAATCTGATAGATATTTCATTTAATAATGGTAAGTATACTTGGAATAACAAAGGAAAAGATTTTACTTATATAGCTTAGAAATTAGATAGGTCTTTCCTCAAAGGAGTATTAAGTGAACTGAATTCCAAGATCCAAGCCTCAGTTCTCCCAATTGCATGTTCAAATCACTATCCCGTTCGTATTGAATTCTTTGAACCCAATAAACTAGTTAGAAATCCATTTAAGTGTGAAAAAATGTGGTTTTTAGACAACAAATTTATCATACTTATTAAAGAATGGTGGATGCAAGAGAATTTTAAAGGTTCCAAAATGTACATCTTTGTCTCAAAAATGAAAATGATTAAAGAAAAGTTACGTAAGTGGAATAAGGAACACTTTAATAATATATTTAAAAATAAACTAGATATAGAAGAAAGGTTAAGAAAATTAAGTATAGAAGTAATTAAGAAAGGAATGAATAACGACAACTATAACCGAAACACAAAATTCTTTCATAATAGTACCTTGCAAAATAGAGCCATAAGAAAAATTACAAAAATCAAGGACCCTCTAGGTTCCACTATAGAAAATCCAGATAAAATAGCTGAGACCTTCATTAATTATTTCCATAATATTTTAAATAATTATGACGGCTCAAATTTGGTAGCACAAACAAAAATGCTTGAAGCCATCCCTAGGCTGATCTCGTCAAAAGACAATAAATTATTAAATAGCCCTAAACACCTTAGAAGAAGTTAGGCGAGTGGTCTTCAACATGAACCCAAATAAATCCCTAGGATCAGATGGATTCCAAGCTTTCTTCTACCAAAAATGCTTGGATATTATTGGTTGTGACATGTGGAAAGTCATTGAAGCAACAAGAAATGGGGGGTCTATTTTATCCAAAATTAATAACATCTTCCTAACTTTGATACCCAAAAAAGAGGATCCTGAAATTCCTGGAGATTTCAGACCTATAGCCCTCTGCAATACCATTTATAAAGTATTATATAAAATTCTTGCAAATCATCTAAAACCTATTCTCCCCAAGATTATTTCAAAAGAACAAACTAGCTTTATTCCAAGCAGATCTATTATAGATGGCTTACTCATTATTCAAGAAGCACTCCATTCAACTAACAAAAACAAATCAGCAAGTATGTTCATGAAATTGGACATCCAAAAAGCATATGATATGGTTGATTAGAGATTTTTATGTAAACTTTTAGAAGCCTTTGGATTTTTGCTCCAATGGATTAATTTCATCTACCAATGCATCTCTACCACTAAGATCTCAGTTCTTATTAATGGAACTCCCAAAGGTTTCTTCGGAACCTCAAGAGGTATCAGACGAGGTGACCTGCTTTCTCCATTCTTATTTATTATTATGGCAGAAGCTTTTGGTAGGGCATTAACCAAATTCCACTTAGAAGGAAAAATAAATGGCATCATTGTTGTTGGTAATGTCCCTAACATCACCCACCAATAGTATGTAGATGATACCATCCTACCCTGTGAAACCTATAGAAATGAGGCCCTTAGCATTAAATCTATCATTCAGCTATACATGGAAGCCTCTAGTCAAAAAGTGAATGCTGCAAAATCAGAAATCTTTTTCATTCATACCAAGCCTAAAAAGGAGGCACAAATATGTAAAATCATGGGCTTCAAGAAAGGTTCATTTACATGCAAGTACTTAGGAATTGAACTAGAAAAAGGAAATAAATCCAACAAATTATGGCATAGTATTCTTAATAAATTGGATGCCCGGATAGGGATGGAAAGATAAATGGCTTAAGAACGCCGAGAAACTCTCCAAAATAAGAGTAGTTCTATCTACTCTCCCTACCTACCCACTTTCCTGCCTCCCTCTAGCTAAACACATCAATAAGCAATTCAAGGCCAAATTTAGGAGTTTTTGGTAGAACGACATAGCTGAGTCTAACAAGCTAGCTCTCACTAAGTGGGACAGCATTTGTAAACCTAAGGATTTAGGAGGTTTAGGAATTAAAAATTTAAGCTGGCAGAATGAAGCACTTGGGGCTAAACTTGTTTGGCACCTATTTGAAGAAAGAGATCAAAAATGGGCCAAAATGTTATATAGCAAATACCTTAATCTAGCAGACCCTTATTCAATTTGCAGAATGCAGTCCCTGCCTAAAGGTTCCAAGAGCTAGAGCTTTTTAGTTAAAAGTAGGGAACTCATAAGTAAATACCTTACCTGGGATGTCGGTAAGGGAAACAAGGCTCTATTCTGGGGAGATTCTTGGGATGGGTACCCCCCAATAGACTCTATGGGGATCCCAGGAAATCTTAAAGAGCAATTAGTAATAGCCTGGGGGAGCAAGGTTTGTGACTATAGAACTAAAATAAACACTGATAGAATTACAAGATGGGTTTGGAAATTAGTGGAAAATCTAAATATAGATCTAGCCCTGAAAAAAGTATTCAAAAATCTTATTCAAAATAGGAAAATCAAGCAATATGAAAGTAAAGATAAACTTATATGGGCTGCATCAAAAGATGGGAAGTATAGCATCAAAAGTGGCTATAGAGTTATTAACCCTTTCCCATTACTAGGGAGAGGTAGACATTCCTTTTAATCTTTGTTGGGACGTGTCCTGCTTGCCTAAGGCATGCTTCTTTTTATGGCTAGCATTCCAAAATAGGATTCTTACAGCTAATAGATTACAGAAGTTGGGTTTAGAAAGCCCTTCAAGATGTGTGCTCTATAGGCAAGATGGTGAAGACACCAACCATATCCTTTATAAATGCCCATATTCACATCTATGTTGGGATTGGCTTAGATAGATGCTAGGTTGGACAACCCCCATGCCATCATCCCTAATTGAGCTTCTCAAGGGATGGTCGACATGTATTTGTAAGGGTGTATACAACAAAATTTGGAATATTAGTCCATCTATGCTTATGTGAGAAATATGGAAGGAAAGGAATAGAAGAATTTTCCATAATTAGGATATGCTGACAGATGTAATCCTCAACAAAATCAAAGCATGCATAATTCAGAACTTAAATTCTCACCTTAGAAAATCTCCGCAAGAGGAGGGCTCATTCTCAAGATGGGATGGGTTAATGAAGAAAAACTAGAAGAACCTAATAAATCCCCCACTCATATATAATAATAAAAATAAAGAAGCAAGGGAAAACTGCAGATGGACCCCCCCACCTTCGAGGTGGACCAAGTTAAATTTTGACAGTACCTCAAGAGGTAATCCTAGGAAAGCAAGCATTGGGTGCATCATTAATAATGCTTTGGGTAAATGGATAGCAAAAAGAGCTAAGTCCATAAGCCCCACTACTAACAACCTTGTGGAATTGGAACCTCTACAAGAAGGACTACAAATATGTCTAGATTTAGGAGTATCAAAGGTCATTATTGAAGGCGACTCTCAGATTGTCCTTAATGCCATTAGGAAATGCTCTACTCCAAACTGGGTCCTTAATTCAAAATTAAAAGAAGTCCTCAAAATCTTGGACTGTTTCGTAGACACTCAAATTTGACATATTTATTAGGAAGGAAATAAGATGGTAGACCAACTGGTTAACAAGGGCATTGATGGTGAAGATTTTTTAATGACCAACATTTTATTACTTCCTTCGGTATCTAGGATTTGCAAGTTTAGTCCCTCCTCTCAACCTTAAATGATTTAATTAGTAATCTAATTCCACCCCATATAAAATTGAAATTATACCTTTTAATCTCTTAGTTATAACTTTGGGTTCATATTTTTTGTTTTTTGTTTTCTTGTCTCATTCCCTAGCCTAGGCATACGTTTGTGACCTATGTATAGTCATAGTTTGTGTAGGCTTAGTAATCATTGGGGGATCAGAGTTTTAGTAATTAGGCCCTTAAAATAGCTATGTTTATAGCTCCTTTTTTAATCTCCATTTATTAGATCCCCTTATTCTATCCTTGTTTAATCTCCTAGTATAGTTGTTTATCCTTCCCCTTAATCTAGTCCTAGTCGTGTTTTATGTCCTATCATTTCATGGTAGCATCGTTGGCAATCCTTTCTGATTTTCCATTATTAGATGACTATAGGCTTCATTCATGCCTCAAACCTAGCTGGCATCATTTTTGGATGACATCACTGCCTCTAGGTTTTTCTAGGACCTTCCACGATAGCTTTTTCCCATTTATACCTTCATAGTTTTTTTCCATCTCTATCATTTTGAGAAAATTTAATCTTTAGGATGGATCCTAATATCAATCTTTTTCACACCACGGAGGTGCGGACAATGGCATTCTGAGAAATGTAAAGCTGGAGAGATGGAGCAGAGTTTTGAAGCATGTTGATGATATGACCAGGATTGCGGTTAGTCAGGTCATTGATGAAGGCACTTTCAACTATGATTATACATGGCAAACCAATGGTGATATTATTTGGAGGTTTATCGGTTGTTTGGCCAGAGCTAGGGTGGAACAGTGGGCTATGATTAGGCTTTGTTGCAACTTTTTCGACCCAGTCTGGTGAATGGGGCTGCAAGAAGCCATCAAAAACATTGACGAGAAGCTCAAGATTCCCCTTTCAAAAAGATACATGGCACTCCCACCTAGCAGCCCTAACTTGGATGTAGTGATTTGGCATCCTTCCTTGGTCATTCGTGAGAACTTGGCTTTCTACAAGGAATTGTCGAAAATGGAGGCCAGCATTTAGTTCCTCCTCCGATGGAGAGGGATTGTTGAAGATGATAGTAAAGATTGGCTTAAAAACTACCTAAACATTTTTAAGGCTTATATTCATCCAGGGGTGGTACTGGACAATCTAGAGGCTTTGAATTTCTACACCCCTAACATGGAGAAATCCAGCAAGGAAAAAAATGCATTTGAATTCCCACCTAACTTTCAGCTTGAGAAGCCCAATGAAATATCAGAGATCATTATGGTTTACTGGAAGTAGGCGTCCGAGCTAGGTGGACTCTCTGGTGCTACATTGGTGTCCAGTTTTTGGTTTAGCTCCTAGTAGGGTGGGTTAGGGGTGTCCCCTGTTTTCCTTGCGGCAGTATGTAAGCCTTTTGTTTCCGTTCTGGTCTAGTAGCATGTATGTTTTTCCTTATATGTTTTAGTGGGTCTCTATCTAGATTCTCATCTTGTTTATTCCTATTTTGTATCAAGCTAATTATATAGCATATGGAAGGATTGTAGATATTGGTCATCCAATTTTCTTCCTGGCCCCTTTTTCCTGATGATGGTTTGTTTATAGGGTAGTCTATCTATCATGAATTTTAACTATATGTAATTTACCAACTTAATATATATGTATGTTTCCTCTATATTTGTGGACTTTGTTTTAACTAATTATCTGTCACTTTCGGACATTGATGCTTGTGTGTTTCTTAATTTTCCCTTCTGTCTTGATCAGTTGTGTTGTCTTTCAACAATTACAGAGGTAATGAGCTCAATTTTTCAATATCTAAAAATAAAATCAATGAAGCAAATATGTAGTTCCTTACTCACTATTAGTTAATGTTTTCTTGAATTATTTGTATTACATATTATAGAGAAATATGAATCAAAACTAAAGTAGAAACAAAAATTTTAAGAAATTTTCTATTCTAAATGGTGTGGTTTTGCTAGTTTAAACAAACTGGAGAAGATCCTTGCTTGAGTCAAAAATCAGGGCTATGATTATAGCACAGATAAGAGATATTTTAGATTAGGACCATACAAATAAGGACTTATAAACTACATAGTTTCAAACAGGTAATTTAGTTTCTCTATAAAATAACCAAAACAAATCAAGAAAGAACAGCTTAATAATAGGACTTCTTTTAAGGTAGTTCTAGTCTGTATCCCCTTTGCGATTATATTAGAATTAATAACTATGTGGAATTTAGAATGTTATATTAAAACCTGGTCTTTAGTAGGATTCTAATTTATTATGATGGTATCTGAAGTTATTAAAGAATGTTATGATTATTAAAGAATGTTATGACTAAAGAATGTTAGAACTAAGAGAATTTTTCAATCAAATTTGGAAATTATCACCTTTTTTTTTACTGTTATGGGTTAGCAAAGCGTGTTAACATCTAATCAGTAAAGCCTTCTTCAAATTACTCATTCTAACAATTTCTTCTTAGTAGTCTACTATTTAGCAGAACTGTAAGGCATGTGAGTTTCAGATAAAACAACAAAGAAGGGATGCCCACCAAGAGTTTAAAACTCTGGTTAGAATGGTTCTCTCAAAAGAAGATTATAATTGGATTATAATAAGAACCGTCAAATTGCAGATTAGGACTCTTGTTCACTCCTTTGTAATAAAAAAAAAATTTGAAACTGGGGTATGCCCCTTTTATATTGTAATAATAAAGGACTACGATCCAGGGCAAGACTAGAGGTTTTCTTCTCTATTCTTTCCTATTAGTGCCCGCTTGAACAGAGATACTTATGATGTATCTTTATTTGTTTAACAATATAATCAAAGGCTTATGTCATTTACCGATCATACATACATACATACATACATACATATATATAATTTAGAGTTTATTATTTAAAATAAAACTCCTAAATAAATTAAATAAATATAAATATGTCAAAATTAGAACTTTAATTAAATATTTTAAATTTAATTATTTTATTTTATTAATTTCTCAATTAATTAAATATTGGATTTTCTGTATAAAATTTTCATTAAATTAAATTAATAAATTATCTTTTAATTTGGTTTAATCACAACTAAAAATCACACCAGACCCACAAGACTAAATACAACAACTCAACTGAAGACAAATAACAAAATCAAACTCCAGGATCAGAATCGTGAATTCACGTCACTTAACAAATTCGGACATGTAAACAACTCAAATACTTGTCCTACTTTCTAGGACAATTGACTTAGATTAGGGTTTGGACTTAAGAATTATCTCCCCACTTATACCATTACTGCGATAGGGCACGCTCATCATGGAAATCAAAGAAGTAGATACCCGGTACTTACAATCTGCATAAAATCCATGCATGTACATACTCATATATTCTAAACTAAATAGGCAATGGTGGGAAGTGGTGCATCGTGTAGATCCCAACTAGTAAGTGACTACAACTCCCTCCCTCAACCACATCAAAAACGTCAATCATAAAATAAAACATACACGTACACCATACACGTGCAAGTATGGGGTAAGTAACCATAAAACTGCATATAAATCATTCATCTAACTAACATCATGAAATAACTGAAATCACTATATGAGCATACATGTAACATCATCTAAATAATCCTAAACACATGAAATAACTAAGTAACTCTATCACATAAATCAACTGAGTATGAAATAACCTTTAATCAAATTCAATAACCAAGTACCGATAATCATAAAACATAATCATATATAGGCTTAAAAGAATTCAGCAAAACAAATCTGAAAAGTCAACTAGGGATAGGCATTACATCCACTCCCCTTAGACTTAGGCTTACTCATGGAAGCCTACAAGATTCTGACACTACAATCTGAAAAGTAAACTAGGCGTAGGCATTACAATAACTCACAAGATTTCAAAAGTTGGGCACTATATACTAAAAGTTCTAACAAAATTATAAATGAATTCATTTATATTATAAACATTATTAATTCTAATTTAAGGGATGTGTTGTTAATTATTTAAGAAGTTGAAAGAGAATTGTGCCAATTGACCATTCCTTTCAGTTATTTTCTACAACAATGTTTCTTTCTCATTTCATCTCTTTAAGAACATATTTTGATCTTTATATTTGGCATGTCATTTCCACTTCTTTTTGTGTAGACCTCAGGCTGATTGTCCAATCCCTCATTCTTTTTTATTATGTCATTTCAACCACCTAATTTTTACATTGTTTTCTCCAAACATGATCTTCTATTTACTATTGACCTTACTTGTTGGCATGCCCATGTTGGCCTCCTCTAGAAGCAAGAAGAGGTAATTTCCCCTACCCATGATATTTCTTATTAAATATTTTGGCATTATTTGTTAGTTCTTGGTCTTGCATTCAATGTTTTGATGTATTTTAACAAGTCTAATGGCATATGGTCAACCAGTACAAACATGCATAGCATGCCAACATATGGCGCTATAACATCAATCTTCCACACACTAATCTAAGGCCATATATGATAACATCTTTAATATATTGCAACACATTAGCCATTACAACATTATCACAAATAAATGCCTCAAAGATGTCTAACCACCATCTAGCCAGGTGTTTGTAACATTTAGTTTTACAAGTCCAATCATCGAGTTCAATTTCTTCCTTATAACCTAAGGAGAAACAAACAAACGGTTTTATTTATGGGAGAATCTCTGTATATTTTGATATAATTTGACTATTATTTGTTATGTTACACAGATACCAAATACATTCATAGAAACATACATAGTCAAAGAAACATAAATCTCAACATCTTATCGTATACATGTCTAGACACCTAAAACCAAATGTTTCCAGACTAAGATTCACACATAATTTTCGACAGATTACATTACTTTCTGTCACAACCCACTCTTCCCTTACCCGAATAAATTGGCTCTCATTGCCACGTGGATCAGGGATACCAGTTCTAGAAACTGTTTTCTTTTAAATAAATGAAAAATAACTTACCTCGTCTCACCTTAACAATTTTTTTTATTATGAACTGGAAATTTTGTAACCGCCTACTTATCATTGTGTATGGGACTCTTTTTAAAGAGCATGGAGAGAAAACTGGGAATCCTTCCTGTTAGATTGTGGTGACATATGGCCGACATGTTATAACCCTAAAGCGGTTTAATACTTGTATAAAAGGGCTTAGGGTTGGGTATTTTTTTATGATGTTGTGATACGAAATTCGTTCTTGCGTCGGTATTGAGCTGTAAGGGATTACGGATTGTAATCAGGTTGTAATCACTGGATTGTAATAAGATAGGACTTGCTGTTTGGTGGACGTAGCCCAGGGATTGGGCGAACCACGTTAAATCTTGGTGCCTTGTGTTCATTTCTGTGTGTTCTATTATTTTCTGTTATTGGTTATATTTGCATGTAGTTTTTTATTTCTGTCTGTGGTTTATCCTAACAAGTGGTATCAGAGCAAGGTTTTCTTTCAGTTATCCTCTGCAGGAAAGTCTCACGGTTAAGTGGGAGTCTCACGGTTAAGTGGGAGTCTCACAGTTGAGTGGGAGCGATGGCAGATGAGGGTAAGTTGAGGGTTGACAGGTTTAATGGGCAGAACTTCTAGTTATGGAAGATGCAAATGGAAGACTATTTATATCAGAAGGATTTATGGAAGCCGTTGGAAGGAAAAGCCAAGAATCAGGGAACTATGTCAGAGGCTGAGTGGGATCTTTTGGACAGAAAGGCACTCGGAAGCATTCAGTTATGCTTGGCACCATCGGTGGCATTTAATATTACAAAAGCAAAGACGACAGAAGATTTGATGAAAACCCTAGCGACACTGTATGAAAAGCCCTCTGCTTCAAATAAGGTATTTCTCATGAAGCGTTTATTTAATATGAAAATGGAAGAAGGTGGATCTGTTGTAGATCATTTAAATGAGTTTAATACTATTACTAGTCAATTATCTTCTGTGGGTATCAATTTTGATGAAGAAATTAGGGCTCTCTTGATTTTGTGTTCTTTGCCTGAAAGTTGGAATGGCTTGGTAATGGCGATGAGTAATTCTGTTCCTGGATCTAGTACCCTAAAATATGATGATGTGATCGGTGTTATTTTAAGTGAGGAAACTCATAAAAAATCCTCAGGTGGATCTACATTAGGAAGTGCTTTAAATGCACAAACCAGGGGCAGAACGACTAAAAGAGGAAGTAACTCTGGAAATCGTGGAAAATCAAGAGGAAAGTCAAAGGGGAGGAGGTCTCAATCAAGAGGACCAAATGATTGCTGGTACTGTGGGAAACCAAGGCACAAAAAGAAAGATTGTTGGAATCAAAAGAGAAATGAAGGAGATAAATCAGATGGAGACAAGGAGGCAAATGTGGTAAGTAACAAATCCGAAAAGGATGCTTTGCTTCTGTCTTTAGAGAGTGTTGATGATTCATGGGTTTTAGATTCTGGTGCCTCATTTCATGCTACACCTCATAGAGGTTATTTCATTGATTATGTCCAAGGGGATTTTGGGCTTGTTTATTTGGGGGATAATGAACCCTGTCAGATTGTTGGAAAGGAAAAAATTAAGATTAAGTTGCAGAATGGGAATCATTAGCTACTACATGAGGTAAGACATGTTCCAAAACTAAGTAGAAATTTAATTTCAGCAGGGCAACTCGGTGATGAGGGTTGTGTAGTTACTTTTAATGATAAAAATTGGAAGGTTTCAAAAGGTTCCCTTGTAGTAGCAAAAGGTGTGAAAGTAGGCACCTTATATCTTTGTACAGGTCATATTGTTCCTTCTACTTTGATTGTTTCAGAGAAAAATGAATATTCAGGAACAATTACTGCAGTTGAGCAGGGAGAACAAATAGCTGCTATAGATTCTGATACAGCACTGTGGCACAATAGACTTGGGCACATGAGTGAGAAAGGTATGAAAGTACTTCATTCAAGGAAAGTTTTACCAGGTCTAAAATGTGTGAATATGGATTTCTATGAAAGTTGTGTGTATGGAAAACAAAAGAGAGTGAGTTTTGTAAAGACAGGGAAGGAAAACAAAAAGAAAAAATTAGAGCTTGTGCATACAGATGTATGGGGACCAGCCCAGGTATCTTCCCTTGGTGGCTCTCATTATTATGTTACATTTATTGATGACGCAACTAGAAAAGTATGGGTTTATTTCCTTAGACAGAAATTTGATGTATTTCAAACTTTTAAGAAATGGAAATGCTTGGTTGAAAATGAGACTGGTAAGAAATTAAAATGTCTCAGATTTGATAATGGTGGTGAGTATTGCAGTCATGAATTTGAAGATTATTGCTCCACTAATGGTATTCGTAGACAAAAAATTGTTCCAAGGACTCCACAGGAAAATGGAGTGGCTGAACGCATGAACAGGACTATAATGGAGCGCGCAAGGAGCATGAGGTTGCATATTGGGTTGCCCTTACACATGTGGGCGGAGGCTGTCAATACTGCAGTATATTTGATTAATAGAGGTCCCTCTACTCCTTTGGGCTGTGGTATTCCAGAGGAAGCATGGACTGGTAAGAAGGTGAGTTATTCTTTTCTCAAGACCTTCGGTTGTGAAGCTTTTGCTCATATAGACTCTGAAAATAGAACCAAGCTAGAAGCTAAATCAAAGAAATGTGTCTTTGTTGGATATGGCATTAATGAATTTGGTTATAGGCTTTGGGATTTTGAAAATCATAAAATTATAAGAAGCTGAGATGTCATATTCAATGAAAAAGTGTTGTACAAAGATCTGTTGCAGCAACATGAGAAGAAAGAAGATGACTATGTAGTGCTAGATAATACTCCAAAAGCTAATGTTCCAGCCATTCCTCATGATGTGCAACAACCGCAACAACAAATACCACACACACCAGTAAATGTTAGACGATCAACAAGGAAAATTAGACCTCCACAAAGTTTTTCTCCCTCTTTGTATTCTATTTTACTTACTAATGCTGGTGAACCTGAAATTTATGATGAAGCTGTGCAAGTGCATACTAAGATTCAGTGGGAGTCTGCAATGAAAGATGAAATGGACTCTTTGCTGAAAAATAAGACATGGGATTTGTGCAAGTTGCCTGCAGGTAAAAAGGCTTTACAGAATAAATGGGTTTACAGGTTGAAAGAAGAGGAAGGAGGTAAGAAAAGATTTAAGGCTAGGTTAGAAGGATTTGCACAGAAAAAGGGCATTGATTTTGATGAGATATTTTCTCCTGTTGTTAAAATGACTTCTATTTGTACTGTTTTAAGTCTTGTGGCTGCTAAAGATTTGCATTTAGAGCAGATGGATGTTAAAACAGCCTTTCTTCATGGTGATTTGGATGAAGAAATATATATGGCTCAGCCACAGGGTTTTGAGGTCAAAGGTAAGGAGAACTTAGTGTGCAAATTGAAGAAAAGTTTATATGGCTTGAAGCAAGCACCTCGGCAATGGTATCTGAAATTTGACAGTTTTATGCATGAGCATGGATATAATAGGTGTCATTCAGATTATTGTGTTTATTTTAAGAGGTTGGATGATGATAGCTACATTATTTTATGTCTATATGTTGATGATATGCTTATAGCTGGGTCTAACATGCATCATATTAAGGGGCTAAAACGCCAGTTAGCACATGCATTTGCTATGAAGGATTTGGGGGCAGCAAAACAAATCTTTGGTATGAAGATTTGCAGAGATAGGAAGAACAGAACATTGACGCTATCTCAAGCTGATTATGTTGAGAAGGTGTTGCAACGTTTCTCTATGGAGAATGCTAAAGCTGTCAGCACACCTTTACCTGGTCATTTGAAATTGACTAAGGAGATGTGTCCCAAGACACAGGAAGAGGAGGATAAGATGTCCAAGGTACCCTATGCTTCAGCTGTAGGAAGTTTGATGTATGATATGGTATGCACTAGGCCAGATATTGCACATGCAGTGGGAGTCATTAGCAGGTATATGAGTCATCCAGGATTTGAGCATTGGAATGCTGTCAAGTGGATTCTCAGATATTTGAGAGGAACATCCAATAAGTGTTTACACTTTGGGGGCTCTACTACTGATTTATAGGGCTATGTTGACTCAGATTTGGTAGGGGATATTGATACCAGGCGGAGTACTACAGATTATGTCTTTACTGTTGGTGGGGCAGCTGTGAGTTGGGTTTCTAGGTTATAGAAGATTAATGCTCTCTCCACTACAGAGGCAGAGTATGTTGCTGCTACAGAGGCAACCAAAGAGATGATATGGCTTCAGTTCTTCTTGGAAGAATTGGGACATCCTCAGAAGGATAATTATTTGTTCACAGATAGTCAGAGTGCCATTCATCTTGCTAAGAATTCAGCTCTACATTCTAAGACCAAAGACATACAGTTGCGGTACCATTTCATTTGGTTAGTTTTGGAGGATGGACAGTTAAAGCTGGAGAAGATACATACCAATGACAATCCAGCAGATATGTTGACAAAGGTTGTAACAAGGGAGAAGCTGAACTCCTCTTCAGCTTCGGTTGGTCTTTTAGACTGAACATGAATAAAAGAACAGTAGAGTCCAGGATGGTTTGATCCAGTGGGAGCCCCATGTGGTAGTAGTATTGCTACAGGATCAGTCTCCAAGTGGGAGATTGTTGTTTAGTGTGGAGCCTGATCAGTCCCCAAGTGGGAGATTGTTAGATTGTGGTGACTGATCAGGAAAGTACTGTACATACTTCATAAATAGTGGGGTTCAGAGCATCGGCCCGAAAAAAAAAATTTGGGCAGTAGCCGACATATTATGGCCGACATGTTATAACCCTAAAGCGGTTTAATACTTGTATAAAAGGGCTTAGGGTTGGGTATTTTTTTATGATGTTGTGATACGAAATTCGTTCTTGCGGCGGTATTGAGCTGTAAGGGATTACGGATTGTAATCACTGGATTGTAATAAGATCGGACTTGTTGTTTGGTGGACGTAGCCCAGGGATTGGGTGAACCACGTTAAATCTTGGTGCCTTGTGTTCATTTCTGTGTGTTCTATTATTTTCTATTATTGGTTATATTTGCATGTAGTTTTTTATTTATGTCTGTGGTTTATCCTAACACTTCCAACCTGCTTGGTTATGAATGTGTTATTAACCTGCTATATGGGAGTGGCTACAGTTAATTTTTGAGCGACACAAAACTATCTATGTTAAAGAGTCTATCCGTTGTGGTTGATGTTGTCCTTCGGAAGCTTGGTGAGATTTAGTATTACTGATGGAAGGGATCTAAAAATGATAGCATGTCTGGTAAGGAGAAAGGGAAGGATTTGAATATTTGGCAAACACAATTTGTGACCAAACAGGAAAATTGCTCACTCTGTATAATGAGTTCCATCCCAATTTACAAATTTTGATGGATCTTTGCAAGATCCACCTGTTAAAACTCTCATAACATTTCCATCTGTACGCACCGCATTTTATCATTAAAATTATATGGCAAACCTCCGTACCCGCAACATGCTGCCAGCGGATGCTTAGACCCTATGCACTCAAACCCAAACTAATATATTATTACCAGTGGACAAGCCCAAAGTTGAATCTTTTCTAAAAGATTATCCAAGAAGAATTTGCAGTACCCAAGTGTTTAATTTGTATAATTCATTTGGCGACAAACGGATTCTACAATGAAAAGCTATAATAGGCAGATTAAGGAGGGCGTTATAGGTGAGAGAGGCGTGGTTGTTGACTATCATGCACCCATTCTTATCCATTTTCGACAGATCACTACGAATGCCTAAAAGAGTTCGAGAGATGCAGATGCCAAAGTGCACACGGTTCGTCAGTGAGAAGCTGGTTGTTGGATGTTACAGAGATCGCCATGGATGCATAGGAGAGGCTTGGAAGGACGAGAGGGACACGTGGAAGGCAAGACATCAAACAAGCTTCAATTCACAGGTTTCTTTATTTGATTTAATCCAAATGGTCGATACTTTTTAAGCTCTGTGAAGTTCATTTTGGTCGACAACTGCTAGATAAACCATCCATCTATGTGTATGCTTGTCTGAAAATCTTTGGATTATCAGGATAAAGTCAGTAGAATGGACCCCTTATGATTGTTTTAAATGAAGGAAACATCCTTTTAGAAGTATTGTTCTCTATCAAGGGCGTAGATTCAAAAACTGTGTTGGTCATTTAAAAGATTTAACTTTTAATACTCAGTAGACTTTAACTACGGAAAGACATGCCTTGATAATACTTCAATAGAAAACTAGGTGGGTAGCATTCTATCATTTTATCTTCTTGGATTCACTAGGAGTTGTGAAGATTGGGATTTATAGAAAAGAGAGTTAACCATCCTCCTTACTTTGCTAGACTTTACCCCATGTTGGTCAATAGGGCTCCTTCTAATTATTTGAACATATTTTGCATTCGGGCGGGACTGCACAATGCATTTAGGTATGCATTGTGTTCAGTGAGGCTCCTTGTCATGGTGAAATATTAACAGGGCACTGTAGATTTTATAAGATGTAACTATGAGACTTATCTTTTACCTAAACCACAATGTGTCTATAGAGCTGCTTTGGGATTCGAGGCTCACAACTATTCAACAAAGGTTATGGGAATATCTTAACAATGTAAAGTAAACAGCTAAGTTGTGCCCTTTATTATTAATATTTTTTTATGAAAGGAAATTTAAGACAAGATAACATACTATGATTACTAATTGATCTATAAAGGGTTTCATTGATAGCTATGTGATTGGCTTAACCTATGTGTATGTATAACATGCGTCAAAAGAGAATTGATGGTAATAGATGGAAGTTGGATTAAAATTCTTGCTAGAGATGCACTAAAATGTTGTAATTAATTGATCCATGATTAAAGAACTTTATGTTTTATCCTTGTATGTGGATGGGAGTATGGTACTCAACGATGGATAAACCTTGTTATGTTCTACTTATTATAAATAATGGAACTGAAGTGACAACTAAGAAAATGTTGTTTGGTTATCTTGCTGACCAATTAATGTTCTTGACACTATTTGTGTAGCACAATTCCATTACTTCTCTTGGTTTTACTTGATTAGACTATCTCGTTGTCAGGCTGGGTATCTTTCATGTCAGGAAAGACTCCAGGGAAGCTTATCAACTTCATGGTAGGGTGGTAAAGCACTCCTGCAATATTCTCGCCTTGTGTTCTTAGACAGGTTCTGGAGCTCTTTTCAACTTGGTCGTCATGGTTATACCACTTGGTATCTGGTATCTAGTATCTGGTATTACAATTTCTTTTAAATTTGAGCATATATGTATATGTATCAATTTAATTAAAGTTAATGATAGTTAATCGACTAATGTTGACTAGTCTATATTCAAAAGACTTTGACTCTTGCTGATTTTTTTCCGCATATTACGGAGATTGCTGATGTGTCATTTGTTTTGCAGGGGCAGTCGTTACACTTTCTTCAACCAATGTTACAAATGGATGAATATTACAAGCAAAGATATGCGAAGGTGTTGTGTTCCAAACATTTAAATGTCAATGCTTGGGAGATAAAGGAAAGAGTAAATAATTGCACACAAGCCTTACAAAAAAGGAGTTGTGAGCCATAAAGATATAGCACATTCCACTTTGTATCTTCCCAAAAGAAGATAAAATACTTCACATTACCATCCATGCTCCACATATGACTGCTCCCTCAACTTGTTATGTTACTACATACCTCCTCCCATCCACAGCTTCCTCCATTTCCATAGGAAATGGAAACTTATTTAAAGGTATCTAGAGGGTGTCATGGTAGCAAATGTTGTATTACAAGGACAAATTTAGGTGTTGAAGCAATTTGAAGAACAGTTATAGATAAAGATTTCCTAAAGACATGGAAACTTATTTAAAGGTATCTAGAGGGTGAGTCATGGCAGCGAATGTTTTATTACAAGGACAAATTTAGGTTTTGAAGCAATTTGAAGAATAGTTATAGATAAAGAGGAAATGGAATAGTAAGAACTTGAAATGGTAGCTCAACTCGTTTTGTCTTATCCCATAGTTTTTTAGAGTAAGAATATTGTCGTGGTAAAAAAATCTTTGCTCTTTTTTCCTATTTTCCATCTAACATTCTAGTCTCAAATTAAGGGTCATTTGAGCTATTCAAGTAGCATGGATATTTTTAATTGTTTGGTTCGTTGATTTCTACATTAAAAAAAAGATATAGTATAGATTAATAAACCATGAGTTGCAAACTCTCTATTAATAATTAATCATCTTACTAATAACTGGTATGAAGTTTAGATATATAATATGAAGTAATTGACAATGTTTATCTATGCTAAAAGCATTATTCACTATTGTTAGTGTTCTCAACTGATTGCCCAGCCTAATTATCTATATAAAGTTGTTATCTTTAATACTCAATATTCTCCTATCAATGGTCTACAAACATGTAACAATGGCTTGTTCTCTTCTACACTTCAAGCCCTTCTAAACCTAGGGGATAACCCTTGATTCAATATTTGAATTACAAGCCTTGTATATTAAGATGTTGGTTGAGCACTTTATTTCCTCAAATTGGCAAGATCCTTAATAATTTACTCTATTCAACACATTGAGAACGTGAAATAACTTAAACATGTCAATGAAAAATACATATTGGACCAGAAAATGTTGGAAATGTTAGCATTGATGTCAAGGTTTGCTTGGAACTGATGCCATTGATGTCAAGAAGGAACAGTGAAGAGAATGTTCACATAATTATCATTGATGTGAAAGCAAATGAATGAGGATGATTAAAGTATCATCATTAATATTAAAGGTCAACTCTACTGCAAAAAAACATGTATCAATTTTAGAAGAGTAAGTCATGGTAATCAAGAGGAAGTAATTTTCTTATCGAGCAGTGATTGTGATGATTAAGAAGAGATGCAATAACAAGGAGCAATAAATTACACTTAATGATCAGTCCATATAGGATAGCAGTCGACTTTGTGAAGATATATACATACATGATAGTTGACTACAAAGGATATGACAGCCAACTTGAGTGCAAATCATACTAAACATGCATATGTTAAGGAGAACTCTTCCCTTGACAAACTCGAGCCTATGTGATACAAACGAGAATTTGTTTATATTAAACAAGCAGCAATATAGTGATTTCATTAAGGAATGATCAGTATATGATATGAATGTTGAAAAGTTGCCATTGACACTACGATATAGTTGAAAGATAAAACAGTACAGATCTAAAAGTAGCAACTTCATCATGAATGTAGCCAGGTTTAAGGTTATAATATGTTCAATAGAACACATCAAATTCATCCATGAAAGGTGCATTAGACAGTATTTAATAAGAAACAATCAATATCCTTGAGACATTGATAGTATGCAATGATGACTTCCTCGCATAATGTCCACTGATGTGAAGGATAAAGAAATAATAAAGCAAGCATTGAAGCAGAGGCCTCATCAAAGAGTCTTTTAAAAGCAAAATGTATGGGCAATGGTGACAATTTGTTGAAAAGGAAGTAATTACCAAACATCAAGAATTTAATGTAAGGAGCAACAAGATAACACAAGGCAGAGTTTTATTAAAGGCAACACTTACTTCAGCATACAAATTGCTCCAATTCATACATGTCTGACAATCTATCCAAGGTAACTTTGTTACAAAAGAATAAAAAACCACCTTATTTGAAATTGATCGAGCTTTAATTACATAACATTGTTAGGTATAATAAAAAAATGGCATTTTTGTTGTATCAAGCCAACCGTGTCAGATGAAATCAATTTTTCTATAGCCAGTCAACTGAAAATGATTGTTTCAAGGACTGCACAGTAAATATGCATCCAGAGAACATGCATTCTTATGATACATTGATTCATACTTATGCAAAAGATTCAATTTTCAAGATTTGTTCAAAAAATGAACAGTTGAAAAAATTCAGCTTATGATCGCAAAGTAGGAGCAGGAAAATGTGATGATGCAAAACCTGAACGTTTAAAATTGGATGCATCAAACAGATCAATAAACTGTTGATCTAAGTGTCTTGCTTTCAATCCAGCAAAGCGCTGGTATTCATCAAAAATTGATGATAAGCACCAACTCTGTACTTTTCTAAGGCATCCTACCAGGCAGCCAGTACGATGCTGCACAAATGATAGCTGTAAGAGTATGTGTGCATAGAAAAATAAATTTTGAAATTTCTCTCATTTTCACTAACATAATGTGCAATGTATAATATTTTACCTTTCCTCGCTTGCAATGAATCAGAACAGGATGATTCCTAACATCTGTGACACATAAGAGAAAAAAGGAAAATCAAATGAACAATTATATCTTACAGAAAATTATTAGATGGCAGTAGAGACAAATTTTGTTTAAAAAAATTACCTAACAAAACCTTTAATGCTTCTCGTATGGTATTCTCTGGTATATTAACAAAAGGCTCCTGTCAACCAAAAGGCAAGGACATCAAATTGAATTACAGTAATCAGACTCTATAAAGATAAGAAGTAGATACACATTACTCGACTATTACACAGGAATAAATAGATGTACAACAATTTCGAAAGAAGTTCTCATAAATCCTTCCTGATACAAAAATGGAAAATATGATGATAATAGAGGGAACCAAAGCCCAGCCCTCTTATCTATGCAGAATTCCTAGCCCCAAGAACTAGTTAGGGCAAATTCAAGCAGTAAATAAATGTTGCCGAACTAATCAAGGAAGTGCCAGCTAGGCTTACATAGCATGAATATATTTCTTTAAACAAGCTGTTGTGTGTGTTTCTGCTCTATGGTCCAGCAGTATACTGGGAAATGCACCTCCTGATACAGTAATGCATCTCAATTTAAACAACACAAGATCCTGGAGAATGTATCTTGTGTATCTTAGAGACATCCTGAATGTCTCTTTCCTCCTATCTCTAGATATCTCCAAGGAATCAATCTACAGGTGCCTTAAAAAACGGAGAAATAATAAAACAAATAATTATTAATTATGTTTCATCTTCCCGAGCCCTAAAAAGAACATGGTGCCTGCTACCTTTTAAAGCCTTCAAACATTAAAAGTAAATTCATAAAATTTATCATTTTTCAGCAATTGATAATTTAACATTCCATATTTTCACAGGTAACATAATATGATTTGTCTGGAAACCACTGTGCAGTTCTTTTGTTTCCATAATTCTGAATCTTTTTTGAGATCCCTCTCCAGTGAAGTATAGATTTTTTATAAAAAATCAACTGAATATTGTCAAAAATCAAAAAATGTTATTATTCAATTTTGATGTGTGAAAAAGGGGAATATTCGTATAATTATCCCAATACCCCAAATCTCGCCTTTACAGATGTAGATATACAAATGCCTTGAAAAATTATCAAACAATAGACATGGATGCATTAATTAAAATACATTCAAAAAGCCCCCTCATAAATGTTTCTCGCTGCTAGATTATAGGTAGACCCAAGCACAACACTTTCAAGTATCCTACATTGTGGATGGAAGCATATTTTGCAAGATTCAGAATGTATAAGGTGCACACCTAACCAAGAGAGATAGATGATGAATAATGCATCTCTGGTACTCTTGGAGACAACATAAATCTCCACTCATCTGTCATCTCTAGATATCTCTAGGGTGGGAGCCTCATAGGTACCCTTATTTGTAACAAAAATAAATTAAATAAAGACTTAAACTTTTGTTTTCTCAAGACCTAAAGAAAGCATGATGCCCATCCAATACCTTCTAGAAGTATTTAAATGTCAAAAGAAAATCCTAATATTTCTGATTTTTGGCAGCAGTTGACAGTTAAAATTTAAAAATGAATGTTTATTTTAAAATTTGAAATTTAATAAACATATCTAAACCATTTTTCCTGAATAAAGCAGTACCCATACTCATATACATGCTTATGCTTGATGTACCCTAATGACTATGTATGTCAGATATCAGTTCAAATTTGAACTCACTGCAAACAGACAATCTCACATATCTTCCAAAACAAACTATATATCAAAATGATAAGGCTTCTCACCTTCCATTGATCCTATATAGTATAGATATCTTAGATATATCTATCTAAAGAAATGCCAATAGATATCCACTACAAAATTATTAAAATTTAATTTACTACATCCAAAACTATTTATATTTTCTTTCTCTATTTATTTATTTTCACTAATTTAAGCTTTCTATTTTGATTTCTAAATGATGATTTAGAATCCAAAGATTATAATTTTAACATATATTTTATGTGGTGATCATTAAATTATTTTTAAAAGTATATTCTGTTTATAATAAAATTTAAAATTTTGACGTGTATATGGTTGTCAAATTTAACCTAGAAAGATATAAGTTAACACGCTCACACCTTTCTACTCCACCCTTTCTGCCATTGAATAAGGCCTATCGGCATTAATCAGTTATCAACGTTATGTTGTACAAGTAACTTGGCCTCCATGAAAAAGTCTCTTCCTACTTTTTGTTAAAAGAACTTTTGAAGCTCCATTTGAAAGGTATTGAAGAACCATATCTCCTCCATCAGATCTGAATTTCAGCTCCATTGCCAAATAGTTTTGAAAAAAGTTGCCAAATTGGGAATGGGAACACAAAAGGGTACAGTCATGTGGGTACGAAACGCTGGTACACCAGCTTTTTGTTGACGTGTTGGGTACATTTTCAGTACATTCATATATATATGCACACACACATATACATGTGTTTATTTAATATATAAATGGTAAAGATATGCAGCTAAAAAATAGAATTAAGTTTAGAATGACATATACCAATACATTTGCTAAAGAAAACCATTACAAATTTCTAATTTCAGTTTTCAGTATCAAAAAGATCAAACTAGAATCTCATGATAGATACATTCAGAGTTTGCTAATCAGCAATGTAGGTCTTAAAAATATCTAAAAGATCAAACTAGAATCATTAACCATTTCCACATTTAGAAGCACAAATCCCAGAAGTGTACCACAGGAGATTCGTTTCAGAATCCAATTCCAGTACATTTCGTACCTGGAATCGCCCAAAAACTCCCATAATTCAGCAACTAAGGTTTTGGGTGAACTATCCAAATGAATGCAACATCCAACCTTTGTACACCCAAGACAACATTAGTCTCACCTATGAAGGTTTGGTGAATCCATCAACTATGATAACATTGAGACCCCTAAATCTTTTGTTTTCAATTGTTTATTGGCTACCAATACCTTAACCATGAGGTTATTGGTGGCCCCACTATAAATTATAACTACCCTTACAATATCCATGAACTTTAAAAGTATGATACTTAGAAGCACCAGAAAAGGTGCAATTTTCCTCACTACTCTCAAGTTCCGATTCCTGTACAACAACCTTTAGATGTAGATCTTCTATTTTTTAATCTTCATCTAAAACAACCTCTATGTAGTGTATCTAATCTTTTCACAAACATTTGTGGCCAAGCTCACATGGCTCTTTAAAAGAAAAAAAAACATTTCTTTAATTAGATTCCAGGTACCATTCTTAGATTCTCCAATTTTGTTTCTTTTCTATGGAAATGCCTTCTATTAGGGAAGGCCTTCTTGAAAAGGTTCTAATGCTGCTCCACATATGGGATCTTCAAATATAATTTAGTTTTGACTGCTTAAGGCTTCAAGTTCAAGGTTCTATTGATGGCTTCCTAAAGTGTTTATTGAAATACAAACCAAATCCTTGATAGGCCAAGTTAATCCTCCTATAAATAGCACAATAATCTCAAAATCTTGGCCACGTCACATTTGATACCATCACAACTAATTTCTAAAATTTTGGCCAAATAATTTTCCGTTGTTCCTTCTTGCTTCGACCATGCTAACTCTCAAAAATGAGCATTTCTTTCCTTTTTATCAAATCTTTTTTTAACCTTTGACTAAATGCTTCTAAGATGGTGACAAAAATTGTGCCCCTAAATAACCATGCCATGCTACCACCAATCATGGCCCATACCTTCCAAACACAAGTTAGCAAACTTGAATGCCTCCTTTTCATACCTGGGATTCGATGAAAAATATGTATCCGATTTTTGCAATCAAGCCATACCAAAACATTGGTTTGAGCCATCATAAGGTAAGGTGATCTTACCATACCAATGTCATTTACGTTTTCAAGATTAATCGAGTCAATTTATCCTTCCTCTCCTTTGCCCCTTCTTTATCCTCAAACCATAGAACTTAAGGATAAATCAGCACAAACTGCTTGACTTAGGATACCATATTCTTCATGATACCTGGTCATACATCTACCGTATGTGACCGAAATTGTTGCTCCTCCTCTAGTTGGTCTTCTCTTCGTCACAAACTTGCCTAGAAAGCACTTGTGGAAGAGTTGATTAAAACCATCTCATTGGTTAAAGTCTTAGTTACCGATTCGGGATACGAATCCGATTCGGGCACGTGAATCGGATCCGTGGATTCGTGATTTTTTTTTTCCCGATTAGGATTCGTGGAGGATTTGTGAATATATATGTATATATTACTGATCTTGCCCAAGCCCCAACTAGTAACAAATATATATATATATATATATATATATATATATATATATATATATATATATATATATATATTTGTTACTAGTTGGGGCTTGGGCAAGATCAGTAATATATACATATATATTCACAAATCCTCCACGAATCCTAATATATATATATATATATATTTGTTTCTCTCATTTATTAGTATATATAATGCATAAAAAGGTCATTTTAGCACTAGAAAGCAAAAAAATATATTTAAAAAAGTCATATTAAATAACTTAGACTCACTTAAACCTGTCGATCCTTGAGGATTCATGCTGTATCCTTGAGGATTCGTGCTTGGATTCATGCAGATCCTGGCAGGATCCTTGTTTTACACAGTGGATTCGTCAGGATTCGTGAGCCATGAATCCGGACGAATCCACTATGTAAAACAAGGATCCTACCCGGATCTGCACGAATCCAGGCACGAATCTAGATCCGGATCGGACCCGAATCCGGATCCGGCCTCTAGGGCATGAATCCGGTAACTAAGGTTAAAGTACTTCCTCCCCTATTTTGATTAGCTGTACAAATATTCAAATTATGCAATGTTTGCATCATTTTGGTTAACAGATTTTGTAATTGATAAGTAGGAGATGATTTCCACAGCTAGTCAAATTGTGATGTGAATATCAGGATTTAACTGTGTGATTTTTGAGTCAAACTCGATGACCCATGTTTCATGAGTAGTGATTCAACACGAATCCATCTCTCATGAGAATAAATGGAACACTTAGCACTCATTGGATCTAGGTGATGCTCACAGGGGTGAAGCACCGGGACTTCCCGGGAGGTCACCCATCCCAGTACTACTCCAGCCTGAGCGCGCTTAACTACGAAGTTTCCTCCACAGTTAAACCCAAAGCTTGCAACCCCATTTGCAAAACCTTCACCAAGTGTTGTGCCTTATGAACCATTCATTAGAAAGCCCCTTAAGCTCATCAATTGATAAGTAGGAGATGATTTCCACAGCTAGTCAAATTGTGATGTGAATATCAGGATTTAACTGTGTGATTTTTGAGTCAAACTCGATGACCCATGTTTCATGAGTAGTGATTCAACACGAATCCATCTCTCATGAGAATAAATGGAACACTTAGCACTCATTGGATCTAGGTGATGCTCACAGGGGTGAAGCACCGGGACTTCCCGGGAGGTCACCCATCCCAGTACTACTCCAGCCTGAGCGCGCTTAACTACGAAGTTTCCTCCACAGTTAAACCCAAAGCTTGCAACCCCATTTGCAAAACCTTCACCAAGTGTTGTGCCTTATGAACCATTCATTAGAAAGCCCCTTAAGCTCATCAATTGATAAGTAGGAGATGATTTCCACAGCTAGTCAAATTGTGATGTGAATATCAGGATTTAACTGTGTGATTTTTGAGTCAAACTCGATGACCCATGTTTCATGAGTAGTGATTCAACACGAATCCATCTCTCATGAGAATAAATGGAACACTTAGCACTCATTGGATCTAGGTGATGCTCACAGGGGTGAAGCACCGGGACTTCCCGGGAGGTCACCCATCCCAGTACTACTCCAGCCTGAGCGCGCTTAACTACGAAGTTTCCTCCACAGTTAAACCCAAAGCTTGCAACCCCATTTGCAAAACCTTCACCAAGTGTTGTGCCTTATGAACCATTCATTAGAAAGCCCCTTAAGCTCATCAATTGATAAGTAGGAGATGATTTCCACAGCTAGTCAAATTGTGATGTGAATATCAGGATTTAACTGTGTGATTTTTGAGTCAAACTCGATGACCCATGTTTCATGAGTAGTGATTCAACACGAATCCATCTCTCATGAGAATAAATGGAACACTTAGCACTCATTGGATCTAGGTGATGCTCACAGGGGTGAAGCACCGGGACTTCCCGGGAGGTCACCCATCCCAGTACTACTCCAGCCTGAGCGCGCTTAACTACGAAGTTTCCTCCACAGTTAAACCCAAAGCTTGCAACCCCATTTGCAAAACCTTCACCAAGTGTTGTGCCTTATGAACCATTCATTAGAAAGCCCCTTAAGCTCATCAATTGATAAGTAGGAGATGATTTCCACAGCTAGTCAAATTGTGATGTGAATATCAGGATTTAACTGTGTGATTTTTGAGTCAAACTCGATGACCCATGTTTCATGAGTAGTGATTCAACACGAATCCATCTCTCATGAGAATAAATGGAACACTTAGCACTCATTGGATCTAGGTGATGCTCACAGGGGTGAAGCACCGGGACTTCCCGGGAGGTCACCCATCCCAGTACTACTCCAGCCTGAGCGCGCTTAACTACGAAGTTTCCTCCACAGTTAAACCCAAAGCTTGCAACCCCATTTGCAAAACCTTCACCAAGTGTTGTGCCTTATGAACCATTCATTAGAAAGCCCCTTAAGCTCATCAATTGATAAGTAGGAGATGATTTCCACAGCTAGTCAAATTGTGATGTGAATATCAGGATTTAACTGTGTGATTTTTGAGTCAAACTCGATGACCCATGTTTCATGAGTAGTGATTCAACACGAATCCATCTCTCATGAGAATAAATGGAACAGATTTTGTAATGTCACCTTCCCTAAGCGCATCAGCATGGTGGACCATTAACCTATTCAGAGGGTCCGGTAGGCAGGGGACTCGTGCTGACAGTTTGATCCAACAACTGGTAGCAATTGGTGTTATAATGAGATCAGGTGGTTGAGACGTACATAACACCCTTTTCTGAAGTGGTTTTGGTTAGATTTCTTGTACTATTTTTAGTAAGTCAGCCCAGCAGAGACAGAGGCAGAGGCAGAGCTGGACCCAGACCCTCACTCGTCCTAGTCCGTATCCCTCTATACAGGATTTCTTTGTACCGAGAAAGGACTGATGGTCCTTTCTTTCTTCTGTTCTTTTTCCTCTTGTTGCGATCTATTCTCTTTTCTTCTCCAGTCACCATTGGATGCTCCTGCTGGTTTACCTTTCTTTGCTGTACTGTTGTATCTTTCAGTTCCATAGACCCTTGTTGGTCTCTTGTTGGACATTAATAATCTTATCTTATTTTAGTGTTACTCGTTTAAGTTGTGTAAGTGGGTGCCTTTATCTTGATATTCAATACAGTCTAGTGCTTTTTAAATTTTAGTAAGTTATAGTTATTCAGTCCAATTAAATATTTAACTTTATCATTGTTTTAATTTATTTGAGTACTACAGTGGCACTGAAATAATAAAGTGCAGATATTCAAAAAAGGGGTCTTATTGGGATGAGCACCTCTTTTGAGGAGATAAGGACTTAGAATAATATTTAAAGACTCCTTGGCTAGGCATGCCTTTTTGAGGGCCTATAAAGGCACATTTGAGAGCTCATTTTTATATGGTTAGAATTGATATTTTGGAGACTTCCCTTGCTGGTTGAACTTGTTTGACTGGTAGCTTTGCAAGGAACATCTTCTGCATTGGTGAAAGATCCGATCTCGAAGTTTAATGGTGATTTCAATCAAAGAGCATCATTGGGCTTCATTGTTGAGTTGATCTTCAGTTTCCTTCATGCAGCAAAATTTGAAAGGATTGTTTGGAGAACAGATTGGATAAGCTTGTAGCAGATTTAGGTGCAGACTGCACCCCCTTTGTCAGTTGTACCATATTGCCTGCTGACCATACCTCTCTAGAAAGCTATGCTACTTCATTTATTGTTGGCACAATGGTTTTGGAGGTGTTATTATTTTCTGCATTCGTGGCGCTTAGGGTTGGAGAACAGATTTGTATTCATTGTGCAACTTCAAGTTCTGCTCTGGAGGAGTAAGTCCAATTTTGGAGGTTCCTATTGCTGGTTTACTCTGTTATTGCTCAATATTGTATGTTATCAGCAAATAGGTATGTTGAATATTTGATTGTAGTGTCTTTATATCAACTAGGTATCCTTGAAATTAATGATACAATGTACTTTCGGGTATTTCTGGTTGGGGTCATTTCAATATATTGTTCTTTCAGTTCAGTATAATTGCAATATTTATCTGTTGTGAAACACAAAAGTAAAAAATTCTGAATTTCCATGATCAAACACATTAAAACAGGGAACAAAAATGTTTGTCACAGATTTGTCAACTAACTTTGACCTTGCATGATAATAGTGAGTTGTCAACTGTCTTTGACCTCGCATGATGATAGCAAGTTGTCAACCGTCTTTGACCTCAAATGATGATAGTGAGCTGTAAATTGGTTCTTTCTCCCTTATAGAAGAACTACTTTCTCATTCTACGATATCAATATTTTCTATTTTAATCTCTGCTTTTGTTTTTTAAAGGCTACATCATTGAGATCTCCTTTTTCTCTCGTGGTATCTAAAATTTAAACTCTTTGTAACAAGAAAGTATGTGGGGTATGCTGCATCAATAATATAGTTCTTCCCCAAGAAAGATAGCTCTTTGAAACTAAGACGTGTGTGAGGTAATCCTTTGCATCACAAAAATTATTCTTCCCCAAGAAAGTTAGCAAGATCACTACACTAAAACCACTATAATGTACCAGAATACATTTTTTTTCAGTTTTCTGAGGTTAGAGTACCAAAGTTTAGACAACAAACTAAAAAAAGAAACAAGTAGATAGAAATTTCTTATCAAAACCTCAGTGGTAGTTATACAACTTCACATGCAATCCTTATTATCAGATCTAAATTGTGCAAGTCAATTACATAAAAAATAAGAGCTGATTTGTAAACCCTTGCTTACCAAAATGAATACACGGGGAAAGGCAAACCTTGGCAACCAAGTTTGTTCAATTGTAGTAGCAGAAACATGTCACAATGTTGATATGATGTACTTAAATCACAATTCCAAATCCAAATGTATGTACTGATTGTATGACTAGAAAAAGATCATTACTTCTTGTAGGCCACTGTGCCCTACTAAAGGGCTCGGATCTAATCTACAGTGTGTAATAACTGGCCCCAAAAAGTGTTGAGGCTGCTAAAATGCATATCAGTCGGTGACAGCTGCAAGAATAGCAAATAGGCAGCTAGAAACAAATCTGGAAACAAGAATTAAGAGTATGTCAAATCCTCCTTAGTGCTAGCACCCAAGGCCAAGATCTAGAAAATATCGATCTCTTCAACAAGAATTAAACTGATATTGAACACACCCTCCAAAAATACCCTAATGGCACATGTGGTGTAAACACACATACACCATTACAATTCGGGATCCCTTCTTTTTGTCACTTAGTGCCTTTGTGTTTGGCTTAGTTTATCGTAGGTGTTTGTTAGCTTTTCTTAGATTGGCAATAATTTTGGTATCTTGGCCCCTAGCTACTGGGACAGTTGTACTGTCTTGTCAATCTAGAGGGGACTTTAATCAAATCCTGAGAAAAGTGTGGAGTTGAGAAGTTGTATTTGCCAATGTTGGAAATTGAGGGTGAAGTTGTCAAAATTCCATTAGGTTGTCAAAATGTTGTCAAGATTGGGAATCAAGGCGTCACGGATGAAATTTGTGATATGCTAAATGGAAATGTTAAGTGGAAATGAAAATCCAAATTTTTCCGAGGAGAAATAATATTTTCAAACTTTAAAAGGAAAACAAGGGAAAAAAATTCTAAAACTCATTAGTTGAAATTAAAAAAAAACCCCAAGAGAATTTGAAATGAAAATGAAATCCTTAGAACTCTGTTTTAAAATCAAGGTTTCCACATTTTCACCTACAACCAAGTTTCCACTTCCATTTCTACCTAAAAGGTGATTTTCCTTTACCATTTCCACCTTAAAGTCAGTCTCTCTTTGCTATTTTCAGCTAAAAGTCTCAAATCTGCCCTAGGAGCAAATCATTTCCCTCTAAATTGCTCATTTGTGCTCCTCAGTCAAACACAGTGCCACCTAAATTCCTCAAAACGCCCACCACAAACTTTAATCTCCACCTATAACATTTCCAGCTAAACCTGGAAATCCCACTCCTTAGAAAATGCAATTTTAAATTGCAAAAAGTTGTGTAAAGGTCAGCCCTATCAAAAAGGAAGCAAATCCTAAGATGCACGCCCAAAAGAAAAGGTTTCAAAATACAAATATGCAATTTCAAAGTCAGCTCTCATTGTGCAAAAGTACAAATTCAAGTTGAAAAATGTATAAAACAGGGAGGAAAAGGAGTCGCCCCAAAACAAATTCAATTCATAAAATTTCACAGTAAATCTGATCCAAGGCAGAAGTAGAGAGAAGTTTTCAGCAGAGATGGAGATTCAAATAGGATGCAAAGAGTGCATTTAGAATCAAGGTAAGAGTGACTTGAAATCAGATCCGAGCAGAGCAGTCAAGGAGCAAATTTATCAGCACCTAGGCAAATCCTACCAAATTTGCAGAGACGAAACAAATTAGAAATCTGAATTGCAGATGAAACTAAAGCAGGGATAAATTGGAACCTAACACCCTAAACTGCAAATTCCAGAATTAAAAGCAGATCAGCCTTCATATCAGATGTTCAATCACAAAGAAAAGAGGGTCAAAAGTGAATTGAGAAGCATAAGTGCAAACTTCAGCAAGATAAGAACAATTTTCATCAAGTGAATTGGATTCAAGGAGCAACAATTATTCATGAAGGATGTCATCAAACACAAATCAGTAGTGAATAAGACCAGCAGAAGAGCATATTCAAATCCGAATCGCAGAAATAAGCGCTGGAGAGATGTGAATATCAGAGTAGAAAAAGAAGATCAAAAATCAAACCAAAATCAGATTGCAAGAGTGAATTCCTAAACAAAACTACACCATTTTAATCATATCAAATCCGATTTCAGTACAGAACAAGAGTAGATTAAAAAAAAGGCAGATTGAAATAAGGTCAAAACACAATTTCTAGTGAGGACCTAAGGTGTAAAGTTTTTAGATTGCAGGTGCAAGTTAGAAGCAGAATAAAAGGATGAAATTCCCACGCCTAGGTTGAAAAATCAGAATTCCCAGCAGTCTTCATCAAGAAGAAAAAAGTTAAGTCAGAGTCAAAGAAAGAAAAATCAGAATGAAGAAGGCATTTCCAGATCTGGATCAATGGTTGCATGGAATTCCAAGACTTAGGGCCCGTTTGGTGAGCGGAATAGGAATACGTATTCTGGAATACATATTCCGGAATACGTATTCTGGAATAGAACGTATTCCTGTTCTCCGTTTGGTTCAGCCAATATTTGATGGGAATTTGCGGACCCGAAAATTTATGTTTTCTAAAATTAAAAAAAATGGAATAGGAATACGTATTCCAATACCACCTATTTTGGTGGAATTGCAAAACCCCATTTTTGGGCCAAAAATGGAATACGTATTCCATTTTTGCTTCGTATTCCAATCCTGTTTTGGTGCATCCAAACAAGGAATTCACAATTTTTGGAATACGTATTCCTATTCCGCTCACCAAACGGGCCCTTAAGGAAGATGCAAATTACATCAGAAACATTAGCACTTTCAGGTTCACAACATGGATTGCAAGAGGATCTCAAATCAACTTCAAGATTGTCAAGAAGAATTCAGATTATTCCGAGAATTCCAAATTTCTGATTTTTTTCCAAGTATTGAATGCCACTCCAGATCTAAGTCCTAGATATCCAAATACAAATTCAATTTTAAAATCCAGTCAGACTTCCAATTCAAGATCAAGAATCTTCAAATCCAAGATTGTGAATTTCAAGTCAAGATCCCTTTGTCTATCATGAGAGTTATCCCTTCTCTAATAATTGAATAATCTGATAATAGGGTGGACAGGCAACTACTTTATATAAGCTGGCTATTTTTTTCCAGTTCACTCTTTGCAGTCCGGCCCTATTATTTTTGATCCAAAATCTTCTCTTTTTCAGAATTGATGCAAGGAAAGAATGGTAGAAGGAAGTGAATGAAGAGATACCGCAAGAAGTTTCTCAAAGGGACTCAATGAAGAGGACATTGCAACTTCAAAGAAGAGCATTATAACATGAACAAGGAAGGGTTCAACGCAAAGCTCAAGGAAGAGAAGACATCGTCATGAACAGGACAGGCCCAAGGTATTCAAGACATGCAAAGAGGTGAACAAGAGAGGACAAGAATCCCAATTTAAGGAACAAATTCAAAATCAAGGAGGTGTGTTGCTTTACAAATTAAGATGCCATATCGATCTTGAATTTCCTTTGCAAATCAAAGATCAAAATGAAGGACTCAATGACCCAAAAGATCCTCTGGACTCTTCAAAGTTCAGGGGTAGTTTGGTCCATGGACATATTGTGAGACGATCACAACCCAGTATGCTAAAACTTGTCCATTGACATTAAAATCAGTTTTGTGGAAATAGAGTTGCCAGGTTGAATTATCAATGTATAGCAAAGGCCTTGGCTCTTAGCATATCATCACTCAAGAAAGCTTGATGTTTCACAATGGTCTTATCTTGGATTTCTTCAAGATCTGGAACTCTTCCAATTTCAAGTTCTGCACATGGTTCTTCTGGCTTGGTTGAATCTTTAGCATGCGGGTCAATTTCTGCCTCTGTCCCAAATTGCTCATCTACTTCCTCTCCACTGCTTGGTTTCATCCCATTTAAAGAAACAGCATATCTTGCTATCATGATGGAATCCTCTTCACTGTCTTCTCCAATTTCCTCAACCAACATCTTTTCCTCCTTGCCAGTGAGATTCATAACTAATCAACCCATCGACTCTCTGAACTGGATCCTTTATCTCTACAAAAGCCCCTAATTGGAAATTTCTTCATGCTTTCTCACTTCTGCAGTCCAAATATTTCTCCTATTTGATTTCCTCTCTTCAAAATTAATATGATTGACACAATTCCATAGACGCATCTTCTCATTCCTAGCAATCATGTAGTAGCTTCTTTTTCTTCCAGTTATGTATCATCTGGTTGTTGAGAAAATATTCAGGATTGTGTCTTTTGTGCTTGTACAGAACTCATATAAGATCATTTCAGCTCACTTGATGGAAGATCTGTGCTCAAAATATAAATTCTCTATACTCAAAGAAATTTCAATAGAGCTATTTTCCCAATCAACTCAAACTATTCATCAGCAGATCCCAGCTGTCAAACCAACTCCAAAGCCACCAACCTAATTGGGCCATGCAGGACTAGCCTGAACAGGGGCATCTTGGACCCATATAACCTAATATACATTTGATTTTAGCCACCAACCTGCTCAATTATAATCTGGGCTTTCAGAAGTGGGTATGGATCATTGCAGCTAAATCCATTCTAGCCAAGTCATTACGGATAATTGGCTTCATACTCCAACAAAAATGTCTTTGCACATTGGATAATTAACTCAGAAATGGTGTTATCCATATTGGATACACCATAGCTGCACAGGTCTTGGGAAAACTTTGTTCATTGTGGCAACCTAGGAGTACAACAGTTGCTCTATCTTATAATACCATTTTGTGTCATGCTTGAATGTGTGTGGACCTTATTTCTTCTTTATGTACTCAAACAATGCCTGCTCCAAAACATTTGAAAGTAACCCAGCATAATCATATAAGACAATATTGTAAGTATGCGATGCATCACACAGGAAAACTACAGCAGGCTGATCAACCGTTTTATTGCTATTAATTCACAATACTGGTAGAAGCAAGGTTATGTAGTTCAGAAGTAGTTCTTGAACATGGTGACATTATTCACCATAATTCTACTAAATATGGAATATTAGTACCATAGAAAACAGTTGCAGCTCAACATTCCCATACAAGTGTCTGTTCTTTTCGCACCTGATCCTTGAAAGCGCATTCTATATGCTTTTCAGGTTATCACTTCTAAGACCAAAACTTTTCTTGATAGCCTTCTCATTCAAATCTAGCATTAATTCTCTCGCTTCTCTTCATAGTTCCAGACTTGTTGTCATAATACTTGGCAATTCATGTGATAACATTGGGATTCTTGAAGCAGTTTGGAATCACCCCTTTACCAAAATCATAGACCCAGATATTATAGATTATTAGGGAGCTTACATTTAACTTACTTCCAATCTATGGTCCGTGAAAAACTTCCATGGATTCTATTATTTATGGTCTAAAATACAAGATATAATCAAGGCAAGCATAAACAATTCAACTAAATTCAAGCCAAGCTGAGAACATGTCAACAGCTAGAACCAAATGTAGAATGAGAACTCGCCACTACAACACTTGCAGATCCATTTCTCTAAAATTTCATATACTTGTCAAATATAATTTGCCTGGTTTACCACTCTTTAATTTGCCAAATCCCTCTAGTTACTCAAGAAATTTGCAAATGATGTGTAAAAAGATGAATTTGATTTGAACTTATTGAATCTTGAATGGCACAAAGCATTAATTGCAGGGCCATTAATTCTAACAAGACAAACTAGCCCTGAACATTGGATTTTGAAACTCATTTTCGTTTCAAACATTCAACTTTGTTTGCTAATATGAGTGTAATATTTGGCTATGGAGATATCCACCCAAGATGTAAAGGCCTATGGAAAGCACAAGATAATCAGAAAATCAATATGATAAGAATGAAATAGTATTCCTATCAAAGAATGCAAATAGAATGGATATATACTGCATAAGAGACCTTTGGTTATTAAGGCCAAGGTGAGAGAAAAGATTGGACAAGATCAGCACGTGTCTTAATCTTATACAATGAGACAACTAACATGATAAATATTAAATGACCTACAATCCAAGAAGTAAACTTCGCTAAGCATGAATAAGCAATCAAATAAACTTCTTGTTTTGAGTGGGAGTTAAAACCATATGTAGCGCCTGGTCAATCAAACGACACCTAAGACACTTGAACCAAGAAGATCAACACTAGGAGGCAATTCAGTGTTAAATTATATTTTACGACCCATTTTCAGTTACCATTCTGTTTAAAAGCACGTTCAGCCCTAGCAAGATCATGTTAGAATGGAGTTGTCATTGCACCAAAAGACCGATATGTCAATGCCTGATACAACCACTCAAATTATAGTACACAGGAGGTGGTTAAGCCCTTGTCACAAATCTTGAGAGGACTGCTAAACAAATTCCTAACAATCTCCCCCTCAACGTTACCCGAGGGTCTAAGAATTCAAACCTATGACCAAGCTCGAATACCACTTGTTAGAATGGGGTTGTTGTTGCACCAAAAGAGCGATCTGTCAATGCCCGATAGAACCACTCAAATTATAGTACACAAAAGGTGATTAAGCCCTTGTCACAAATCCTTAGGGGAGTGCTAAAAAAAATTCTAACATGAGAAGCCCTAAGCTCGAAAGAGTTATTGTTATCCAAAATGATGGCAAGCTTATACAAAATTGACTTTAGATGACCTAAAATGAAAAACTTACCAAATTGTGATGAACTAGACAAAGATAGGTTTGTAAATTTTATAGGGGGGTGAAAAAACTTAAAATTGCCAAGTCATTAGAAATAAAACCTAGAGAAATTCAAGGACCAACAAGACCACTTGGCACACAAGCACCTTCAGGCAATTGCTAGTAGGGGGAGGCATAGGGAATATATCCATTGCTTTGAGTTTTTCACTCTCTTGCCACTATCCCCATTGGCAAAGCTTTTGGAGCATGCCGGTGAATGTTTCCATTTTCTAAAATAAAGACTAGTTATTGTTATGGTAATCCCACCCAAAGATCCATCCTCAGTTTTTGGAAACAAGTAAGCTAGAGCAAAATACCATGAAAATACAAAAATGCCAGTAAGCACCCCCGGGGTATCCTCTAGTGATTAGAAGCATTTGAAAGACATCACCCTTCCCAGTTCCAAGATAGTGTAGGATGCCCCAAACACCTCCTTCAACATAATGATTTGAAATTTAATGTCATGAAAATAGTGGTAGAATGTTTCTTTAAAAAAGAAAATATCTACCACTCTAAAAGTTTTAGCTTCTAGTTTTAGTCTAAGTGACCAATCCTGGTACTGGTTCAAATTCAGGTTGCCAATTCAATTTACAAATTCAAACAAAAATAAATTTTGGATTGTGTTTGTTTTGGGTTCATTCATACAAAAACATATAAAAATAATAAATACATGCATATTTATATCCTAGAAACAGAAACGCTATGCAATATACATCTTTCCTAATGTTTTGAGTGCATAGTAATATTTATAAGCTTTATGCTATATTGATAAAATTGATAAATAATAATTAAATTTGATAAATATTAAAAAAAATGGTATAATATAATATAATACTGAGGACTAGCACCCAGTGTCTGCAAAATAATATAATAATCAAATTATAAATAAAAACTATTAACAAAAAGTTGTTTTATTAATAATTTCAAAAATAAATTAAACTATTCCATTATCATTATTTCTGGACAAGTGTACTCAGAACCAGAATGATGATGTAAAGGTTCTCCATCAGGCTATGTACTCACTATACTCCATTGAGCTGACAACTCCAATGAAAAAGTTCCCCAGTACACATTACATATAAATCAATCTTTGCATTGCTCTCACCTGGTGCGATCTCTCTATGTGAGACAAGTCCGATCATTATTTCAAGTAATCTATCCCTATCCAGTGCCATATCCATATCTTTGTGGCTGTGTATGTCTCAAAACAGTAGGCTTTTTTTTTTAAAAACAGAAAAAATGTTAACAACCTCTTGGATTCATCACAGCAAGCAAAAAAGGTTTCAAAGTTTTGTCATGGGTTCCTCAAGCTATGAACCCACTAACATATTTTAGAACCTTAGATGGCACAAAAGGTGGATCAATTCAGAATCCAGATCAGACCCAGATTCGATTATGCTTTTAGACAAACTGGCAACATGATAAACATTTCAATAGTTTCCAATGTGTGCAACCCTCAATCTACTGCTCAGCTTGATGGAGTATCAAACCTCCTGTAATGAGCCTTGCTCAAATTGATCACAAATTACCCTAATTTTCTACTGGTAATAACTAATAAATGGTTACAAATGCACAATGAATATAATCCTTCCTTTCACCTGTTAATGCACTAAGAGAAAAGGATGCATCTACAACCAAGACATTTTTACAAGATCTGAATACAAACTAATATCAAATCCAAACTCTGGTATCATATATATAAATAAATGCTTAATTCTGATAAAGACTGACACCTATAGTAGTAGCATATAATATGCATGAATAAACAAGAGAAACCTGGTTTTTGAAGTCGCTTTGAGTCTCTATTGACAATGCAATCAATATCTCCAAGTATTATGCCCTAAAGACAAGATAATACAGTGTTCTTGCAACAAGCTCCTGTAGCAAATGACCTACTTATTCTTCCTCTTCACACTTGGCCCATGGCCACAAATTCGGCACAATGAAGTGACTGTAATACCACCTTGAATCAGCAATAATTCAAGTGATGTTTCACACCCTCAAAATTGCTATCATTGGGAGTTTTCGTTCCCAAAGACAAATTGATTATCTGCAGGCCCTTGGCTCCACAAATACATAGGCAAATGTCAATAACAAATCCGGATGCCTTCCCATGAGGCTCTCTCCTCTATTTATATTATTCTTGCCCCCCCTTCTAGAAGAATCATAAGTGTTATCTTATCGCACTATTCTGGAAGCTTCCTCCTTTCCAACAATAGATAAGCTATGCTTCTCGACGATTCCCTAATATTAAATTAATTAAATATAAAGTCATCTCTTTTAATTTTTTTTTAGTATTTAATGACTTTATAAGAAATCAATTTAATTATTTCCACTTAGCCTTCAAAGGACGAAAGGCTAAGAAATCTATTGAGAGGTTAAAGAGATGGGGACATTACAGTTTGCCCCTCTGGAAATTGCTTGTCCCCAAGCAATCTCAACTCTGGATGTTGCAGAATCTCTTCACTCTCCCATGTAGCATCCTCAATAGGTAGGATCTTCCATTTAATCAAATATTCTCTAATGACACAGCTTCTAAATCTCTTCTCTCTAAAATCTAGTATAGCCTCTGGAATCAAAATCAACTTACCCTCATCATCTAAGGGTGGTAGAACTCCAAAAGGAGCCACATGATGTCCCAATGCCTTCTTGAGGCATGATACATGGAAAATATTGTGCACTTTGCTGTCCGCCGGCAACTCTAGCTCGTAAGCCACTTCACCCACACACCTGATGACCCGAAAGGGTCCATAGTATCGTGGCTTGATCTTCTCTGCACCACTCTTCTTGAGAGTAGACTGTCTGTAGGGCTGCAACATCAAATACACCATGTCTCCAACCTCAAAAGAGCGTTCCACTCTCTTCTGATCTGCATATTGTTTTTGTTGGTTTTGTGCCTTCTGGATGTTTTCACGAAGAGCCTTCATGATATCCTAATTTTCCTATAACATGTCTCTAGCACTAGGCACTCTACTATCACTTATTAACAAATCAAGAAAGCTAGGAGCCTACTAACCATACAAGGCCATGAATGGTGTCATCTGAATAGAAATATGGTAAGTGGTGTTGTAGCAGTACTCACAAAGCTATATCCACTTAACCCATCCTTTTTGCTGCCCAGCAATATAATTTTTGAGGTATCCTTCCACCTGTTTGTTGACTATCTCTGTCTCTCCATCTGTTTGAGGGTGGTAATTAGTACTCGAAGAAAGCTCAGTCCCACACAATCTAAAAAGCTCCTTCCAGAAATTGCTCATAAACCGACTGTCTCGATCACTAACAATGTTTTGTGGTAACCCATGCAATCTAAACACCTCACGAAAAAATAGTTCAGCAACCTGTGTGGCTGAAAATGAAATAGTGATTGGGAAAAAATGTGCAAACTTGGTCAAGCGATCAACCACCACATAAACACAATTCTTGCCTTGCACTTTTGGCAACCCTGTGATGAAGTCCATAGATATACATTCCCACTTCTTGTTTGGAATTGGAAGTGGCTGTAATAAACCAGCAGGATATGTATGATTTTGTTTGTCGTGCTGACAAACAACACATTCTCTAATATATCGTAGAACATCAGATTTTAGACCCTTCCAAGTGAACCTCTCCCGAATTTGTCGATAGGTTTTGAAATACCCAGGATGGCCTGCCAATGGTGAATCATGAAAGGACCTCAATACTATGTTCTTCACTTTGGATCCTAGAGTACAGAAAAATCCTCCCCTTGTAAATGATAAGATCATTCACCACCGTGTACCTATTATCATTTAGTGACCCATCAATAATACTTGAAGCCCAAGAATCCTTAGCATATTCTGCCACAATCAAATGACTCCAATCCTCTGAAACCTCAGCCATAGAGCTCAGATGTGGTCGGCGAGACAAGGCATCAGCAACTATATTTTGTGAACCTTTGACAAAAGAAATGTCAAAATCATAAGATTGCAACTTACTTACCCACTTTCGCTAACGGTCATTAAGATCCCGCTGCCCAAGGAAATGTCTCAAGCTATTATGGTCTGTTTTACAATGAACTTACTGCCCACTAAGTATTGCCTGAACTTGGCCAATGCATGCATAATGGCCAACATTTCCTTGTCATATATATTGTAGCTCCTCTCAGGGCCCCTCAACTTCTTGCTTTCATATGCAATTGGATGTTTGTCTTGCATAAGGACAGCTCCAATCCCCTCACCTGAAGCGTCACATTGCAACTCAAAGGGTTTAGTAAAATCGGGCAATGCAAGCACTGGGCAAGTAGTCATAAGTTGTTTGAACATCTCAAAGCATTCCTGTGCCTCATGAGTCCAAACAAAAGCCCCTTTCTTAGTCAAATCTGTAAGTGGTGCTACATGGCGAGAATACCCATTGACAAATCTGCGATAGAATCCACATAAACCCAAAAATCCTCTAAGTTGTGTCAGATTCGTCGGAGTAGGCCACTCAATAATTGCCTTGACCTTATCTGGATCCATCTGAACTCCTTCTGCACTAATGATGTGACCCAAATACAATAATTTTGTCATGCCCAAGTCACATTTAGATTCCTTTGCATATAGAGATTCCTTACCAAGAATACCCAAAACTATGTCAAGATGTGCAAGATGCTCTTCCCATGTCCGACTATAAACCAAGATATCATCAAAGAAGACTAACACAAATCGCCTCAACTGTGAATGAAATACCCTATTCATAGTAGACTGGAATGTAGCAGGGGCATTGGTTAGCCCAAACGGCATAACCACAAACTCAAAATGCCCACAATGGCAACGAAAAGTTGTCTTCTCAATATCTTCTTCTCTCACACAAATTTGGTGGTAACCTGATCTTAGATCAATTTTGGAGAAGTACTTGGCACCATGCAATTCATCAATCCTTGGAATGGGGTAGCAGTTCTTGATTGTTCTCTTGTTAAGCATTCTATAATCATACACATCCTTAGAGTACCATCCTTCTTTTTAACCAATACTACTGATGAAGCAAAAGGTGACTTACTCAGTCTAATATGCCCCATAGCTAGCAACTCCTTGATAGTTTTCTCTATCTCATATTTAAGCCGCTTAAGGTGCCTGTAACAAGTGACTATAACAGGCTTAGCACCCTCCTCCAATTCGATGATGTGTTCTATCCCTCTATCTGGAGGTCTACCAGGTGGAATCTCGTTAAAGACCTTGTCATGCTTGATCCTCAACTCTTGTATATCAAGATGATAAACAGGTTTTTGCTGCTCTTCCTGTGTTGGCTTCAAAACACAACCTGCTGCCCACTCAATCATGTCATGACGCAAGAGATGTTCCATTTTCCTGAGAGAAATAGTCTTGCAACTGGTGTCTCTGAGTGCTTTCAACACATGAGTTTTTCCATCCATCTCAAATCTCATTTCCATCTCACGAAGGTTGAGGGTGAATATTCCTATGTCGTGTAACCATCATTCCCAAAACCATATCTGTGTCTCCCATGTTCACCACATAAAAATTTACCTTGAACTCATAGTTATTCAAGCGCATGGGCAATTGTGAAATCATTTTGTCACACCTAAGAGTGAAACCATCAACAACCTTAACTCGAATTCCCTCAAACTTCTCAATCTGTAAACCACGCCTCTCAACAAGCCTAGTATCAATGAAATTGTGTGTCGCACCTGTATTAACAAGAGTAATAATCTTTTGACCAGCAAGAACCCCTCGCATCCTAAAAGACCCTTCTCGCTGAATACTTGTGAGATGAGCCTCTTTAAGCTTTACTTCTTCCTCTAATTCTTCATCATGTTCTGATTTTTCTGATTCTAAATCATTAATTTCAGATTGCTAGTCTGAATTAGAATCTTCAATTAGTGCCCACATTGCACGATTTGACTTCCCCTTAGGTTTCATAGGGCAATCATGGTTAATACCATATGGTCCCTTACAATAGAAGCATAGTTTCTTCTTCCTCAAATCAGTAAGAGTCTCACGGTCAAGTGGAAAAGTAGACTTATCTTTAGCTTTGTCCTCCTTCTTAGGAAACTTCTTGTTGTCATGACTGGAAAATGTTCCTTTTGATGTAAACTTTCTGTTAGGGGCAGCAAACTCCATGCCTCATGCCTTCTTCATTGCTTCCTGTAGTGAGGGAGGATTGAAAGCTTTCAACCAACCCTTCACTGGCTCCATCAATCCTTCCACGAATAAGACCACCAATCTTCTTTCACTGATGTTAGGAACCATGACCGATAACTGTTGGAAGTCATTCACATAAGCATCAAGGAAACCATGTTGTTTTAGTTGTGCCAGTTCACGGAAAGTCACCTCAGGATCTTTGACATCAAACCTTTCAATCAGCCTGTTAGTAAACTCCTCATATGTAGTGATAAGGTTATGTCCAAGAGTGACTAACCCATGATACCACCACTCGTGAGCAGCTCCTTCAAGATGTAGTGTGGAAAATCTTATGGCATCCTCTTCAAGCATTGGTCTCAAAGAAAGATAATTATCAAGCTTTTGAACCCAAGACCTAGCTATGCATTTTTTACTTCCATCATAGTAAGGCATGGAAATCTTACCAAGTGTTTGTTGATAATCATTTCTTGGAGCATAGTGATCATTCCTCCTCTCCTATTCCTTTGATTCATGAATTGATCAAACGTCCATATTTCTCTCATATCAGGAGGAAGATTAGTATACTCCAAGTAAGCCTGTCTAGCTTCATCTCCAAAAGAAATAGCTGGAGTAGCATGTGGTTGTTCTTCTCTTGGTATAAAGGTGGGAAAAAGGGGCCTAGAGGCTGATCCTCTAGTTTCTTCAGCACAATGTATAGACCTTCCCTCATTATTTCCACTATGTTCAGCTATGTTTTGATTTTGAGTGGCTGTGTTCTGATTTTGAGTGACTTGCTGATCCATTTTTGCCAATAAGCATGACAACTTATCAAGCATGGTATCAAATTTCTTTTCAGCTCTTGCATCCCTATTTTCTTCTTCTGCCATATTTTGAACTGTTTTGCTGGTATCTCTTTCTCTTAATGCTTTTGAGGATGTATCCCCTTCAACCTGTGGATTCTGATATTGTTGTTTCCATTGTTCCTTGTTATAACATCTGATTTCTCTCTCACTCATTTATTGTTTGACTATTCACAGGATGGCAGGATGAAAGGCTTTGATACCACTGTAATGAGCCTTGCTCAAATTGATCACAAATTACCCTAATTTTCTACTGGTAATAAATGGTTACAAGATGCACAATGAATATAATCCTTCCTTTCACCTGTTAATGCACTAAGAGAAAAGGATGCATCTACAACCAAGACATCTTTACAAGATCTGAATACAAACTAATATCAAATCCAAACTCTAGTATCATATATATAAATAAATGTTTAATTCTAATAAAGACTGACACCTACAGTAGTAGCATATAATATGCATGAATAAACAAGAGAAACCTAGTTTTTGAAGTCGCTTTGAGTCTCTATTGACAATGCAATCAATATCTCCAGGTATTATGCCCTAATGACAAGATAATACAGTGTTCCTGCAACAAGCTCCTGTAGCAAATGCCCTACTTATTCTTCCTCTTCACACCTGGCCCATGGCCACAAATTCGACACAATGAAGTGACTGTAATACCACCTCTAATCGGCAATAATTCAGGTGATGTTTCACACCTTCAAAATTGCTATCATTGAGAGTTTTCGTTCCCAAAGACAAATTGATTATCTGCAGGCCCTTGGCTCCACAAATACATAGGCAAATGTCAATAACAAATCCAGATGCCTTCCCATGAGGCTCTCTCCTCTATTTATATTATTCCTGCCCCCCCTTCTAGAAGAATCATAAGTGTTATCTTATCACACTATTCTGGAAGCTTCCTCCTTTCCAACAATAGATAAGTTGTGCTTCTCGACGATTCCCTAATATTAAATTAATTAAATATAAAGTCATCTCTTTTAATTTTATTTTTTAAGTATTTAATGACTTTATAAGAAATCAATTTAATTATTTCCGCTTAGCCTTCAAAGGACGAAAAGTTAAGAAATCTATTGAGAGGTTAAAGAGATGGGGACATTACACCTCCTATCAAGGTCTCATTGCAGGCTTAATTTTATAAACAAATGGCTTAAGAATAGAAAGGAATGATTCCAAATCCAGGTCTGACAACATTTTCATAGAATAGTACCCCTATGAGCTGGCATCCAAGACACAAAAAGGTCCCTGCTGATACAATCCCTGTGCTATGTTTCACTAAGCGTCCAAAAATAGAAAAGAAACAGAAAATTGCAATGCTTCACTTCCTTATAGGATGCTTGTATGATTGCATGCTTAAGGTCTGTCGAGTGGAATAAAAGTGCTTCATTGTTATGGTACAAATGAATTTGTAATTTCTCTTCATCAAACTTTGGATGCAGGAAAAAACATCACTACCAATATACAAAGAAGAATCGCAACTTCTAGATAACCAGTTTACCTCTCTCAAAGATTATGTACATCATTTCAGTTTGTATTTATTTTGATAGTTGTTGAAAATCAAGAGCATTTATCACACGAATTGATACTGAAAAATAGTAAAATAATACCAATTATAGACCCATAACATACCCATTAAGAATGCTTGAACTTATATGAAAAAGGAATACTAAATCATTTGCTTACTTCATAGTAATCCCTCCAAAATGCACAAATAACAGACACACAACACTCGATCAACGGTTATACTTTATTATATTTTTATATTTCTTTTGCTAACAATCTATGTTGAAAGGGAAGTATACCAATTTAATACAACTTAATGGGTACTCCCAGCATACAAACTCTATATTAACTGATATGCAATCCTCTTGTGGGTTTCAGTCTACAAGATGATAGGTTTGCTTCTGAAAGATTTCATCTCGAAATGCACACAGCAGCTGTAACAATGCCATTAGCACTGAAATGAGAGTTGAATGTTTGTTAATTTTCCAATTCTTTTTTTCTTCCTTATGCCTTGCTTTCCTGACCCAACTCTTAACAATTCTCAATTGTCAGTCCACAGACAGTGGCAACTAACTCACAATTAATTTCCTCAAATTCAAGCATCTAACTGAACAACACTCCCTCAAAACTGTTGATCCACAATCATAGACAATTAATCCTAAATTGGGGACATTTAAGTTTTTAACTAGTAGTCCACTCTTGAATCAGTGGTATAAAAGTGATAGGCACTGAAGACTTGATCACTGCTTAACCTGAAGACGCAAAAACTCAACCACTGCCCAACTGAAGGACACAAGACTCAACTGCCTTATTCATAAAATGTAATATAACTTTCTAACTAAAAACTGAAAGTCTAGCGGTTTATCTGAAAGCTAATCCTATGGTGTCCGTCCATCCACTAAATAGAGCATATTAAAAAATGGGGACAAAACCAACTAAGTACCATGCTCTCTAATTTGATTAAATTTGTTTGAAACCAGGATAAACTATATGACTGCAAATAGCAGAAGAGCAAGAAAAGGCTTTCAGTCGACACAAATCCAAAGCCCAGTAATCATCAGAGGTGTCAAACTTACTAAATTGATTAGCTCTTAGAAATTGGTGGAACCATGAAACTGGATCAAACATCCCAACAAGGAAGTGTCTTCTGTCAGAATAAGTTTTCTAACCTCTTATCCTAAAACACATTCCCAATTAATTAAGAGCTCCAGCAGAAATAGCATTTGGATTCTCTTGCTGAATGACTTCAGTTCCTCCAGATGATAAGTGCGAGCTACTGATCTAAAGCCTATACAGTCACAATATGCCCGCAAAAATGCAATTCATCTAGATGACCAAATATAGATTACATATACATGGAGGAAACATCAATCAACAAACCGGGTTCACAAAGCTACCCATGGTTCCATCATATTTGTCGTGTGTACGGTAAATTGGGTTTAGTTTAATAGAAAATTAAACAAGACAATGAATCAACAATCGCCTTGGTATAAGTCTAAATAGATTTCACCCAGATAATGATGATAGGTGGTTTTCATTCAATTAGCGTTCAATTCACAGAGGCAGGATCCATTAATATGATGAGTTACATTTACTATTTATTAAGTATAAATTTCAGTTTTATTGATACAGAAGGTAGCGACCTCCCAAAAAAGGGTGCTTTCGTACAGATCAGATCAGCGAAATCAAGATCTTCGTGAAGAGTACATAACTATTAAGAAACCAGAAATTGTTTATTTCATAGACAAGGTAGAGATAAGATGACCAACCTTGTATCCTTCGATTCCGAAATGGAAAAGATTAATTCCATGACTCTGTGCAAATTCCCTGTTGGCTTCCGGGTATGGCTCTGGGCAAAGATAGCTGACAACAAGCAACCCAGACTAATTAATTAAACAAACAACACCGGACAACCCCATAGACCAACTACTCGGAACCCATCCATTGAGATTTTTTATATAAGGTCATACAATAATCACCCAGAAACTGTAAATACTAAAAATTAGAAAAATAAAGACTAGAAAATATAATGATGTTCTATTATGAGACTCGAACAAAAACATCGAATTGACATCCAAACTCAAATTTGTTATCTTATTCTGTTATTTTTGGCATGAAGAGAAATCAAAATGGATAGAGAGCACCTACACTATTGAACGAAGATGAAGGGCCTCCAGAAAAGGGAAGTTGATGATGTTAGGGAATCCAGACCTGTAAACGCCATTGTCGACCATAGAAAAATTGAAAGGAGGAACTAACAGCTGCTCTTCTTCATTCCCTACTCCTCCTTCATTGTTGCAGATTGTTCCATTGTCCTCTTGCTCCTGAAGTATCATATTTATCGACCCCGAAAATCAAAAACTCGCTTCCAGCAAGCATACCAAGGATCACAGCACAATTGGCCCGCTTAAATACTTAGGATCATACGGAAATATCTTTACTAAGTCAATGAATCAAACCAAAAATTGTGTAAGATTTCAATTCGAAGGGATCTTGCCAAACTTTCCGGGTCCCAATTTCTGGGTTTTCCCTGTGGGTCCTAAAGAATTGTAAATACAACGGAATATGAAGAGCTCAAGATACAGTGTCACTTTCAGATGATTTTAAATTCTTTGCGCTTTGAGATTCACTGGAAAGAGAATTTATGTTTCGTTTTGTCTGGGAAAAGATGAACGCATAGATTGTAACAGAATCCCTCCGTTGGCTCGCTTTTCCTATTCCTGCTCCCTCTTCAATTTATTTAAAATAAGAAATTGAAACTTTAAATTTATATGCATTTTCAAATGTAAACCCAAAAAAAAAAAAGGTCGATGGGTCTGAATGAATACGAAAATTAGCACCTTAATTTGGGGCTTAAGAAAATCTGATGTGGAAATTTTTAATTATTTATTTATTTATAATAATTTAGTCAAATTTCTTTTGAATAATTAATTAAGATTTTAGGGTCCTATTATTTTACATTAACATGTTTTTGAGGAAAAAAGTGAGCCTTGTGTACAAAGTCATGTTTTATTAATGTCATGACGTGACATCTCATAATTTATTGCTTTATAAATTTAAGGAATTTCTTTTATTTCTATAGATCGTCATATCAATAATAAAAACTTAAAAGTCACTATTCTATTATACAATATTGTCAAAAATAGAGAATATTAAATATTTTATCAATAACTATTGAAATGTGTTATTTCCTCTAAATATTAATATTATATTGGAGTCAATTATTACAGGAGAAGAATAATTAGTTAGTTTGGAAAGGAATTTTGTTTTGGAAATCTATCAAAATAAATGTTTAAAAATTAAATAAAAACATTTAGTTAAAAATTTGATGAAGGCATGTTATAACATATGTATATATTTATTATATGTATATATTAATTATTTGTATTTGTTTGTGATACAAATATTTTTGAGTTAATAAATTTTTGTTTGTTATTAAAGTTTACTTTTATAATTGTAAAATTAGCCTATATAATCTCATGTATGTCCATGTTGTCAACTTGATTTTACTTCATTTGAAATCTAAGATTTGTTTGTCTTAGTGTTTGTACCTATATTTGTAAGGGATTGGTCTTGATAAACTCTATTTAGGAGCTAATTAGGTTATGAGTGTTTTTCTTTGGTCAAGCCATTGTTACAAATTCAACAATTTGTTGAAACACAATAAAGAGGGTAAAGAAATATGCAATGGTGTAATGTAAGCAAAAGATGTTATATTAGTGCTATATGGGGATGTTAGGCTTACATGTTGGGTGATTCTTTGATGTTTAACTACTAAAATGTGTAAAAATGATTAAGATTTGTCTGTAAATGCAATATTCTTCAACAAAAGTTTTTAAAAGCATAGCTTTTTAGAAGTGGAGTGAAAAAAGACTCAAGTTATTTGTCATTTTTTATGTTAAAATATGTCAATTGCACACTGGTTGTTACATATAAATGATAATAACATTTAGTCAAAGTCAACTCAAAATAAATCATAAAAAAGGCATAGTATACACTCTCACCAATACATTTAACCCTATTTTAACTTCTATGTGAATTACTATCAAGATGCATATAATTTAGTATAAACTAAACCAACATGAAAATAAAAATTCACTCTTAAAAAGGATACAAACAAGGATATTAATTTGGTAGATTTCCTTACTTTGAGTACTCTATTTTGAAACCCACAAAATAAAAATAAATCAATGAGCACCATTTGTCAAACATATAACATATAAAATGGAAATAATGACAATGACTTAAAATGTTAGCTATCAAAACACAAAGTTGAAAGGATAAGTAATTGTATCTCATATAGAAACAAGGCTCTACCTAGAAATAGAAAAGTGTCATTCCATCTAAATGGAAGGCTCGTGACCTAATAAACACAACTATAACATAGGGAAAATTACACACTTCATTCTCACCTAGTCTTGTAACATAGAAAATGGTGAGTGCTCAATTATGATAGATCACTTGCCAAAGTATGTTAGTGTTGTGTAGAAGGAATATCAAGATTCCTCAACAAAGGAAATCTAATTACCATGAGGGAAGTACTAATGTATGAACTTCTTAATATAGGGTCCCTAGAGTTTTGTTCTTCCTTTCCATAAGAGAAGGAATAATAAATGATGTACAATTTAATTTATGAAAGTAGGTGATATAAAATGATAAAGAGGGGAATGTACTCACCTTGAGGACTACTAGAGGATGTAAGTTGAGATTCTTAAAAATAGACCGTCAAACTGCAAAAGACATTGAAACCAAGTGTGATCCAAAATCTACAGATTGGAATCTACCAATTGTGAAAATCTACAAGCCTCATGAATAGGTCAACTTTTGAGGTACAAGTCAAGGTCAACCTCTACCTACATTACACAAATAGAAGAGATCTAGATGTGTAGTGCTTCCCATGTTTGCATTTTTTCATGTGGTTTGTTAGCATTTGGTATTAACAAGAGAAGATTGATTGGCTCCAACTATCAAGCCAAATAGTGACAGGTTGTCATTGATGGCAACTTGAGAATAGGAGCAAAGTGATAGAGGCAACTTAGTGATAAAAGCAACTAGAATGATCAATGGCATTTAGTGACAACCAGTAAAGTAAGGAAAAGTGGTAGGTCAAAGGATATTGATAGATTCATATGTTACTTGTGATCAGAAGCATGATAAAATGATTGGTAGAATCAATGTGATTGAGGACAAAGAAATAATGATGAAATTTCTTGAAAGGAGAGATAGTAACTTGATAGTTGGAAGATGGAAGCAAGAAATGTGAAGAGTATTTGAGAAGGAATTCAACATGTCAAGAGATAGTAACTTGATAGTTGGAAGATGGAAGCAAGAAATGTGAAGAGGATTTGAGAAGGAATTCAACATGTCAAACATGTTTGGACTTATCTTGGGAACTACAAAAGAAGATCCAATGATGATCAAAGGCAAAGATTAAAAATATGTAAAGGACATAGAGATATGAGAAGCAAATGAGGTATAATCATGTAATTTGAATAAAGGGATGAGATTAAGTGGCAAAAGAAGTTAAGAAGCAATGAGTACAAGTAAAAGAAAAAGGAGAGAGGAACACAAAGACATATAGAGGCAAGTGGTAAGAAGAAAGAGAGATAGAGAGAAGGCAAGCGGTGAGAATAGAAAGACAATGAGAAAACAAGTGGTGAACATAGAGTCACGGAAGAAGACAGAGACATATTTATTTAGAGGAGATTATAATGAGCATAGAAAAAAGGATCTAAGAGGAAAAGAGTGTTATAGACATATCACTCAGCTTATTGTTACCTAACAATTTCAATGAGGGTAATCCCTTAAATGAGTGGACCTTACTCGGTCTCATTATTGTAAATCCTTTAACGTGGTGGACTCTTAGAAGGGGTCCTAAATCCTCTAACTAAGGTAGACCCTAAAAGATCTTCTTATACTCGTAACAATGTACAAAACACTCCTAACAAAGTGAACCCATAGAAAGGGTATTTGTAAGTTCCTAATTGTATCACCTAATCTAGCAGTGCAAATTGAATACTGACTATTATTGAAAGCATTAACAATACTAAATAAGTTAAACACTTAAGATAGGACAAGGTTATCACCAAAAGGAAGGAAAACCAAGAATGGTAAGCTCCTTGGGTATAACCTACGATGATGAAGTTATGTCCCTAATGGATAGAGGATGTATGCCTACAACATGCTCAAGCTTCCAATGGATGGGTGCTTATCAAATATGAGGGTGGATGGAAGATTTAACAATGGAGGTGTGGAAGTATTTTAGAATTATGATAGTATTTTGGTAGTTTTTAGGCTCTCAAAATAGCATGGAAATGGATTCTTATTTGTGAGAGGGAACAACTTTATTTATAGGCCAAGGGGTAGAGAGATGGATGGTTAGGATGTAAGGATGGAGAAAGGATGAGGGAGGGCTCGGATGCTTTGAAAGGGGAACACATGGATTATGCTTGGAATCAATAAGGGAGTGACACTTGTCACAAGGAGGATGAGTGTGAAGGGATGGGAAAATGGTTGGTCAAAAGGAGTAATGAGGGGAGATGAGTGTGTAAGAGGGATGTAAGAGGCATTAAGAAGGTTGTAAGAGCCATAAATGCTCTTGGATAGGGATGGAAGAGGATAAGGGAGACTTTTGACTTTGGCTTGGGTTAGCAAGTCTCAACCCTTCCTTAAAGTTGTGCACATGTTTAGGAGGGGGTTTAGACTTAGCGTAGGAAGGGGGTTAGGGGGCAAGTGGCTTAGCTTTGATGGGATGGGTTATTTAGGTGGCTAAGTGAGGTTAGTATGGGTGAATGAGTTAGATTAGGGGTAAAGGTAGGGTTTAGGGATGTTTTAAGGGTTAGGATGATTTATTAAATGGTTTATTTAATAAAGAGGGGGATGTGGGGATTAAATTAAATAAATTTGAGGATTTGTTTAATTTAATAGAGGAATAGGGATTTAATTGATAAATTAATTTTGGGTTATCATTTAATTTTATCAATTGGACTATAGTTAATTAAATTAATTTATTAACTAGGGGATAACAATTAATTAATTAAATAATAAATATTTAATCAAAAATTTCCTAGGAGATGACTAAATACGATTACCTATTTGTGTAATCAAATTTAGGTGTCTACACTAATAGGGCAACCTTTTAACTGCAGTGAAAGGCTCATGGGTATCATTCTCATTACATTTTTAAACCTTCTAATAGGGTTAATTTAGCATAACTAAACTAATGATTTTATGTGTTGTAAATGATCAATGAACTAAGTTTATTTTATTACAAAAAATATTTGGTTTATGTTTGGAAGAATAGTTTAACTGATGGTTTGAATTAGTGGATTGCCTATTGTACTAAGCCCCCTACCATTTCATACCAACAATTGGTATCAGGGTGTATTTCCTTGAAGAAGAATATCATAACAACTAGAGGAAAATATTGTTGAAGATGGACTGGTATAGGTATGAGAAAGAGCTTGAGGAGAAAGTTATCGTGATTCATGAACTATGGGAAATACTGAGAATATCACTAGAAATAGAAGAGAGTTGGTATAAAGGTTAAATGAAAGTCAAGACTACATTGAGAAAATTGAGCAACTATGTGAAGGTGTCATGTATAAAGAATCTAAGAAATCCATAGAATAATTGATGGAGAAGAATGTAAATCTCGAGAGTATCAAGAATTTGAAAAGAGAACTTAGAGGAGAAGTTACCAATGAATGTGAAAATATTGAAGCAAAGAGAGTTGGAGAAGATGCAAGAAAACATGTTGAAGATGCAAGGAAGATAGAAAAAGATGCACTGAAGGAAAAGGAAGTAGAACTCAACTAGCTTAAGCATGAACTAACATTGGTGTAGAGGAAAAAGTAGGACATCGCTAATGAAAAATATCAATTTGTAAATGAGAATGAAAAGTTGAGGAAATAAGTTTAAAAGATTAAAAAAATATACTAACAACTGAGAAGGAAAATTATTAAAGACTAAAAAAGTACAACAAAAGTACAAAGAAGCTTGATGAGAAGTTGGATTTTCAAAGGAAACACATAGTTGTAGTTGATTTGGGTTGTAGTACTAAAGGAACATTTGAGATCGACTTCTTGTTGGTGATTCGGCTAGGGTAGATGATATAAGGTTGTCATTTATGGAAACATATAGTTGAGATTGAGTGAGAAAATCATGGAGATAAAGATTTGATATAAGTACTTAGAAAATTATCTAAGTATCACAGAGTTTACTGTCAACATAGGCACTATTTTGATTAGTGTAGTTAACCGAGGCACTATTGGCATGCACACTCTTGAGTAAAATAATTATAGTATGCCAAGATATAGCAAGAATGTTCACGAGGTTGTATAGATAGTGCAGACTAAGATATACCAATTTTTATAGTGACAATATTGAAAATAAATGACATGGTAAAGATAAGGAAATTGATATTTTAATTTAAAGAATTATTTTATTTATCAAAATAATTACCTAAATAATTAGGGATGGCATCCTAGATGTTAACCCTAAGTCAGCAATAGTTAATTTGGTATTTTTGCAAGCATGCAAAGGTATGAAGGCCTATAGTATAAAGAAATATTGTATAAAGGACATAACTTGAAATAGGAAGTTGTGTGAATGTGAAATTGTAATTGTAAGAAATTATAATATTATTTTGGGATGTGAATTATAATGTTAAATCATAGCAGTACAAATATATGATCAATTTTGTGAAGAGCAACAAAGACAAATCATATTTTGAAGATATCAGCAATGGTAATAGGTTTTGTAGTTATCTCTTGTATTGAAGATCATTATTTATTGCATGTTTGGGTAGTGGGCTCATCTTGAATAATTTTTGTAATTGCAATAACAACTCCTAACAAGGTTGAGGCTTCTAACAAGGCCTAGTCCTCTAACAAAGATTGAGAAACTATACAAATATAATAGACTCCTAACAAGGTCAATATCTTTTACCAAATACTTTTTATTAATGGATCATTTTGTGAGTACTATACCCACCATGGTTTCCCCTTGGAAAAGGTTTCCCTAGTTAACAAAATATGGTGTTATGTGTTACATTACTTTATGGTTGTGAAACTATTCATCTTAATAAGTTTACTTTCATATGCAAGTTATAAGATTGTTAATGATATCCATAATTGGTAAAAAGTTTGTAGAATATTGATTTACCCCCACCCCCCCTTTAGTATTTTCTATTTCTAAAAATTGGTATTAGAGAATAGTTACTCAAAGAAGGCCTAATAGCTTCAGTAGATCTCTATGGATATGGATCAGTTACAGAAGAACCTAGAAGAAGCTCTTGACAACTTGATGTATTTGCAGAAGAAAGAGATAATTTGAAAGACAAGTATGAAGATGCTAAAGACTATATTGAAAAGTTGAAGGACAAGAGTGAATATATTAGATCTAAGAAAGAGTCTAAAGATCATAGCAAGGATTGTAATGAAGTTTCAAGGCTTAAGAAAGAGAATCATATCATGAAACATGAGCTAGAGATTACAAATATGAAGTTGAGCTTGAAGGATGATGATAAGAAGATTGAATCAAATTTGAGATTTGAAATTTCTGATCTGAGATCTAAACTTGTGACGATGACATCTGAACTCGAATCATCAAAGTTGCAGTGTGCAAAACTTGAGAAGTATAATGCAATTATGAAAGGAGATTTAATACAGTCTAGGTTATACCTTGAGAAGTTGCACTCCAACACTGAGAAGCTTTATGAGCATATCTATGTACATAAACCTTCTTATGATAAGACTAATCTTGGACATTTTGAAGGAGAATCATCCAAGAAAAATGAGGTTACAAAGGAATTAGATATTATGATCCAACATCCTAAGCATACAAAGGAAGATCTGAACAAGGTTGAGTCAAATCAATCTGAAGATGAACCTAAGCAATCTGAACAAGTTGAATCACCTAAAGAAGTAAGAAACCAATTAAGAGGAAGATGTTATGCATGTAATGAATTTGGTCACATGAAGAAGGATTGTATAGGTAAGTCATTTGAACCCCTTTCTAGTTATTTTTATAATTGTCATGGTTTTGGTCATAGAGCTATTGAGTGTAAGAAACCTAAATTCAATAATGATAATGGTAGAATGTTTAGAGGTGCTAACCTTGTAGCTAGAAGACCTTCTAATATGGATTTTTTCATAACCAAAATGTTGGTCTTATGGGTTATGTGTTGTAAATGACTGGTGAACTAAGTTTATTTCATTACAATAGTTATTTGGTTTATGTTTGGTAGAATAGTTTAACCAATGGTTTCAATTAGTGGATTACCTATTGTATTTATTCTTGCCTAGTACTATTTCATACTAACAATTGGCATTCAAGATTATGTCCTCGAAGAAGAATAGCCTAAGAGCTTGAAGAAAATATTCCTAAAGATGGACAACTATAGGAAAACTTGAGGAGCAAGTTGTCATGATTCATGACCATGGGAAAAGTTAAGAAAATCTCTAGCAATAAAAAAAGAGATGACATAAAGGTTAAATGAAAGTTAGGACTACATTGAGAAAATTAAGAAACTGTATAAAGGTACCATATCTAAAGAATCTTAGAAACCCATAGAAGAACTGATGGAGAAGAATGGAAAGCTTAAAGAGAAAGTCAAGAATTTGAAAAGAGAACTTGGAGGACAAGTTGTCAATGTATGTGAAGCTCTTTAAGAAAACAGAGTTGAAAAAGATACAAGAAAGCATGTTAAAGATGTACTAAATGAAAATTAAGTAGAATTCAACTAGCTCAAGTATGTACTAGCACTAGTGCAGAGGTAAAAGGAGGACACCACTGATGAAAACCAATAAGTTCTAAATGAGAATGAAAAAGTGAGGAATTAAGTTAAAAAGAAAAAAATGAACTAACAAATGAGAAAAATAATAATGAAAGACTAAAAAGGTACAATTAAAGTACAAAGAAGCTTGATGAGTAGTTGAATAGTTAAAGGAAACACAAAGACACAACCAATTTGGGATACACTACTAAAGGAACATTTGAAGTTGGAGAATCATCATATCCAAATGAGACTCAAAATATTTGAAGGAACAATATGGCATAAGTAGTAAAAGACCCACTAAACCTACTTGTTTTAATTGTGAAAAAATTGGTCATACTGCTAATATATGTAGAAGCAGGCTGATGATTACTAAATTATAAGTATGTAATGGTCATTGCAACAATTGTGGAAAGTATGGTCACATGGCTTATAAATGTAGATCTAGAATAAGTAGAAAGTTGATTGGAAGTAGAATTTAGGATTATTGTTATGCATGCAATAATTATGGTCATAAAGATAAACATGACAAGAGAAGAACAAAGGTTTGTTGGTCCCTAGTTAAATCAGTGATCACATTGGAAAGAGAGTGACAATTCGATGTCACATGTTTAGTATGTGGACGTTATGGACATATATCAATAAATTTTAGAATGAGAACAATGAGAGGTAATGTAGGACTTTCAACTAGTATGGCACATTTTATATGTCATAAGATTCATCATTTCACAAAATATTAGAGGATGAACTACAACTGATTATCCAACTAGTCAAAGAAGAACAAAGGGAAGAAAATAGTTGATGTGAAAATAGTGAGGACTGGGATGAACAAGATGTGGAAAGGAAAGAAGATAGTAAGGAAAAAGTTAATACGTAGGATCAGGAGGCATCAACCTCAAGTGTATGGACTCTTTGTCAAACTATTTCTACTATTGACTTAGGGGAGTACTTAATGGAATATCACTAATTGATCCCCAAAAGGTATGGATAATCATTTAAAATTTGCATAGAAATATGGAATGTGATGACTAGGCCTCAAAAAGTAATAATGAGAATTTAATGAGTAATTTTGAAATGGGATAATTAAAAGGTAAACACTTTAACTTGTGCAAAACAAAGGTTGAAGTAGCTAATAGCTTTAACGGATGGAAAATTTTGTTAACCATTAGAAAAGGTGCAATGTCTCTTTTCAAACATAAATAAAGGCAAAAGGAATTCATTTCTCAAACTAATATCTAGAAACACTCTTGAGAAGCTATCTATTGTGAATATTGTGATTGTTATTGTATTTGGTCTAAATTAAAAAAATGTTACAAATATCCAATTGCAAAAATGTGAACTAATGAAGTCAAGAATATTGTTGTGAATAGTGAAAGGGCTAGAAGGTTGAAATCAAGGCAAAAAATGGAACACAGAGTTGATACCTTTAATCTAATTGATGTTCTTGAAAAGACACAACCAAAATTCAAGTTGCATCCAATAAAGGCAAGTGACATCAACATAATAGGGGCCCTATCTTTGATACCACCAAGTGTATTATTGATCTAAGAAGATGTTCAATCCTATATTAATTAAAAAGTTTAAGAGCTAGGAATATCAAAATAAACAAAACATATGATGAGTTGTGTGGAAACAACATGTTGAATAATGTTTACAAACATTTGAAGATGAAAGGTTTCACATGCATTGTGAATATTCCAACTAAACTCCAACATGAATGGGTCAAATATGTATTGAGAATACTTCACGAGTAAATGTTGTTGTTAGATATGCCCCATATGATAACAAAGGAAATCATCCATGAAGTTATTGGGTTATGCAAAATTGGTGAATTACCATCTATTGGAATAAAATTTGAAAGCTTGTTTACCTAGTTAACAAAGGAAAAAAAAGAAATATATGATTCTAGAGCTATGAAGGTCAACAATATTAAATATGTAGAGGTGAGATTTGTGTCAATGGTGATTTACTACAACATTTACCAATCAAGTAGATTGAATAGCATGTTTGGTGGAGCAATCCATGCAGTATTCAAAATGGTCAAACAAAATGTTGTTTATGATCTAATTAAGATGTTGAGAAGTCATCTATTCACCAACAGGGATAAGATCAAAAGAGATAAGAGGAAATTGTTCAAGTCTAGAGCCATCCTAGTATGTATAGTTTTCTATATGTATTCTTTGTGTAGGAAAAGGAATAGTTTAGTGGTCAAGGGACAAACCTATCCAATAATGAAAATCAATAAATTTATTAAGAACTTATGAGGTAATTTCAATAATATCATGTCAGGTTATTTCAAATAATTTTAGTCAAGAATGCACAAGAGGGAAAGAATCCCTATACACATAGTCAAGGAATACACAGAAGATATATATTTTTTGATTGACATCGACACACATGTATAATTCAATAATTTCAACCTAGCACATCCTAGTTACCATCACTAGGTTATGAAGTTGATGAAGACATAATTAAAACAAATGCTA